>CM024699.1:21585144-22056155 GCA_014182845.1 Corymbia calophylla | reverse complement strand
ATGATCTTATGGCTCTCTACCTTCTCTTTAATCATTCCAAAGATCCAATAGGATCAAAGTGAAGACAATTAAAGGCCATTTAGATGATTGCAAGCCCCTAAACTCCCATGATCAAGTAATTAACCCAAATGGTAAGACACCTTCTTAGAATTGGAAGTTCTTCAATTAGCATGATCTTATGGCTCTCTACCTTCTCTTTAATCATTCCAAAGATCCAATAGATCAAAGTGAAGACAATTAAAGGCCATTTAGATGATTGCAAGCCCCTAAACTCCCATGATCAAGTAATTAACCCAAATGGTAAGACACCTTCTTAGAATTGGAAGTTCTTCAATTAGCATGATCTTATGGCTCTCTACCTTCTCTTTAATCATTCCAAAGATCCAATAGGATCAAAGTGAAGACAATTAAAGGCCATTTAGATGATTGCAAGCCCCTAAACTCCCATGATCAAGTAATTAACCCAAATGGTAAGACACCTTCTTAGAATTGGAAGTTCTTCAATTAGCATGATCTTATGGCTCTCTACCTTCTCTTTAATCATTCCAAAGATCCAATAGATCAAAGTGAAGACAATTAAAGGCCATTTAGATGATTGCAAGCCCCTAAACTCCCATGATCAAGTAATTAACCCAAATGGTAAGAGACCTTCTTAGAATTGGAAGTTCTTCAATTAGCATGATCTTATGGCTCTCTACCATCATTTTAATCATTGCAAAGATCCAAAAGGATCAAAGTGAAGTTAATTAAAGGGCAATTAGATGATTGGACGCCCCTAAACTCCCATGATCAAGTAATTAACCCAAATGGTAAGACACATTCTTAGAATTGGAAGTTCTTCAATTAGCATGATGTTATGGCTCTCTACCATCTGTTTAATCATTCCAAAGATTCAATAGGATCAAAGTGAAGACAATTAAAGGCCAATTAGATGAATGCAAGCCCCTAAACTACCAAGATCAAATAATTAACCCAAATGGTAAGACACCTTCTTAGAATTGGAAGTTCTTCAATTAGCATGATCTTATGGCTCTCTACCTTCTCTTTAATCATTCCAAAGATCCAATAGGATCAAAGTGAAGACAATTAAAGGCCATTTAGATGATTGCAAGCCCCTAAACTCCCATGATCAAGTAATTAACCCAAATGGTAAGACACCTTCTTAGAATTGGAAGTTCTTCAATTAGCATGATCTTATGGCTCTCTACCTTCTCTTTAATCATTCCAAAGATCCAATAGGATCAAAGTGAAGACAATTAAAGGCCATTTAGATGATTGCAAGCCCCTAAACTCCCATGATCAAGTAATTAACCCAAATGGTAAGACACCTTCTTAGAATTGGAAGTTCTTCAATTAGCATGATCTTATGGCTCTCTACCTTCTCTTTAATCATTCCAAAGATCCAATAGGATCAAAGTGAAGACAATTAAAGGCCATTTAGATGATTGCAAGCCCCTAAACTCCCATGATCAAGTAATTAACCCAAATGGTAAGACACCTTCTTAGAATTGGAAGTTCTTCAATTAGCATGATGTTATGGCTCTCTACCTTCTCTTTAATCATTCCAAAGATCCAATAGGATCAAAGTGAAGACAATTAAAGGCCATTTAGATGATTGCAAGCCCCTAAACTCCCATGATCAAGTAATTAACCCAAATGGTAAGACACCTTCTTAGAATTGGAAGTTCTTCAATTAGCATGATCTTATGGCTCTCTACCTTCTCTTTAATCATTCCAAAGATCCAATAGGATCAAAGTGAAGACAATTAAAGGCCATTTAGATGATTGCAAGCCCCTAAACTCCCATGATCAAGTAATTAACCCAAATGGTAAGACACCTTCTTAGAATTGGAAGTTCTTCAATTAGCATGATCTTATGGCTCTCTACCTTCTCTTTAATCATTCCAAAGATCCAATAGGATCAAAGTGAAGACAATTAAAGGCCATTTAGATGATTGCAAGCCCCTAAACTCCCATGATCAAGTAATTAACCCAAATGGTAAGACACCTTCTTAGAATTGGAAGTTCTTCAATTAGCATGATCTTATGGCTCTCTACCTTCTCTTTAATCATTCCAAAGATCCAATAGGATCAAAGTGAAGACAATTAAAGGCCATTTAGATGATTGCAAGCCCCTAAACTCCCATGATCAAGTAATTAACCCAAATGGTAAGACACCTTCTTAGAATTGGAAGTTCTTCAATTAGCATGATCTTATGGCTCTCTACCTTCTCTTTAATCATTCCAAAGATCCAATAGGATCAAAGTGAAGACAATTAAAGGCCATTTAGATGATTGCAAGCCCCTAAACTCCCATGATCAAGTAATTAACCCAAATGGTAAGACACCTTCTTAGAATTGGAAGTTCTTCAATTAGCATGATCTTATGGCTCTCTACCTTCTCTTTAATCATTCCAAAGATCCAATAGGATCAAAGTGAAGACAATTAAAGGCCATTTAGATGATTGCAAGCCCCTAAACTCCCATGATCAAGTAATTAACCCAAATGGTAAGACACCTTCTTAGAATTGGAAGTTCTTCAATTAGCATGATCTTATGGCTCTCTACCTTCTCTTTAATCATTCCAAAGATCCAATAGGATCAAAGTGAAGACAATTAAAGGCCATTTAGATGATTGCAAGCCCCTAAACTCCCATGATCAAGTAATTAACCCAAATGGTAAGACACCTTCTTAGAATTGGAAGTTCTTCAATTAGCATGATCTTATGGCTCTCTACCTTCTCTTTAATCATTCCAAAGATCCAATAGGATCAAAGTGAAGACAATTAAAGGCCATTTAGATGATTGCAAGCCCCTAAACTCCCATGATCAAGTAATTAACCCAAATGGTAAGACACCTTCTTAGAATTGGAAGTTCTTCAATTAGCATGATCTTATGGCTCTCTACCTTCTCTTTAATCATTCCAAAGATCCAATAGGATCAAAGTGAAGACAATTAAAGGCCATTTAGATGATTGCAAGCCCCTAAACTCCCATGATCAAGTAATTAACCCAAATGGTAAGACACCTTCTTAGAATTGGAAGTTCTTCAATTAGCATGATCTTATGGCTCTCTACCTTCTCTTTAATCATTCCAAAGATCCAATAGGATCAAAGTGAAGACAATTAAAGGCCATTTAGATGATTGCAAGCCCCTAAACTCCCATGATCAAGTAATTAACCCAAATGGTAAGACACCTTCTTAGAATTGGAAGTTCTTCAATTAGCATGATCTTATGGCTCTCTACCTTCTCTTTAATCATTCCAAAGATCCAATAGGATCAAAGTGAAGACAATTAAAGGCCATTTAGATGATTGCAAGCCCCTAAACTCCCATGATCAAGTAATTAACCCAAATGGTAAGACACCTTCTTAGAATTGGAAGTTCTTCAATTAGCATGATCTTATGGCTCTCTACCTTCTCTTTAATCATTCCAAAGATCCAATAGATCAAAGTGAAGACAATTAAAGGCCATTTAGATGATTGCAAGCCCCTAAACTCCCATGATCAAGTAATTAACCCAAATGGTAAGACACCTTCTTAGAATTGGAAGTTCTTCAATTAGCATGATCTTATGGCTCTCTACCTTCTCTTTAATCATTCCAAAGATCCAATAGGATCAAAGTGAAGACAATTAAAGGCCATTTAGATGATTGCAAGCCCCTAAACTCCCATGATCAAGTAATTAACCCAAATGGTAAGACACCTTCTTAGAATTGGAAGTTCTTCAATTAGCATGATCTTATGGCTCTCTACCTTCTCTTTAATCATTCCAAAGATCCAATAGGATCAAAGTGAAGACAATTAAAGGCCATTTAGATGATTGCAAGCCCCTAAACTCCCATGATCAAGTAATTAACCCAAATGGTAAGACACCTTCTTAGAATTGGAAGTTCTTCAATTAGCATGATCTTATGGCTCTCTACCTTCTCTTTAATCATTCCAAAGATCCAATAGGATCAAAGTGAAGACAATTAAAGGCCATTTAGATGATTGCAAGCCCCTAAACTCCCATGATCAAGTAATTAACCCAAATGGTAAGACACCTTCTTAGAATTGGAAGTTCTTCAATTAGCATGATCTTATGGCTCTCTACCTTCTCTTTAATCATTCCAAAGATCCAATAGGATCAAAGTGAAGACAATTAAAGGCCATTTAGATGATTGCAAGCCCCTAAACTCCCATGATCAAGTAATTAACCCAAATGGTAAGACACCTTCTTAGAATTGGAAGTTCTTCAATTAGCATGATCTTATGGCTCTCTACCTTCTCTTTAATCATTCCAAAGATCCAATAGGATCAAAGTGAAGACAATTAAAGGCCATTTAGATGATTGCAAGCCCCTAAACTCCCATGATCAAGTAATTAACCCAAATGGTAAGACACCTTCTTAGAATTGGAAGTTCTTCAATTAGCATGATCTTATGGCTCTCTACCTTCTCTTTAATCATTCCAAAGATCCAATAGGATCAAAGTGAAGACAATTAAAGGCCATTTAGATGATTGCAAGCCCCTAAACTCCCATGATCAAGTAATTAACCCAAATGGTAAGACACCTTCTTAGAATTGGAAGTTCTTCAATTAGCATGATCTTATGGCTCTCTACCTTCTCTTTAATCATTCCAAAGATCCAATAGGATCAAAGTGAAGACAATTAAAGGCCATTTAGATGATTGCAAGCCCCTAAACTCCCATGATCAAGTAATTAACCCAAATGGTAAGACACCTTCTTAGAATTGGAAGTTCTTCAATTAGCATGATCTTATGGCTCTCTACCTTCTCTTTAATCATTCCAAAGATCCAATAGGATCAAAGTGAAGACAATTAAAGGCCATTTAGATGATTGCAAGCCCCTAAACTCCCATGATCAAGTAATTAACCCAAATGGTAAGACACCTTCTTAGAATTGGAAGTTCTTCAATTAGCATGATCTTATGGCTCTCTACCTTCTCTTTAATCATTCCAAAGATCCAATAGGATCAAAGTGAAGACAATTAAAGGCCATTTAGATGATTGCAAGCCCCTAAACTCCCATGATCAAGTAATTAACCCAAATGGTAAGACACCTTCTTAGAATTGGAAGTTCTTCAATTAGCATGATCTTATGGCTCTCTACCTTCTCTTTAATCATTCCAAAGATCCAATAGGATCAAAGTGAAGACAATTAAAGGCCATTTAGATGATTGCAAGCCCCTAAACTCCCATGATCAAGTAATTAACCCAAATGGTAAGACACTTCTTTAGAATTGGAAGTTCTTCAATTAGCATGATCTTATGGCTCTCTACCTTCTCTTTAATCATTCCAAAGATCCAATAGGATCAAAGTGAAGACAATTAAAGGCCATTTAGATGATTGCAAGCCCCTAAACTCCCATGATCAAGTAATTAACCCAAATGGTAAGACACCTTCTTAGAATTGGAAGTTCTTCAATTAGCATGATCTTATGGCTCTCTACCTTCTCTTTAATCATTCCAAAGATCCAATAGGATCAAAGTGAAGACAATTAAAGGCCATTTAGATGATTGCAAGCCCCTAAACTCCCATGATCAAGTAATTAACCCAAATGGTAAGACACCTTCTTAGAATTGGAAGTTCTTCAATTAGCATGATCTTATGGCTCTCTACCTTCTCTTTAATCATTCCAAAGATCCAATAGGATCAAAGTGAAGACAATTAAAGGCCATTTAGATGATTGCAAGCCCCTAAACTCCCATGATCAAGTAATTAACCCAAATGGTAAGACACCTTCTTAGAATTGGAAGTTCTTCAATTAGCATGATCTTATGGCTCTCTACCTTCTCTTTAATCATTCCAAAGATCCAATAGGATCAAAGTGAAGACAATTAAAGGCCATTTAGATGATTGCAAGCCCCTAAACTCCCATGATCAAGTAATTAACCCAAATGGTAAGACACCTTCTTAGAATTGGAAGTTCTTCAATTAGCATGATCTTATGGCTCTCTACCTTCTCTTTAATCATTCCAAAGATCCAATAGGATCAAAGTGAAGACAATTAAAGGCCATTTAGATGATTGCAAGCCCCTAAACTCCCATGATCAAGTAATTAACCCAAATGGTAAGACACCTTCTTAGAATTGGAAGTTCTTCAATTAGCATGATCTTATGGCTCTCTACCTTCTCTTTAATCATTCCAAAGATCCAATAGGATCAAAGTGAAGACAATTAAAGGCCATTTAGATGATTGCAAGCCCCTAAACTCCCATGATCAAGTAATTAACCCAAATGGTAAGACACCTTCTTAGAATTGGAAGTTCTTCAATTAGCATGATCTTATGGCTCTCTACCTTCTCTTTAATCATTCCAAAGATCCAATAGGATCAAAGTGAAGACAATTAAAGGCCATTTAGATGATTGCAAGCCCCTAAACTCCCATGATCAAGTAATTAACCCAAATGGTAAGACACCTTCTTAGAATTGGAAGTTCTTCAATTAGCATGATCTTATGGCTCTCTACCTTCTCTTTAATCATTCCAAAGATCCAATAGGATCAAAGTGAAGACAATTAAAGGCCATTTAGATGATTGCAAGCCCCTAAACTCCCATGATCAAGTAATTAACCCAAATGGTAAGACACCTTCTTAGAATTGGAAGTTCTTCAATTAGCATGATCTTATGGCTCTCTACCTTCTCTTTAATCATTCCAAAGATCCAATAGGATCAAAGTGAAGACAATTAAAGGCCATTTAGATGATTGCAAGCCCCTAAACTCCCATGATCAAGTAATTAACCCAAATGGTAAGACACCTTCTTAGAATTGGAAGTTCTTCAATTAGCATGATCTTATGGCTCTCTACCTTCTCTTTAATCATTCCAAAGATCCAATAGGATCAAAGTGAAGACAATTAAAGGCCATTTAGATGATTGCAAGCCCCTAAACTCCCATGATCAAGTAATTAACCCAAATGGTAAGACACCTTCTTAGAATTGGAAGTTCTTCAATTAGCATGATCTTATGGCTCTCTACCTTCTCTTTAATCATTCCAAAGATCCAATAGGATCAAAGTGAAGACAATTAAAGGCCATTTAGATGATTGCAAGCCCCTAAACTCCCATGATCAAGTAATTAACCCAAATGGTAAGACACCTTCTTAGAATTGGAAGTTCTTCAATTAGCATGATCTTATGGCTCTCTACCTTCTCTTTAATCATTCCAAAGATCCAATAGGATCAAAGTGAAGACAATTAAAGGCCATTTAGATGATTGCAAGCCCCTAAACTCCCATGATCAAGTAATTAACCCAAATGGTAAGACACCTTCTTAGAATTGGAAGTTCTTCAATTAGCATGATCTTATGGCTCTCTACCTTCTCTTTAATCATTCCAAAGATCCAATAGGATCAAAGTGAAGACAATTAAAGGCCATTTAGATGATTGCAAGCCCCTAAACTCCCATGATCAAGTAATTAACCCAAATGGTAAGACACCTTCTTAGAATTGGAAGTTCTTCAATTAGCATGATCTTATGGCTCTCTACCTTCTCTTTAATCATTCCAAAGATCCAATAGGATCAAAGTGAAGACAATTAAAGGCCATTTAGATGATTGCAAGCCCCTAAACTCCCATGATCAAGTAATTAACCCAAATGGTAAGACACCTTCTTAGAATTGGAAGTTCTTCAATTAGCATGATCTTATGGCTCTCTACCTTCTCTTTAATCATTCCAAAGATCCAATAGGATCAAAGTGAAGACAATTAAAGGCCATTTAGATGATTGCAAGCCCCTAAACTCCCATGATCAAGTAATTAACCCAAATGGTAAGACACCTTCTTAGAATTGGAAGTTCTTCAATTAGCATGATCTTATGGCTCTCTACCTTCTCTTTAATCATTCCAAAGATCCAATAGGATCAAAGTGAAGACAATTAAAGGCCATTTAGATGATTGCAAGCCCCTAAACTCCCATGATCAAGTAATTAACCCAAATGGTAAGACACCTTCTTAGAATTGGAAGTTCTTCAATTAGCATGATCTTATGGCTCTCTACCTTCTCTTTAATCATTCCAAAGATCCAATAGGATCAAAGTGAAGACAATTAAAGGCCATTTAGATGATTGCAAGCCCCTAAACTCCCATGATCAAGTAATTAACCCAAATGGTAAGACACCTTCTTAGAATTGGAAGTTCTTCAATTAGCATGATCTTATGGCTCTCTACCTTCTCTTTAATCATTCCAAAGATCCAATAGGATCAAAGTGAAGACAATTAAAGGCCATTTAGATGATTGCAAGCCCCTAAACTCCCATGATCAAATAATTCACCCAAATGGTAAGACACCTTCTTAGAATTGGATGTTCTTCAATTAGCATGATGTTATAGCTCTTTACCATCGCTTTAATCATTCACACTATCCAATAGGATCAAAGTGAAGACAATTAAAGGCCAATTAGATGATTGCAAGCCCTAAACTCCCAAGATCAAGGAATTAACCCAAATGGTAAGAGACCTTCTTAGAATTGGAAGTTCTTCAATTAGCAAGATGTTATAGCTCTTTAACTTCTCTTTAATCATTCCAAAGATCCAATAGGATCAAAGTGAAGACAATTAAAGGCCAATTAGATGATTGCAAGCCCATAAACTCCCATGATCACGTAATTAACCCAAATGGTAAGAGACCTTCTTAGAATTGGAAGTTCTTCAATTAGCATGATCTTATGGCTCTCTACCTTCTCTTTAATCATTCCAAAGATCCAATAGGATCAAAGTGAAGACAATTAAAGGCCATTTAGATGATTGCAAGCCCCTAAACTCCCATGATCAAGTAATTAACCCAAATGGTAAGACACCTTCTTAGAATTGGAAGTTCTTCAATTAGCATGATCTTATGGCTCTCTACCTTCTCTTTAATCATTCCAAAGATCCAATAGGATCAAAGTGAAGACAATTAAAGGCCATTTAGATGATTGCAAGCCCCTAAACTCCCATGATCAAGTAATTAACCCAAATGGTAAGAGACACTTCTTAGAATTGGAAGTTCTTCAATTAGCATGATCTTATGGCTCTCTACCTTCTCTTTAATCATTCCAAAGATCCAATAGGATCAAAGTGAAGACAATTAAAGGCCATTTAGATGATTGCAAGCCCCTAAACTCCCATGATCAAGTAATTAACCCAAATGGTAAGACACCTTCTTAGAATTGGAAGTTCTTCAATTAGCATGATCTTATGGCTCTCTACCTTCTCTTTAATCATTCCAAAGATCCAATAGGATCAAAGTGAAGACAATTAAAGGCCATTTAGATGATTGCAAGCCCCTAAACTCCCATGATCAAGTAATTAACCCAAATGGTAAGACACCTTCTTAGAATTGGAAGTTCTTCAATTAGCATGATCTTATGGCTCTCTACCTTCTCTTTAATCATTCCAAAGATCCAATAGGATCAAAGTGAAGACAATTAAAGGCCATTTAGATGATTGCAAGCCCCTAAACTCCCATGATCAAGTAATTAACCCAAATGGTAAGACACCTTCTTAGAATTGGAAGTTCTTCAATTAGCATGATCTTATGGCTCTCTACCTTCTCTTTAATCATTCCAAAGATCCAATAGGATCAAAGTGAAGACAATTAAAGGCCATTTAGATGATTGCAAGCCCCTAAACTCCCATGATCAAGTAATTAACCCAAATGGTAAGACACCTTCTTAGAATTGGAAGTTCTTCAATTAGCATGATCTTATGGCTCTCTACCTTCTCTTTAATCATTCCAAAGATCCAATAGGATCAAAGTGAAGACAATTAAAGGCCATTTAGATGATTGCAAGCCCCTAAACTCCCATGATCAAGTAATTAACCCAAATGGTAAGACACCTTCTTAGAATTGGAAGTTCTTCAATTAGCATGATCTTATGGCTCTCTACCTTCTCTTTAATCATTCCAAAGATCCAATAGGATCAAAGTGAAGACAATTAAAGGCCATTTAGATGATTGCAAGCCCCTAAACTCCCATGATCAAGTAATTAACCCAAATGGTAAGACACCTTCTTAGAATTGGAAGTTCTTCAATTAGCATGATCTTATGGCTCTCTACCTTCTCTTTAATCATTCCAAAGATCCAATAGGATCAAAGTGAAGACAATTAAAGGCCATTTAGATGATTGCAAGCCCCTAAACTCCCATGATCAAGTAATTAACCCAAATGGTAAGACACCTTCTTAGAATTGGAAGTTCTTCAATTAGCATGATCTTATGGCTCTCTACCTTCTCTTTAATCATTCCAAAGATCCAATAGGATCAAAGTGAAGACAATTAAAGGCCATTTAGATGATTGCAAGCCCCTAAACTCCCATGATCAAGTAATTAACCCAAATGGTAAGACACCTTCTTAGAATTGGAAGTTCTTCAATTAGCATGATCTTATGGCTCTCTACCTTCTCTTTAATCATTCCAAAGATCCAATAGGATCAAAGTGAAGACAATTAAAGGCCATTTAGATGATTGCAAGCCCCTAAACTCCCATGATCAAGTAATTAACCCAAATGGTAAGACACCTTCTTAGAATTGGAAGTTCTTCAATTAGCATGATCTTATGGCTCTCTACCTTCTCTTTAATCATTCCAAAGATCCAATAGGATCAAAGTGAAGACAATTAAAGGCCATTTAGATGATTGCAAGCCCCTAAACTCCCATGATCAAGTAATTAACCCAAATGGTAAGACACCTTCTTAGAATTGGAAGTTCTTCAATTAGCATGATCTTATGGCTCTCTACCTTCTCTTTAATCATTCCAAAGATCCAATAGGATCAAAGTGAAGACAATTAAAGGCCATTTAGATGATTGCAAGCCCCTAAACTCCCATGATCAAGTAATTAACCGAAATGGTAAGACACCTTCTTAGAATTGGAAGTTCTTCAATTAGCATGATCTTATGGCTCTCTACCTTCTCTTTAATCATTCCAAAGATCCAATAGGATCAAAGTGAAGACAATTAAAGGCCATTTAGATGATTGCAAGCCCCTAAACTCCCATGATCAAGTAATTAACCCAAATGGTAAGACACCTTCTTAGAATTGGAAGTTCTTCAATTAGCATGATCTTATGGCTCTCTACCTTCTCTTTAATCATTCCAAAGATCCAATAGGATCAAAGTGAAGACAATTAAAGGCCATTTAGATGATTGCAAGCCCCTAAACTCCCATGATCAAGTAATTAACCCAAATGGTAAGACACCTTCTTAGAATTGGAAGTTCTTCAATTAGCATGATCTTATGGCTCTCTACCTTCTCTTTAATCATTCCAAAGATCCAATAGGATCAAAGTGAAGACAATTAAAGGCCATTTAGATGATTGCAAGCCCCTAAACTCCCATGATCAAGTAATTAACCCAAATGGTAAGACACCTTCTTAGAATGAAGTTCTTCAATTAGCATGATCTTATGGCTCTCTACCTTCTCTTTAATCATTCCAAAGATCCAATAGGATCAAAGTGAAGACAATTAAAGGCCATTTAGATGATTGCAAGCCCCTAAACTCCCATGATCAAGTAATTAACCCAAATGGTAAGACACCTTCTTAGAATTGGAAGTTCTTCAATTAGCATGATCTTATGGCTCTCTACCTTCTCTTTAATCATTCCAAGATCCAATAGGATCAACGTAGAAGACAATTAAAGGCCATTTTACATGATTGCAACCTAAACTTCCGTGATCAAGTAATTAACCGGAAATGGTAAAGACACCTTCTTGAATTTGAAGTTCTTCCAATTAGCATGATCTTATGGCTCTCTACCTTCTATTTAATCATTCCAAAGATCGATGGGATCAAAGTGAAGACAATTAAAGGCCATTTAGATGATTGCAAGCCCCTAAACTCCAGCCAGTCAAGTAATTAACCGAAATGGTAAAGGTACCTTCTTAGAATTGGAAGTTCTTCGATTAGCATGATGTTCTCGCTCTTTACCATCTCTTTAATCATTCCAAGTATCCAATAGGATCCAAAGTAGAAGACAATTAAAGCCATTTGAATGATTGCAAGCCCCTAAACTCCACTGATCAAGTAATTAACCGAAATGGTAAGACACCTTCTTGAATTGGAAGTTCTTTAATTAGCACGATCTTGGCTCTCTACCTTCTCTTTAATCATTCGAAAGATCCAATAGGACCAAAGTGAAAACAATTAAAGGCCATTTACATGATTGCAAGCCCCTAAACTCCGTGATCAAGTAGAACCCTAATGGTAAAAGAGACCTTCTTAGAATTGGAAGTTCTTCAATTTGGCATTTTTATCTTATGGCTCTCTACCTTCTCTTTAATCATTCCAAAGATCCAATAGGATCAAAGTGACGACAATTAAAAAGGCTATTTAGATGATTGCAAGTTCGTAAACTCCATGATAAGTAATTAACCCAAATGGTAAGACCTCCTTTTAGAATTGGAAGTTCTTTAATTAGCCTGATCTTATGGCTCTCTACCTTTTCTTTAGTCATTCCAATGATCCAATAGGATCAAAGTGAAGACAATTAAAGGCCATTTAGATGATTGCAAGCCCCTAAACTCCCATGATCAAGTAATTAACCCAAATGGTAAGACACCTTCTTAGAATTGGAAGTTCTTTCAATTAGCATGATGTTATGGCTCTCTACCTTCTCTTTAATCATTCCAAAGATCCAATAGGATCAAAGTGAAGACAATTAAAGGCCATTTAGATGATTCCAATCCCCTAAACTCCCATGATCAAGTAATTAACCCAAATGCTAAGAGACCTTCTGATCTTATGGCTCTCTACCTTGTCTTTAATCATTCCAAAGATCCAATAGGATCAAAGTGAAGGCAATTAAAGGCCATTTAGATGATTGCAAGCCGCTAAACTCCCATGATCAAGTAATTAACCCAAATGGTAAGACACCTTCTTAGAATTGGAAGTTCTTCAATTAGCATGATCTTATGGCTCTCTACCTTCCCTGTAATCATTCCAAAGATCCAATAGGATCAAAGTGAAAACAATTAAAGGCCATCTAGATGATTGCAGGCCCCTAAACTCCCATGATGAAGTAATTAACCGAAATGGTAAGACACCTTCTTAGAATTCGAAGTTCTTCAATTAGCATGATGTTGTGGCTCTCTACCTTCTCTTTAATCATTCCAAAGATCCAATAGGATCAAAGTGAAGACAATTAAAGGCCATCTAGATGATTGCAAGCCCCTAAACTCCATGATCAAGTAATAACTCCAAATGGTAAGACACCTTCTTAGAATTGGAAGTTCTTTAATTAGCATGATCTTATGGCTCTCTACCTTCTCTTAATCATTCCAAAGATCCAATAGATCAAAGTGAAGACAATTAAAGGCCATTTACATGATTGCAAGCCCCTAAACTCCCATGATCAAGTAATTAACCCTAATGGTAAGACACCTTCTTAGAATTGGAAGTTCTTCAATTAGCATGATCTTATGGCTCTCTACCTTCTCTTTAATCATTCCAAAGATCCAATAGGATCAAAGTGAAGACAATTAAAGGCCATTTACATGATTGCAAGCAACTAAACTCCCATGATCAAGTAATTAACCGAAATGGTAAGACACCTTCTTAGAATTGGAAGTTCTTCAATTAGCATGATGTTATGGCTCTCTACCTTCGCTTTAATCATTCCAAAGATCCAATAGGATCAAAGTGAAGACAATTAAAGGCCATTTACATGATTGCAAGCCCCTAAACTCCCATGATCAAGTAATTAACCGAAATGGTAAGACACCTTCTTAGAATTGGAAGTTCTTCAATTGCATGATCTTATGGCTCTCTACCTTCTCTTTAATCATTCCAAAGATCCACAGATCAAAGTGAAGACAATTAAAGGCCATTTAGATGATTGCAAGCCCCTAAACTCCCATGATCAAGTAATTAACCCTAATGGTAAGACACCTTCTTAGAATTGGAAGTTCTTCAATTAGCATGATCTTATGGCTCTCTACCTTCTCTTTAATCATTCCAAAGATCCAATAGGATCAAAGTGAAGACAATTAAAGGCCATTTACATGATTGCAAGCCCCTAAACTCCCGTGATCAAGTAATTAACCCTAATGGTAAGAGACCTTCTTAGAATTGGAAGTTCTTCAATTAGCATGATCTTATGGCTCTCTACCTTCTCTTTAATCATTCCAAAGATCCAATAGGATCAAAGTGAAGACAATTAAAGGCCATTTACATGATTGCAAGCCCTAAACTCCCATGATCAAGTAATTAACCGAAATGGTAAGACACCTTCTTAGAATTGGAAGTTCTTCAATTAGCATGATCTTATGGCTCTCTACCTTCTCTTTAATCATTCCAAAGATCCAATAGGATCAAAGTGAAGACAATTAAAAGGCCATTTAGATGATTGCAAGCCCCTAAACTCCCATGATCAAGTAATTAACCCAAATGGTAAGACACCTTCTTAGAATTGGAAGTTCTTCAATTAGCATGATCTTATGGCTCTCTACCTTCTCTTTAATCATTCCAAAGATCCAATAGATCAAAGTGAAGACAATTAAAGGCCATTTAGATGATTGCAAGCCCCTAAACTCCCATGATCAAGTAATTAACCCTAAATGGTAAGACACCTTCTTAGAATTGGAAGTTCTTCAATTAGCATGATCTTATGGCTCTCTACCTTCTATTTAATCATTCCAAAGATCCAATAGGATCAAAGTGAAGACAATTAAAGGCCATTTAGATGATTGCAAGCCCCTAAACTCCCATGATCAAGTAATTAACCGAAATGGTAAGAAACCTTCTTAGAATCGGAAGATCTTCAATTAGCATGATCTTTTGACTCTCTACCATCTCTTTAATCATTTCAAAGACCTAATTAGATCAAAGTGAAGACAATTAAGGCCGATTAGATGATTGCATGCTCCTAGACTCCTATGATAAAGTAATTAACCGAAATGGTAAGACACCTTCTTAGAATTGGAAGTTCTTCACTTAGCATGATCTTATTGCCCTCTATAATCATTCCAAAGAACTAATTGGATCAATCTGAAGACAATTAAAGGCCATTTAGATGATTGCAAGCCCCTAAACTCCCATGATCAAGTAATTAACCGAAATGGTAAGACACCTTCTTAGAATTGGAAGTTCTTCAATTAGCATGATCTTATGGCTCTCTACCTTCTCTTTAATCATTCCAAAGATCCAATAGGATCAAAGTGAAGACAATTAAAGGCCATTTAGATGATTGCAAGCCCCTAAACTCCCATGATCAAGTAATTAACCGAAATGGTAAGACACCTTCTTAGAATTGGAAGTTCTTCAATTAGCATGATCTTATGGCTCTCTACCTTCTCTTTAATCATTCCAAAGATCCAATAGGATCAAAGTGAAGACAATTAAAGGCCATTTAGATGATTGCAAGCCCCTAAACTCCCATGATCAAGTAATTAACCGAAATGGTAAGACACCTTCTTAGAATTGGAAGTTCTTCAATTAGCATGATCTTATGGCTCTCTACCTTCTATTTAATCATTCCAAAGATCCAATAGGATCAAAGTGAAGACAATTAAAGGCCATTTAGATGATTGCAAGCCCCTAAACTCCCATGATCAAGTAATTAACCCTAATGGTAAGACACCTTCTTAGAATTGGAAGTTCTTCAATTAGCATGATCTTATGGCTCTCTACCTTCTCTTTAATCATTCCAAAGATCCAATAGGATCAAAGTGAAGACAATTAAAGGCCATTTAGATGATTGCAAGCCCCTAAACTCCCATGATCAAGTAATTAACCCTAATGGTAAGACACCTTCTTAGAATTGGAAGTTCTTCAATTAGCATGATCTTATGGCTCTCTACCTTCTCTTTAATCATTCCAAAGATCCAATAGGATCAAAGTGAAGACAATTAAAGGCCATTTAGATGATTGCAAGCCCCTAAACTCCCATGATCAAGTAATTAACCCAAATGGTAAGACACCTTCTTAGAATTGGAAGTTCTTCAATTAGCATGATCTTATGGCTCTCTACCTTCTCTTTAATCATTCCAAAGATCCAATAGGATCAAAGTGAAGACAATTAAAGGCCATTTAGATGATTGCAAGCCCCTAAACTCCCATGATCAAGTAATTAACCGAAATGGTAAGACACCTTCTTAGAATTGGAAGTTCTTCAATTAGCATGATCTTATGGCTCTCTACCTTCTCTTTAATCATTCCAAAGATCCAATAGGATCAAAGTGAAGACAATTAAAGGCCATTTAGATGATTGCAAGCCCCTAAACTCCCATGATCAAGTAATTAACCGAAATGGTAAGAGACCTTCTTAGAATTGGAAGTTCTTCAATTAGCATGATCTTATGGCTCTCTACCTTCTCTTTAATCATTCCAAAGATCCAATAGGATCAAAGTGAAGACAATTAAAGGCCATTTACATGATTGCAAGCCCTAAACTCCCATGATCAAGTAATTAACCGAAATGGTAAGACACCTTCTTAGAATTGGAAGTTCTTCAATTAGCATGATCTTATGGCTCTCTACCTTCTCTTTAATCATTCCAAAGATCCAATAGGATCAAAGTGAAGACAATTAAAGGCCATTTACATGATTGCAAGCCCCAAACTCCCATGATCAAGTAATTAACCGAAATGGTAAGACACCTTCTTAGAATTGGAAGTTCTTCAATTAGCATGATCTTATGGCTCTCTACCTTCTCTTTAATCATTCCAAAGATCCAATAGGATCAAAGTGAAGACAATTAAAGGCCATTTACATGATTGCAAGCCCCTAAACTCCCATGATCAAGTAATTAACCGAAATGGTAAGACACCTTCTTAGAATTGGAAGTTCTTCAATTAGCATGATCTTATGGCTCTCTACCTTCTCTTTAATCATTCCAAAGATCCAATAGGATCAAAGTGAAGACAATTAAAGGCCATTTAGATGATTGCAAGCCCCTAAACTCCCATGATCAAGTAATTAACCGAAATGGTAAGACACCTTCTTAGAATTGGAAGTTCTTCAATTAGCATGATCTTATGGCTCTCTACCTTCTCTTTAATCATTCCAAAGATCCAATAGGATCAAAGTGAAGACAATTAAAGGCCATTTAGATGATTGCAAGCCCCTAAACTCCCATGATCAAGTAATTAACCGAAATGGTAAGACACCTTCTTAGAATTGGAAGTTCTTCAATTAGCATGATCTTATGGCTCTCTACCTTCTCTTTAATCATTCCAAAGATCCAATAGGATCAAAGTGAAGACAATTAAAGGCCATTTAGATGATTGCAAGCCCCTAAACTCCCATGATCAAGTAATTAACCGAAATGGTAAGACACCTTCTTAGAATTGGAAGTTCTTTAATTAGCCTGATCTTATGGCTCTCTACCTTCTCTTTAATCATTCCAAAGATCCAATAGGATCAAAGTGAAGACAATTAAAGGCCATTTAGATGATTGCAAGCCCCTAAACTCCCATGATCAAGTAATTAACCCAAATGGTAAGACACCTTCTTAGAATTGGAAGTTCTTCAATTAGCATGATCTTATGGCTCTCTACCTTCTCTTTAATCATTCCAAAGATCCAATAGGATCAAAGTGAAGACAATTAAAGGCCATTTAGATGATTGCAAGCCCCTAAACTCCCATGATCAAGTAATTAACCGAAATGGTAAGACACCTTCTTAGAATTGGAAGTTCTTCAATTAGCATGATCTTATGGCTCTCTACCTTCTCTTTAATCATTCCAAAGATCCAATAGGATCAAAGTGAAGACAATTAAAGGCCATTTACATGATTGCAAGCCCCTAAACTCCCATGATCAAGTAATTAACCCTAAATGGCAAGACACCTTCTTAGAATTGGAAGTTCTTCAATTAGCATGATCTTATGGCTCTCTACCTTCTCTTTAATCATTCCAAAGATCCAATAGGATCAAAGTGAAGACAATTAAAGGCCATTTACATGATTGCAAGCCCCTAAACTCCCATGATCAAGTAATTAACCCTAATGGTAAGACACCTTCTTAGAATTGGAAGTTCTTCAATTAGCATGATCTTATGGCTCTCTACCTTCTCTTTAATCATTCCAAAGATCCAATAGGATCAAAGTGAAGACAATTAAAGGCCATTTAGATGATTGCAAGCCCCTAAACTCCCATGATCAAGTAATTAACCGAAATGGTAAGACACCTTCTTAGAATTGGAAGTTCTTCAATTAGCATGATCTTATGGCTCTCTACCTTCTCTTTAATCATTCCAAAGATCCAATAGGATCAAAGTGAAGACAATTAAAGGCCATTTAGATGATTGCAAGCCCCTAAACTCCCATGATCAAGTAATTAACCCAAATGGTAAGACACCTTCTTAGAATTGGAAGTTCTTCAATTAGCATGATCTTATGGCTCTCTACCTTCTCTTTAATCATTCCAAAGATCCAATAGGATCAAAGTGAAGACAATTAAAGGCCATTTAGATGATTGCAAGCCCCTAAACTCCCATGATCAAGTAATTAACCGAAATGGTAAGACACCTTCTTAGAATTGGAAGTTCTTCAATTAGCATGATCTTATGGCTCTCTACCTTCTCTTTAATCATTCCAAAGATCCAATAGGATCAAAGTGAAGACAATTAAAGGCCATTTAGATGATTGCAAGCCCCTAAACTCCCATGATCAAGTAATTAACCCTAATGGTAAGACACCTTCTTAGAATTGGAAGTTCTTCAATTAGCATGATCTTATGGCTCTCTACCTTCTCTTTAATCATTCCAAAGATCCAATAGGATCAAAGTGAAGACAATTAAAGGCCATTTAGATGATTGCAAGCCCCTAAACTCCCATGATCAAGTAATTAACCGAAATGGTAAGACACCTTCTTAGAATTGGAAGTTCTTCAATTAGCATGATCTTATGGCTCTCTACCTTCTCTTTAATCATTCCAAAGATCCAATAGGATCAAAGTGAAGACAATTAAAGGCCATTTAGATGATTGCAAGCCCCTAAACTCCCATGATCAAGTAATTAACCGAAATGGTAAGACACCTTCTTAGAATTGGAAGTTCTTCAATTAGCATGATCTTATGGCTCTCTACCTTCTCTTTAATCATTCCAAAGATCCAATAGGATCAAAGTGAAGACAATTAAAGGCCATTTAGATGATTGCAAGCCCCTAAACTCCCATGATCAAGTAATTAACCCTAATGGTAAGACACCTTCTTAGAATTGGAAGTTCTTCAATTAGCATGATCTTATGGCTCTCTACCTTCTCTTTAATCATTCCAAAGATCCAATAGGATCAAAGTGAAGACAATTAAAGGCCATTTAGATGATTGCAAGCCCCTAAACTCCCATGATCAAGTAATTAACCGAAATGGTAAGACACCTTCTTAGAATTGGAAGTTCTTCAATTAGCATGATCTTATGGCTCTCTACCTTCTCTTTAATCATTCCAAAGATCCAATAGGATCAAAGTGAAGACAATTAAAGGCCATTTACATGATTGCAAGCCCCTAAACTCCCATGATCAAGTAATTAACCGAAATGGTAAGACACCTTCTTAGAATTGGAAGTTCTTCAATTAGCATGATCTTATGGCTCTCTACCTTCTATTTAATCATTCCAAAGATCCAATAGGATCAAAGTGAAGACAATTAAAGGCCATTTAGATGATTGCAAGCCCCTAAACTCCCATGATCAAGTAATTAACCCAAATGGTAAGACACCTTCTTAGAATTGGAAGTTCTTCAATTAGCATGATCTTACGGCTCTCTACCTTCTCTTTAATCATTCCAAAGATCCAATAGGATCAAAGTGAAGACAATTAAAGGCCATTTAGATGATTGCAAGCCCCTAAACTCCCATGATCAAGTAATTAACCCAAATGGTAAGACACCTTCTTAGAATTGGAAGTTCTTCAATTAGCATGATCTTATGGCTCTCTACCTTCTCTTTAATCATTCCAAAGATCCAATAGGATCAAAGTGAAGACAATTAAAGGCCATTTAGATGATTGCAAGCCCCTAAACTCCCATGATCAAGTAATTAACCGAAATGGTAAGACACCTTCTTAGAATTGGAAGTTCTTCAATTAGCATGATCTTACGGCTCTCTACCTTCTCTTTAATCATTCCAAAGATCCAATAGGATCAAAGTGAAGACAATTAAAGGCCATTTAGATGATTGCAAGCCCCTAAACTCCCATGATCAAGTAATTAACCGAAATGGTAAGACACCTTCTTAGAATTGGAAGTTCTTCAATTAGCATGATCTTATGGCTCTCTACCTTCTCTTTAATCATTCCAAAGATCCAATAGGATCAAAGTGAAGACAATTAAAGGCCATTTAGATGATTGCAAGCCCCTAAACTCCCATGATCAAGTAATTAACCCTAATGGTAAGACACCTTCTTAGAATTGGAAGTTCTTCAATTAGCATGATCTTATGGCTCTCTACCTTCTCTTTAATCATTCCAAAGATCCAATAGGATCAAAGTGAAGACAATTAAAGGCCATTTAGATGATTGCAAGCCCCTAAACTCCCATGATCAAGTAATTAACCGAAATGGTAAGACACCTTCTTAGAATTGGAAGTTCTTCAATTAGCATGATCTTATGGCTCTCTACCTTCTCTTTAATCATTCCAAAGATCCAATAGGATCAAAGTGAAGACAATTAAAGGCCATTTACATGATTGCAAGCCCCTAAACTCCCATGATCAAGTAATTAACCGAAATGGTAAGACACCTTCTTAGAATTGGAAGTTCTTCAATTAGCATGATCTTATGGCTCTCTACCTTCTCTTTAATCATTCCAAAGATCCAATAGGATCAAAGTGAAGACAATTAAAGGCCATTTAGATGATTGCAAGCCCCTAAACTCCCATGATCAAGTAATTAACCCTAAATGGTAAGACACCTTCTTAGAATTGGAAGTTCTTCAATTAGCATGATCTTATGGCTCTCTACCTTCTCTTTAATCATTCCAAAGATCCAATAGGATCAAAGTGAAGACAATTAAAGGCCATTTAGATGATTGCAAGCCCCTAAACTCCCATGATCAAGTAATTAACCGAAATGGTAAGACACCTTCTTAGAATTGGAAGTTCTTCAATTAGCATGATCTTATGGCTCTCTACCTTCTCTTTAATCATTCCAAAGATCCAATAGGATCAAAGTGAAGACAATTAAAGGCCATTTAGATGATTGCAAGCCCCTAAACTCCCATGATCAAGTAATTAACCGAAATGGTAAGACACCTTCTTAGAATTGGAAGTTCTTCAATTAGCATGATCTTATGGCTCTCTACCTTCTCTTTAATCATTCCAAAGATCCAATAGGATCAAAGTGAAGACAATTAAAGGCCATTTAGATGATTGCAAGCCCCTAAACTCCCATGATCAAGTAATTAACCCTAAATGGTAAGACACCTTCTTAGAATTGGAAGTTCTTCAATTAGCATGATCTTACGGCTCTCTACCTTCTCTTTAATCATTCCAAAGATCCAATAGGATCAAAGTGAAGACAATTAAAGGCCATTTAGATGATTGCAAGCCCCTAAACTCCCATGATCAAGTAATTAACCGAAATGGTAAGACACCTTCTTAGAATTGGAAGTTCTTCAATTAGCATGATCTTATGGCTCTCTACCTTCTCTTTAATCATTCCAAAGATCCAATAGGATCAAAGTGAAGACAATTAAAGGCCATTTACATGATTGCAAGCCCCTAAACTCCCATGATCAAGTAATTAACCCTAATGGTAAGACACCTTCTTAGAATTGGAAGTTCTTCAATTAGCATGATCTTATGGCTCTCTACCTTCTCTTTAATCATTCCAAAGATCCAATAGGATCAAAGTGAAGACAATTAAAGGCCATTTAGATGATTGCAAGCCCCTAAACTCCCATGATCAAGTAATTAACCGAAATGGTAAGACACCTTCTTAGAATTGGAAGTTCTTCAATTAGCATGATCTTATGGCTCTCTACCTTCTCTTTAATCATTCCAAAGATCCAATAGGATCAAAGTGAAGACAATTAAAGGCCATTTAGATGATTGCAAGCCCCTAAACTCCCATGATCAAGTAATTAACCGAAATGGTAAGACACCTTCTTAGAATTGGAAGTTCTTCAATTAGCATGATCTTATGGCTCTCTACCTTCTCTTTAATCATTCCAAAGATCCAATAGGATCAAAGTGAAGACAATTAAAGGCCATTTAGATGATTGCAAGCCCCTAAACTCCCATGATCAAGTAATTAACCGAAATGGTAAGACACCTTCTTAGAATTGGAAGTTCTTCAATTAGCATGATCTTACGGCTCTCTACCTTCTCTTTAATCATTCCAAAGATCCAATAGGATCAAAGTGAAGACAATTAAAGGCCATTTAGATGATTGCAAGCCCCTAAACTCCCATGATCAAGTAATTAACCGAAATGGTAAGACACCTTCTTAGAATTGGAAGTTCTTCAATTAGCATGATCTTATGGCTCTCTACCTTCTCTTTAATCATTCCAAAGATCCAATAGGATCAAAGTGAAGACAATTAAAGGCCATTTAGATGATTGCAAGCCCCTAAACTCCCATGATCAAGTAATTAACCCTAAATGGTAAGACACCTTCTTAGAATTGGAAGTTCTTCAATTAGCATGATCTTATGGCTCTCTACCTTCTCTTTAATCATTCCAAAGATCCAATAGGATCAAAGTGAAGACAATTAAAGGCCATTTAGATGATTGCAAGCCCCTAAACTCCCATGATCAAGTAATTAACCCAAATGGTAAGACACCTTCTTAGAATTGGAAGTTCTTCAATTAGCATGATCTTATGGGCTCTCTACCTTCTCTTTAATCATTCCAAAGATCCAATAGGATCAAAGTGAAGACAATTAAAGGCCATTTAGATGATTGCAAGCCCCTAAACTCCCATGATCAAGTAATTAACCGAAATGGTAAGACACCTTCTTAGAATTGGAAGTTCTTCAATTAGCATGATCTTATGGCTCTCTACCTTCTCTTTAATCATTCCAAAGATCCAATAGGATCAAAGTGAAGACAATTAAAGGCCATTTAGATGATTGCAAGCCCCTAAACTCCCATGATCAAGTAATTAACCCAAATGGTAAGACACCTTCTTAGAATTGGAAGTTCTTCAATTAGCATGATCTTATGGCTCTCTACCTTCTCTTTAATCATTCCAAAGATCCAATAGATCAAAGTGAAGACAATTAAAGGCCATTTAGATGATTGCAAGCCCCTAAACTCCCATGATCAAGTAATTAACCCAAATGGTAAGACACCTTCTTAGAATTGGAAGTTCTTCAATTAGCATGATCTTATGGCTCTCTACCTTCTCTTTAATCATTCCAAAGATCCAATAGGATCAAAGTGAAGACAATTAAAGGCCATTTAGATGATTGCAAGCCCCTAAACTCCCATGATCAAGTAATTAACCCAAATGGTAAGACACCTTCTTAGAATTGGAAGTTCTTCAATTAGCATGATCTTATGGCTCTCTACCTTCTCTTTAATCATTCCAAAGATCCAATAGGATCAAAGTGAAGACAATTAAAGGCCATTTAGATGATTGCAAGCCCCTAAACTCCCATGATCAAGTAATTAACCCAAATGGTAAGACACCTTCTTAGAATTGGAAGTTCTTCAATTAGCATGATCTTATGGCTCTCTACCTTCTTTTAATCATTCCAAAGATCCAATAGGATCAAAGTGAAGACAATTAAAGGCCATTTAGATGATTGCAAGCCCCTAAACTCCCATGATCAAGTAATTAACCCAAATGGTAAGAGACCTTCTTAGAATTGGAAGTTCTTCAATTAGCATGATCTTATGGCTCTCTACCTTCTCTTTAATCATTCCAAAGATCCAATAGGATCAAAGTGAAGACAATTAAAGGCCATTTAGATGATTGCAAGCCCCTAAACTCCCATGATCAAGTAATTAACCCAAATGGTAAGACACCTTCTTAGAATTGGAAGTTCTTCAATTAGCATGATCTTATGGCTCTCTACCTTCTCTTTAATCATTCCAAAGATCCAATAGGATCAAAGTGAAGACAATTAAAGGCCATTTAGATGATTGCAAGCCCCTAAACTCCCATGATCAAGTAATTAACCCAAATGGTAAGAGACCTTCTTAGAATTGGAAGTTCTTCAATTAGCATGATCTTATGGCTCTCTACCTTCTCTTTAATCATTCCAAAGATCCAATAGGATCAAAGTGAAGACAATTAAAGGCCATTTAGATGATTGCAAGCCCCTAAACTCCCATGATCAAGTAATTAACCCAAATGGTAAGACACCTTCTTAGAATTGGAAGTTCTTCAATTAGCATGATCTTATGGCTCTCTTACCTTCTCTTTAATCATTCCAAAGATCCAATAGGATCAAAGTGAAGACAATTAAAGGCCATTTAGATGATTGCAAGCCCCTAAACTCCCATGATCAAGTAATTAACCCAAATGGTAAGAGACCTTCTTAGAATTGGAAGTTCTTCAATTAGCATGATCTTATGGCTCTCTACCTTCTCTTTAATCATTCCAAAGATCCAATAGGATCAAAGTGAAGACAATTAAAGGCCATTTAGATGATTGCAAGCCCCTAAACTCCCATGATCAAGTAATTAACCCAAATGGTAAGACACCTTCTTAGAATTGGAAGTTCTTCAATTAGCATGATCTTATGGCTCTCTACCTTCTCTTTAATCATTCCAAAGATCCAATAGGATCAAAGTGAAGACAATTAAAGGCCATTTAGATGATTGCAAGCCCCTAAACTCCCATGATCAAGTAATTAACCCAAATGGTAAGACACCTTCTTAGAATTGGAAGTTCTTCAATTAGCATGATCTTATGGCTCTCTACCTTCTCTTTAATCATTCCAAAGATCCAATAGGATCAAAGTGAAGACAATTAAAGGCCATTTAGATGATTGCAAGCCCCTAAACTCCCATGATCAAGTAATTAACCCAAATGGTGAGAGACTTCTTAGAATTGGAAGTTCTTCAATTAGCATGATCTTATGGCTCTCTACCTTCTCTTTAATCATTCCAAAGATCCAATAGGATCAAAGTGAAGACAATTAAAGGCCATTTAGATGATTGCAAGCCCCTAAACTCCCATGATCAAGTAATTAACCCTAATGGTAAGACACCTTCTTAGAATTGGAAGTTCTTCAATTAGCATGATGTTATGGCTCTCTACATCTCTTTAATCATTCCAAAGATCCAATAGGATCAAAGTGACGACAATTAAAGGCCATTTAGATGAATGCAAGCCCCTAAACTCCCATGATCAAGTAATTAACCCAAATGGTAAGACACCTTCTTAGAATTGGAAGTTCTTCAATTAGCATGATCTTATGGCTCTCTACCTTCTCTTTAATCATTCCAAAGATCCAATAGGATCAAAGTGAAGACAATTAAAGGCCATTTAGATGATTGCAAGCCCCTAAACTCCCATGATCAAGTAATTAACCCAAATGGTAAGACACCTTCTTAGAATTGGAAGTTCTTCAATTAGCATGATCTTATGGCTCTCTACCTTCTCTTTAATCATTCCAAAGATCCAATAGGATCAAAGTGAAGACAATTAAAGGCCATTTAGATGATTGCAAGCCCCTAAACTCCCATGATCAAGTAATTAACCCAAATGGTAAGAGACCTTCTTAGAATTGGAAGTTCTTCAATTAGCATGATCTTATGGCTCTCTACCTTCTCTTTAATCATTCCAAAGATCCAATAGATCAAAGTGAAGACAATTAAAGGCCATTTAGATGATTGCAAGCCCCTAAACTCCCATGATCAAGTAATTAACCCAAATGGTAAGACACCTTCTTAGAATTGGAAGTTCTTCAATTAGCATGATCTTATGGCTCTCTACCTTCTCTTTAATCATTCCAAAGATCCAATAGGATCAAAGTGAAGACAATTAAAGGCCATTTAGATGATTGCAAGCCCCTAAACTCCCATGATCAAGTAATTAACCCAAATGGTAAGACACCTTCTTAGAATTGGAAGTTCTTCAATTAGCATGATCTTATGGCTCTCTACCTTCTCTTTAATCATTCCAAAGATCCAATAGGATCAAAGTGAAGACAATTAAAGGCCATTTAGATGATTGCAAGCCCCTAAACTCCCATGATCAAGTAATTAACCCAAAATGGTAAGACACCTTCTTAGAATTGGAAGTTCTTCAATTAGCATGATCTTATGGCTCTCTACCTTCTCTTTAATCATTCCAAAGATCCAATAGGATCAAAGTGAAGACAATTAAAGGCCATTTAGATGATTGCAAGCCCCTAAACTCCCATGATCAAGTAATTAACCCAAATGGTAAGACACCTTCTTAGAATTGGAAGTTCTTCAATTAGCATGATCTTATGGCTCTCTACCTTCTCTTTAATCATTCCAAAGATCCAATAGGATCAAAGTGAAGTCAATGAAAGGCCAATTAGATGATTGCAAGCCCCTAAATTCCCATGATCAAGTAATTAACCTAAATGGTAACAGACCTTCTTAGAATTGGAAGTTCTTCAATTAGCATGATCTTATAGCTCTCTACCATCTGTTTAATCATTCCAAAGATCCAATAGGATCAAATTGAAGTCAATGAAAGGCCAATTAGATGATTGCAAGCCCCTAAATTCCCATGATCAAGTAATTAACCCAAATGGTAAGAGACCTTCTTAGAATTGGAAGTTCTTCAATTAGCATGACCTTATGGCTCTCTACCTTCTCTTTAATCATTCCAAAGATCCAATAGGATCAAAGTGAAGACAATTAAAGGCCATTTAGATGATTGCAAGCCCCTAAACTCCCATGATCAAGTAATTAACCCAAATGGTAAGACACCTTCTTAGAATTGGAAGTTCTTCAATTAGCATGATCTTATGGCTCTCTACCTTCTCTTTAATCATTCCAAAGATCCAATAGGATCAAAGTGAAGACAATTAAAGGCCATTTAGATGATTGCAAGCCCCTAAACTCCCATGATCAAGTAATTAACCCAAATGGTAAGACACCTTCTTAGAATTGGAAGTTCTTCAATTAGCATGATCTTATGGCTCTCTACCTTCTCTTTAATCATTCCAAAGATCCAATAGGATCAAAGTGAAGACAATTAAAGGCCATTTAGATGATTGCAAGCCCCTAAACTCCCATGATCAAGTAATTAACCCAAATGGTAAGAGACCTTCTTAGAATTGGAAGTTCTTCAATTAGCATGATCTTATGGCTCTCTACCTTCTCTTTAATCATTCCAAAGATCCAATAGGATCAAAGTGAAGACAATTAAAGGCCATTTAGATGATTGCAAGCCCCTAAACTCCCATGATCAAGTAATTAACCCAAATGGTAAGACAACCTTCTTAGAATTGGAAGTTCTTCAATTAGCATGATCTTATGGCTCTTTTACCTTCTCTTTAATCATTCCAAAGATCCAATAGGATCAAAGTGAAGACAATTAAAGGCCATTTAGATGATTGCAAGCCCCTAAACTCCCATGATCAAGTAATTAACCCAAATGGTAAGACACCTTCTTAGAATTGGAAGTTCTTCAATTAGCATGATCTTATGGCTCTCTACCTCTCTTTTTAATCATTCCAAAGATCCAATAGGATCAAAGTGAAGACAATTAAAGGCCATTTAGATGATTGCAAGCCCCTAAACTCCCATGATCAAGTAATTAACCCAAATGGTAAGACACCTTCTTAGAATTGGAAGTTCTTCAATTAGCATGATCTTATGGCTCTCTACCTTCTCTTTAATCATTCCAAAGATCCAATAGGATCAAAGTGAAGACAATTAAAGGCCATTTAGATGATTGCAAGCCCCTAAACTCCCATGATCAAGTAATTAACCCAAATGGTAAGACACCTTCTTAGAATTGGAAGTTCTTCAATTAGCATGATCTTATGGCTCTCTACCTTCTCTTTAATCATTCCAAAGATCCAATAGGATCAAAGTGAAGACAATTAAAGGCCATTTAGATGATTGCAAGCCCCTAAACTCCCATGATCAAGTAATTAACCCAAATGGTAAGACACCTTCTTAGAATTGGAAGTTCTTCAATTAGCATGATCTTATGGCTCTCTACCTTCTCTTTAATCATTCCAAAGATCCAATAGGATCAAAGTGAAGACAATTAAAGGCCATTTAGATGATTGCAAGCCCCTAAACTCCCATGATCAAGTAATTAACCCAAATGGTAAGAGACCTTTCTTAGAATTGGAAGTTCTTCAATTAGCATGATCTTATGGCTCTCTACCTTCTCTTTAATCATTCCAAAGATCCAATAGGATCAAAGTGAAGACAATTATAGGCCATTTAGATGATTGCAATCCCCTAAACTCCCATGAACAAGTAATTAACCCAAATGGTAAGAGCCTTCTTAGAATTGGAAGTTCTTCAATTAGCATGATCTTATGGCTCTCTACCTTCTCTTTAATCATTCCAAAGATCCAATAGGATCAAAGTGAAGACAATTAAAGGCCATTTAGATGATTGCAAGCCCCTAAACTCCCATGATCAAGTAATTAACCCAAATGGTAAGAGACCTTCTTAGAATTGGAAGTTCTTCAATTAGCATGATGTTATAGCTCTTTAACTTCTCTTTAATCATTCCAAAGATCCAATAGGATCAAAGTGAAGACAATTAAAGGCCAATTAGATGATTGCAAGCCCCTAAACTCCCATGATCACGTAATTAACCCAAATGGTAAGAACCTTCTTAGAATTGGAAGTTCTTCAATTAGCATGATCTTATGCTCTCTACCTTCTCTTTAATCATTCCAAAGATCCAATAGGATCAAAGTGAAGACAATTAAAGGCCATTTAGATGATTGCAAGCCCCTAAACTCCCATGATCAAGTAATTAACCCAAATGGTAAGAAACCTTCTTAGAATTGGAAGTTCTTCAATTAGCATGATCTTATGGCTCTCTACCTTCTCTTTAATCATTCCAAAGATCCAATAGGATCAAAGTGAAGACAATTAAAGGCCATTTAGATGATTGCAAGCCCCTAAACTCCCATGATCAAGTAATTAACCCAAATGGTAAGAAACCTTCTTAGAATTGGAAGTTCTTCAATTAGCATGATCTTATGGCTCTTCTACCTTCTCTTTAATCATTCCAAAGATCCAATAGGATCAAAGTGAAGACAATTAAAGGCCATTTAGATGATTGCAAGCCCCTAAACTCCCATGATCAAGTAATTAACCCAAATGGTAAGAAACCTTCTTAGAATTGGAAGTTCTTCACTTAGCATGATCTTATGGCTCTCTACCTTCTCTTTAATCATTCCAAAGATCCAATAGGATCAAAGTGAAGACAATTAAAGGCCATTTAGATGATTGCAAGCCCCTAAACTCCCATGATCAAGTAATTAACCCAAATGGTAAGAAAGCTTCTTAGAATTGGAAGTTCTTCAATTAGCATGATCTTATGTGTCACTACCTTCTCTTTAATCATTCCAAAGATCCAATAGGATCAAAGTGAAGACAATTAAAGGCCATTTAGATGATTGCAATCCCGTAAACTCCCATGATCAAGTAATTAACCCAAATGGTAAGAGACCTTCTTAGAATTGGAAGTTCTTCAATTAGCATGATCTTATGGCTCTCTACCATCTCTTTAATCATTCCAAAGATCCAATAGGATCAAAGTGAAGACAATTAAAGGCCATTTAGATGATTGCAAGCTCTAAACTCCCATGATCAAGTAATTAACCCAAATGGTAAGAAAGCTTCTTAGAATTGGAAGTTCTTCAATTAGCATGATCTTATGGCTCTCTACCTTCTCTTTAATCATTCCAAAGATCCAATAGGATCAAAGTGAAGACAATTAAAGGCCATTTAGATGATTGCAAGCTCCCTAAACTCCCATGATCAAGTAATTAACCCAAATGGTAAGAAACCTTCTTAGAATTGGAAGTTCTTCAATTAGCATGATCTTATGCTCTCTACCTTCTCTTTAATCATTCCAAAGATCCAATAGGATCAAAGTGAAGACAATTAAAGGCCATTTAGATGATTGCAAGCCCCTAAACTCCCATGATCAAGTAATTAACCCAAATGGTAAGAAACCTTCTTAGAATTGGAAGTTCTTCAATTAGCATGATCTTATGGCTCTCTACCTCTCTTTTAATCATTCCAAAGATCCAATAGGATCAAAGTGAAGACAATTAAAGGCCATTTAGATGATTGCAAGCTCCTAAACTCCCATGATCAAGTAATTAACCCAAATGGTAAGAAACCTTCTTAGAATTGGAAGTTCTTCAATTAGCATGATCTTATGGCTCTCTACCTTCTCTTTAATCATTCCAAAGATCCAATAGGATCAAAGTGAAGACAATTAAAGGCCATTTAGATGATTGCAAGCCCCTAAACTCCCATGATCAAGTAATTAACCCAAATGGTAAGAAACCTTCTTAGAATTGGAAGTTCTTCAATTAGCATGATCTTATTGCTCTCTACCTTCTCTTTAATCATTCCAAAGATCCAATAGGATCAAAGTGAAGACAATTAAAGGCCATTTAGATGATTGCAAGCCCCTAAACTCCCATGATCAAGTAATTAACCCAAATGGTAAGAAACCTTCTTAGAATTGGAAGTTCTTCAATTAGCATGATCTTATGGCTCTCTACCTTCTCTTTAATCATTCCAAAGATCCAATAGGATCAAAGTGAAGACAATTAAAGGCCATTTAGATGATTGCAAGCCCCTAAACTCCCATGATCAAGTAATTAACCCAAATGGTAAGAAACCTTCTTAGAATTGGAAGTTCTTCAATTAGCATGATCTTATTGCTCTCTACCTTCTCTTTAATCATTCCAAAGATCCAATAGGATCAAAGTGAAGACAATTAAAGGCCATTTAGATGATTGCAAGCTCCCCTAAACTCCCATGATCAAGTAATTAACCCAAATGGTAAGAGAGCTTCTTAGAATTGGAAGTTCTTCAATTAGCATGATCTTATGGCTCTCTACCATCTCTTTAATCATTCCAAAGATCCAAAAGGATCAAAGTGAAGACAATTAAAGGCCATTTAGATGATTGCAATCCCCTAAACTCCCATGATCAAGTAATTAACCCAAATGGTAAGACACCTTCTTAGAATTGGAAGTTCTTCAATTAGCATGATCTTATGGCTCTCTACCTTCTCTTTAATCATTCCAAAGATCCAATAGGATCAAAGTGAAGACAATTAAAGGCCATTTAGATGATTGCAAGCTCCCTAAACTCCCATGATCAAGTAATTAACCCAAATGGTAAGAAACCTTCTTAGAATTGGAAGTTCTTCAATTAGCATGATCTTATTGCTCTCTCTACCTCTCTTTAATCATTCCAAAGATCCAATAGGATCAAAGTGAAGACAATTAAAGGCCATTTAGATGATTGCAAGCCCCTAAAACTCCCATGATCAAGTAATTAACCCAAATGGTAAGAACCTTCTTAGAATTGGAAGTTCTTCAATTAGCATGATCTTATTGCTCTCTACCTTCTCTTTAATCATTCCAAAGATCCAATAGGATCAAAGTGAAGACAATTAAAGGCCATTTAGATGATTGCAAGCCCCTAAACTCCCATGATCAAGTAATTAACCCAAATGGTAAGAAACCTTCTTAGAATTGGAAGTTCTTCACTTAGCATGATCTTATGGCTCTCTACCATCTCTTTAATCATTCCAAAGATCCAATAGGATCAAAGTGAAGACAATTAAAGGCCATTTAGATGATTGCAAGCCCCTAAACTCCCATGATCAAGTAATTAACCCAAATGGTAAGAAACCTTCTTAGAATTGGAAGTTCTTCACTTAGCATGATCTTATGGCTCTCTACCATCTCTTTAATCATTCCAAAGATCCAATAGGATCAAAGTGAAGACAATTAAAGGCCATTTAGATGATTGCAAGCTCCTAAACTCCCATGATCAAGTAATTAACCCAAATGGTAAGAAACCTTCTTAGAATTGGAAGTTCTTCAATTAGCATGATCTTATTGCTCTCTACCATCTCTTTAATCATTCCAAAGATCCAATAGGATCAAAGTGAAGACAATTAAAGGCCATTTAGATGATTGCAAGCCCCTAAACTCCCATGATCAAGTAATTAACCCAAATGGTAAGAAACCTTCTTAGAATTGGAAGTTCTTCAATTAGCATGATCTTATGGCTCTCTACCTTCTCTTTAATCATTCCAAAGACCTCCAATAGGATCAAAGTGAAGACAATTAAAGGCCATTTAGATGATTGCAAGCCCCTAAACTCCCATGATCAAGTAATTAACCCAAATGGTAAGAAACCTTCTTAGAATTGGAAGTTCTTCAATTAGCATGATCTTATGCTCTCTACCTTCTCTTTAATCATTCCAAAGATCCAATAGGATCAAAGTGAAGACAATTAAAGGCCAATTAGATGATTGCAAGCTCCTAAACTCCCATGATCAAGTAATTAACCCAAATGGTAAGAAACCTTCTTAGAATTGGAAGTTCTTCACTTAGCATGATCTTATTGCCCTCTATAATCATTCCAAAGAACTAATAGGATCAAAGTGAAGACAATTAAAGGCCAATTAGATGATTGCAAGCTCCTGAACTCCCATGATCAAGTAATTAACCCAAATGGTAAGAAACCTTCTTAGAATTGGAAGTTCTTCACTTAGCATGATCTTATTGCCCTCTACCTTCTCTTTAATCATTCCAAAGATCCAATAGGATCAAAGTGAAGACAATTAAAGGCCATTTAGATGATTGCAAGCACCTAAACTCCCATGATCAAGTAATTAACCCAAATGGTAAGAGACCTTCTTAGAATTGGAAGTTCTTCAATTAGCATGACCTTATGGCTCTCTACCACCTCTTTAATCTTTTGAAAGATGCAATAGGATCAAAGTGAAGACAATTAAAGGCCAATTAGATGATTGCAAGCACCTGGACTCCCATGATCAAGTAATTAACCCAAATGGTAAGAAACCTTCTTAGAATTGGAAGGTCTTCACTTAGCATGATCTTATTGCCCTCTACCATCTCTTTAATCATTCCAAAGACCCAATAGGATCAAAGTGAAGACAATTAAAGGCCATTTAGATGATTGCAAGCCCCTAAACTCCCATGATCAAGTAATTAACCCAAATGGTAAGAAACCTTCTTAGAATTGGAAGTTCTTCACTTAGCATGATCTTATGGCTCTCTACCTCTCTTTAATCATTCCAAAGATCCAATAGGATCAAAGTGAAGACAATTAAAGGCCATTTAGATGATTGCAAGCTCCCTAACTCCCATGATCAAGTAATTAACCCAAATGGTAAGAAACCTTCTTAGAATTGGAAGTTCTTCAATTAGCATGATCTTATTGCCTCTACCATCTCTTTTAATCATTCCAAAGATCCAATAGGATCAAAGTGAAGACAATTAAAGGCCATTTACATGATTGCAAGCCCCTAAACTCCCATGATCAAGTAATTAACCCAAATGGTAAGAAACCTTCTTAGAATTGGAAGTTCTTCACTTAGCATGATCTTATGGCTCTCTACCTTCTCTTTAATCATTCCAAAGATCCAATAGGATCAAAGTGAAGACAATTAAAGGCCATTTAGATGATTGCAAGCCCCTAAACTCCCATGATCAAGTAATTAACCCAAATGGTAAGAAACCTTCTTAGAATTGGAAGTTCTTCAATTAGCATGATCTTATTGCTCTCTACCCTTCTCTTTAATCATTTGAAAGAACCAATAGGATCAAAGTGAAGACAATTAAAGGCCAATTAGATGATTGCAAGCTCCTGGACTCCCATGATCAAGTAATTAACCCAAATGCTAAGAAACCTTCTTCGAATTGGAAATTCCTCAATTACCATGATCTTATGGCTCTCTACCATCTCTTTAATCATTCCAAAGAGCTAATAGGATAAAAGTGAAGACAATTAAAGGCCATTTAGATGATTGCAAGCTCCCTAAACTCCCATGATCAAGTAATTAACCCAAATGGTAAGAAACCTTCTTAGAATTGGAAGTTCTTCACTTAGCATGATCTTATGGCTCTCTACCATCTCTTTAATCATTCCAAAGACCAAATAGCATCAAAGTGAAGACAATTAAAGGCCAATTAGATGATTGCAAGCTCCTAAACTCCCATGATCAAGTAATTAACCCAAATGGTAAGAAACCTTCTTAGAATTGGAAGGTCTTCACTTAGCATGATCTTATTGCCCTCTACCATCTCTTTAATCATTCCAAAGACCTAATAGGATCAAAGTGAAGACAATTAAAGGCCAATTAGATGATTGCAAGCTCCTAAACTCCCATGATCAAGTAATTAACCCAAATGGTAAGAAACCTTCTTAGAATTGGAAGTTCTTCACTTAGCATGATCTTATGGCTCTCTACCTTCTCTTTAATCATTCCAAAGATCCAATAGGATCAAAGTGAAGACAATTAAAGGCCATTTAGATGATTGCAAGCTCCCTAAACTCCCATGATCAAGTAATTAACCCAAATGGTAAGAAACCTTCTTAGAATTGGAAGTTCTTCAATTAGCATGATCTTATGGCTCTCTACCTTCTCTTTAATCATTCCAAAGATCCAATAGGATCAAAGTGAAGACAATTAAAGGCCAATTAGATGATTGCAAGCCCCTAAACTCCCATGATCACGTAATTAACCCAAATGGTAAGAGACCTTCTTAGAATTGGAAGTTCTTCAATTAGCAAGATGTTATAGCTCTTTAACTGCTCTTTAATCATACCAAAGATCCAATAGGATCAAAGTGAAGACAATTAAAGGCCAATTAGATGATTGCAAGCCCTAAACTCCCAAGATCAAGGAATTAACCCAAATGATAAGAGACCTTCTTAGAATTGGAAGTTCTTCAATTCGGATAATGTTATGACTCTCTACCATCTCTTTAATCATTGCAAACATCCAATAGGATCAAAGTGAAGACAATTAAAGCCCAATTAGCTGATTGCAAGCTCCCGGACTCCCACGACCAAGTAATTAACCCAAATGGTAAGAGACCTTCTTAGAATTGGAAGTTCTTCAATTAGCATGATCTTATGACTCTCTACCACCTCTTTAATCATTTGAAAGAACCAATAGGTTCAAAGCGAAGATAATTAATTAAAGGCCATTTAGATGATTGCAAGCTCCTAACTCCCATGATCAAGTAATTAACCCAAATGATAAGAAACCTTCTTAGAATTGGAAGTTCTTCACTTAACAATGACTCTCTACCTTCTCTTTAATCATTTCAAAGACCTAATAGGATCAAAGTGAAGACAATTGAAGGCCAATTGGATGATTGCAAGCTCCTGAACTCCCATGATCAAGTAATTAACCCAAATGGTAAGAAACCTTCTTAGAATTGGAAGTTCTTCACTTAGCATGATCTTATTGCTCTCTACCTTCTCTTTAATCATTCCAAAGAACTAATAGGATCAAAGTGAAGACAATTAAAGGCCAATTAGATGATTGCAGGCTCCTGAACACTCATGATCAAGTAATTAACCCAAATTGTAAGAAACCTCCTTAGAGTTGGAAGTTCTTCACTTAGCATGATCTTATGGCTCTCTACCATCTCTTTAATCATTCCAAAGACCTAATAGGATACATGTGAAGACAAGTAAAGGCCAATTACATGATTGCAAGCTCCTAAAATCCCATGATCAAGTAATTAACCCAAATTGTAAGAAACCTTCTTAGAATTGGAAGTTCTTCACTTAGCATGATCTTATTTCCCTCTACCATCTCTTTAATCATTCCAAAGAACCAATAGGATCATTGTGAAGACAATTGAAGGCCAATTAGATGATTGCGAGTCCCCAAACTCCCATGATCAAGTAATTAACCCAAATGATAAGAAACCTTCTTAGAATTGGAAGTTCTTCACTTAACAATGACTCTCTACCTTCTCTTTAATCATTTCAAAGACCTAATAGGATCAAAGTGAAGACAATTAAAGGCCATTTAGATGATTGCAAGCTCCCTAAACTCCCATGATCAAGTAATTAACCCAAATGGTAAGAAACCTTCTTAGAATTGGAAGTTCTTCACTTAGCATGATCTTATTGCTCTCTACCATCTCTTTAATCATTCCAAAGATCCAATAGGATCAAAGTGTGAAGACAATTAAAGGCCATTTAGATGATTGCAAGCCCCTAAACTCCCATGATCAAGTAATTAACCCAAATGGTAAGAGACCTTCTTAGAATTGGAAGTTCTTCAATTAGCATGATCTTATGGCTCTCTACCATCTCTTTAATCATTCCAAAGATCCAATAGGATCAAAGTGAAGACAATTAAAGGCCATTTAGATGATTGCAAGCCCTAAACTCCCAAGATCAAGTAATTAACCCAAATGGTAAGAAACCTTCTTAGAATTGGAAGTTCTTCAATTAGCATGATCTTATGGCTCTCTACCTCTCTTTAATCATTCCAAAGACCTAATAGGATCAAAGTGAAGACAATTAAAGGCCATTAGATGATTGCAAGCTCCCTAACTCCCATGATCAAGTAATTAACCCAAATGGTAAGAAACCTTCTTAGAATTGGAAGTTCTTCAATTAGCATGATCTTATGGCTCTCTACCATCTCTTTAATCATTCCAAAGACTAATAGGATCAAAGTGAAGACAATTAAAGGCCATTTAGATGATTGCAAGCTCCCTAAACTCCCATGATCAAGTAATTAACCCAAATGGTAAGAAACCTTCTTAGAATTGGAAGTTCTTCACTTAGCATGATCTTATGCTCTCTACCTTCTCTTTAATCATTCCAAAGATCCTAATAGGATCAAAGTGAAGACAATTAAAGGCCATTTAGATGATTGCAAGCTCCTAAACTCCCATGATCAAGTAATTAACCCAAATGGTAAGAAACCTTCTTAGAATTGGAAGTTCTTCACTTAGCATGATCTTATGGCTCTCTACCTCTCTTTAATCATTCCAAAGATCCTAATAGGATCAAAGTGAAGACAATTAAAGGCCAATTAGATGATTGCAAGCTCCTAAACTCCCATGATCAAGTAATTAACCCAAATGGTAAGAAACCTTCTTAGAATTGGAAGTTCTTCACTTAGCATGATCTTATGGCTCTCTACCTCTCTTTAATCATTCCAAAGACCAATAGGATCAAAGTGAAGACAATTAAAGGCCAATTAGATGATTGCAAGCTCCCTAAACTCCCATGATCAAGTAATTAACCCAAATGGTAAGAAACCTTCTAGAATTGGAAGTTCTTCACTTAGCATGATCTTATGGCTCTCTACCATCTCTTTAATCATTCCAAAGACCTAATAGGATCAAAGTGAAGACAATTAAAGGCCATTAGATGATTGCAAGCTCCCTAAACTCCCATGATCAAGTAATTAACCCAAATGGTAAGAAACCTTCTTAGAATTGGAAGTTCTTCAATTAGCATGATCTTATGCACTCTACCATCTCTTTAATCATTCCAAAGACCAATAGGATCAAAGTGAAGACAATTAAAGGCCATTAGATGATTGCAAGCTCCTAACTCCCATGATCAAGTAATTAACCCAAATGGTAAGAAACCTTCTTAGAATTGGAAGTTCTTCAATTAGCATGATCTTATTGCTCTCTACCATCTCTTTAATCATTCCAAAGACCTAATAGGATCAAAGTGAAGACAATTAAGGGCCAATTACATGATTGCAAGCTGCTGAACTCCCATGATCAAGTAATTAACCCAAATGGTAAGAAACCTTCTTAGAATTGGAAGTTCTTACCTTAGCATGATCTTCTTGCCCTATACCTTCTCTTTAATCATTCCAAAGACCTAATAGGATCAAAGTGAAGACAATTAAATGCCAATTAGATGATTGCAAGCTCCTGAACTCCCACGATCAAATAATTAACCCAAATGGTGGGAAACCTTATTAGAATTAGAAGTTCTTCACTTAGCAAGATCTTATGGCTCTCTACTATCTCTTTAATCATTCCAAACACCTAATAGGCTCAAAGTGAAGACAATTGAGGGCCAATTAGATGATTGCAAGCTCTTGAACTCCCAAGATCAAGTAATTAACCCAAATGGTAAGAAACCTTCTTAGAATTGGAAGTTCTTCACTTAGCATGATCTTACGTCTCTCTACCATCTCTTTTAATCATTCCAAAGAATTAATAGGATCAATGTGAAGACAATTAAAGGCCAATTAGATGATTGCAAGCTCCTGAACTCCCATGATCAAGTAATTAACCCAAATGGTAAGAAACCTTCTTAGAATCGGAAGTTCTTCAATTAGCATGATCTTATGACTCTCTACCATCTCTTTAATCATTCCAAAGACCTAATAGGATCAAAGTGAAGACAATTAAAGGCCAATTAGATGATTGCAAGCTCCTGAACTCCCATGATCAAGTAATTAACCCAAATGGTAAGAAACCTTCTTAGAATTGGAAGTTCTTCACTTAGCATGATCTTATGGCTCTCTACCATCTCTTTAATCATTCCAAAGACCTAATAGGATCAAAGTGAAGACAATTAAGGGCCAATTAGATGATTGCAAGCTCCCGAAGTGTCATGATCAAGTAATTAACCCAAATGGTAAGAAACCTTCTTAGAATTGGAAGTTCTTCACTTAGCATGATCTTATGGCTCTCTACCATCTCTTTAATCATTCCAAAGAACTAATAGGATCAAAGTGAAGACAATTAAAGGCCAATTAGATGATTGCAAGCTCCCTAAACTCCCATGATCAAGTAATTAACCCAAATGGTAAGAAACCTTCTTAGAATTGGAAGTTCTTCACTTAGCATGATCTTATGGCTCTCTACCATCTCTTTAATCATTCCAAAGAACTAATAGGATCAATCTGAAGACAATTAAAGGCCAATTAGAAGATTGCAAGCTCGTGGACTTCCATGATCAAGTAACTAACCTAAATGGTAAGAAACCTTCTTAGAATTGGAAGTTCTTCACTTAGCATCATCTTAATCCCCTCTTTAATCATTCCAAAGTACTAATAGGATCAATCTGAAGACAATTTAAGGCCAATTAGAAGATTGCACGCTCGTGGACTCCCATGATCAAGTAATTAACCCAAATGGTAAGAAACCTTCATAGAATTGGAAGTTCTGCACTTCGCATGATCTTATCGTTCTCTACCATCTCTTTAATAATTCCAAAGAACTAATAGGATCAAAGTGAAGACAATTAAAGGCCAATTAGATTATTGCAAGCACCTAAACTCCCATGATCAAGTAATTAACCCAAATGGTAAGAAACCTTCTTAGAATTGGAAGTTCTTCAATTAGCATGATCTTATTGCCCTCTACCATCTCTTTAATCATTCCAAAGACCTAATAGGATCAAAGTGAAGACAATTAAAGGCCAATTAGATGATTGCAAGCTCCTGAACTCCCATGATCAAGTAATTAACCCAAATGGTAAGAAACCTTCTTAGAATTGGAAGTTCTTCACTTAGCATGATCTTATGGCTCTCTACCATCTCTTTAATCATTCCAAAGATCCAATAGGATCAAAGTGAAGACAATTAAAGGCCATTTAGATGATTGCAAGCTCCCTAACTCCCATGATCAAGTAATTAACCCAAATGGTAAGAAACCTTCTTAGAATTGGAAGTTCTTCACTTAGCATGATCTTATGGCTCTCTACCATCTCTTTAATCATTCCAAAGACCTAATAGGATCAAAGTGAAGACAATTAAAGGCCAATTAGATGATTGCAAGCTCCTGAACTCCCATGATCAAGTAATTAACCCAAATGGTAAGAGACCTTCTTAGAATTGGAAGTTCTTCAATTAGCATGATGTTATCACTCTTTACCATCTCTTTAATCATTCCAAGTATCCAATAGGATCAAAGTGTAGACAATTAAAGCCCAATTAGATGATTGCAAGCACCTAAACTCGCATGACCAAGTAATTAACCCAAATGGTAAGAGACCTTCTTAGAATTGGAAGTTCTTCACTTAGCATCATCTTATTGCCCTCTATAATCATTCCGAAGAATTAATAGGATCAATCTGAAGACAATTAAAGGCCAATTTGATGATTGCAAGCTCCTGAACTCCCATGATCAAGTAATTAACCAAAATGGTAAGAAACCTTCTTAGAATTGGAAGTTCTTCACTTAGCATGATCTTGTGGCTCTCTACCTTCTCATTTATCATTCCAAAGAACCAATAGGATCATTGTGAAGACAATTGAAGGCCAATTAGATGATTGCAAGCTCCTGAACTCCCATGATCAAGTAATTAACCCAAATGGTAAGAAACCTTCTTAGAATTGGAAGTTCTTCACTTAGCATGATCTTATGGCTCTCTACCATCTCTTTAATCATTCCAAAGACCTAATAGGATCAAAGTGAAGACAATTAAAGGCCAATTAGATGATTGCAAGCTCCTGAACTCCCATGATCCAGTAATTAACCCAAATGGTAAGAAACCTTCTTAGAATTGGAAGGTCTTCACTTAGCATGATCTTATTGCCCTCTACCATCTGTTTAATCATTCCAAAGACCTAGTAGAATCAAAGTGAAGACAATTAATGGCCAATTAGTTAATTGCAAGCACCTGAACTCCCATGATCCAGTAATTAACCTAAATGGTAAGAAACCTTATTAGAATTGGAAGTTCTTTACTTAGCATGATCTTATGGCTCTCTACCATCTCTTTAATCATTCCAAAGACCTAATAAGGTCAGAGTGAAGAGAATTAAATGCCAATTAGATGATTGCAAGCTCCTGAACTCCCATAATCTAGTAATTAACCCAAATGGTAAGAAACCTTCTTAGAATTGGAAGGTCTTCACTTAGCATGATCTTATTGCCCTCTACCATCTCTTTAATCATTCCAAAGAACTAATAGGATCAAAGTGAAGACAATTAAAGGCCAATTAGATGATTGCAAGCTCCTGAACTCCCATGATCAAGTAATTAACCCAAATGGTAAGAAACCTTCTTAGAATTGGAAGTTCTTCACTTAACATGATCTTATGGCTCTCTACCATCTCTTTAATCAATCCAAAGAACTAATAGGATCAAAGTGAAGACAATTAAAGGCCAATTAGATGATTGCAAGCTCCTGAAATCCCATGATCAAGTAAGTAACACAAATGGTAGGAAACCTTCTTAGAATTGGAAGTTCTTCACTTAGCATGATCTTATGGATCTCTACCTTCTCTTTAATTATTCCAAAGAACTAATAGGATCAAAGTGAAGACAATTAAAGGCCAATTAGATGATTGCAAGCCCCTGAACTCCCATGATCATGTAATTAACCCAAATGGTACGAAACCTTCTTAGAATTGGAAGTTCTTCACTTAGCATGATCATATGGCTCTCTACCATCTCTTTAATCATTCCAAAGACCTAATAGGATCAAAGTGAAGACAATTAAATGCCAATTAGATGATTGCAAGCTCCTGAAATCCCATGCTCTAGTAATTAACACAAATGGTAAGAAGCCTTCTTAGAATTGAAAGTTCTTCACTTGGCATCATCTTATTGCCGGCTTTAATCATTTCGAAGAACTAATAGGATCAAAGTGAAGACAATTAAAGGCCAATTGGATGACTGCAAGCTCCTGAACTCCATTGATCAAGTAATTAACCCAAATGGTAGGAAACCTTGTTAGAGTTGGAAGTTCTTCACTTAGCATGATCTTATGGCTCTCTATAATCATTCCAAAGACCTAATAGGATCAAAGTGAAGACAATTAAAGGCCATTTAGATGATTGCAAGCTCCCTAAACTCCCATGATCAAGTAATTAACCCAAATGGTAAGAAACCTTCTTAGAATTGGAAGTTCTTCACTTAGCATGATCTTATGGCTCTCTACCATCTCTTTAATCATTCCAAAGAACCAATAGGATCAAAGTGAAGACAATTAAAGGCCAATTAGATGATTGCAAGCTCCTAACTCCCATGATCAAGTAATTAACCCAAATGGTAAGAAACCTTCTTAGAATTGGAAGGTCTTCACTTACCATGATCTTATGGCTCTCTACCATCTCTTTAATCATTCCAAAGAACCAATAGGATCAATGTGAAGACAATTAAAGGCCAATTAGATGATTGCAAGCTCCTAAACTCCCATGATCAAGTAATTAACCCAAATGGTAAGAAACCTTCTTAGAATTGGAAGTTCTTCACTTAGCATCATCTTATGTCTCTCTACCATCACTTTCATCATTCTAAACTACAAATAAGATCAATGTGAAGACAATTAAAGGCCGATTAGATGATTGCAAGCTCTTAGACTCCCCTGATCAAGTAATTAACCCAAATGGTAAGAAACCTTCTTAGAATTGGAAGTTCTTCACTTAGCATGATCTTATGGCTCTCTACCATCTCTTTAATCATTCCAAAGAAACAAATAGGATCAAAGTGAAGACAATTAAAGGCCATTAGATGATTGCAAGCTCCTAAACTCCCATGATCAAGTAATTAACCCAAATGGTAATAAACCTTATTAGAATTGGAAGTTCTTCACTTAGCATGATCTTATGGCTCTCTACCATCTCTTTAATCATTCCAAAGAACTAATAGGATCAATGTGATGGCAATTGAAGGCCAATTAGATTATTGCAGGCTCCTGAAATCGCATAATCAAGTAATTAACCCAAATGGTAAGAAACCTTCGTAGAGTTGGAAGTTCTTCACTTATCATGATCTTATGGCTCTCTACCATCTCTTTAATCATTCCAAAGAACTAATAGGATCAAAGTGAAGACAATTAAAGGCCAATTAGATGATTGCAAGCTCCTAAACTCCCATGATCAAGTAATTAACCCAAATGGTAAGAAACCTTCTTAGAATTGGAAGTTCTTCACTTAGCATGATCTTATTGCCCTCTATAATCAGTCCAAAGAACTAATAGGATCAAAGTGAAGACAATTAAAGGCCAATTAGATGATTGCAAGCCCCTAAACTCCCATGATCAAGTAATTAACCCAAATGGTAAGAAACCTTCTTAGAATTGGAAGTTCTTCACTTAGCATGATCTTATGGCTCTCTACCATCTCTTTAATCATTCCAAAGAACTAATAGGATCAAAGTGAAGACAATTAAAGGCCAATTAGATGATTGCAAGCTCCCTAAACTCCCATGATCAAGTAATTAACCCAAATGGTAAGAAACCTTCTTAGAATTGGAAGTTCTTCACTTAGCATGATCTTATGGCTCTCTACCATCTCTTTAATCATTCCAAAGAACTAATAGGATCAAAGTGAAGACAATTAAAGGCCAATTAGATGATTGCAAGCTCCTGAACTCCCATGATCAAGTAATTAACCCAAATGGTAAGAAACCTTCTTAGAATTGGAAGTTCTTCACTTAGCATGATCTTATGGCTCTCTACCATCTCTTTAATCATTCCAAAGAACTAATAGGATCAAAGTGAGGAAAATTAAATGCCAATTCGATGATTGCAAGCCCCTGAACTCCTATGATCAAGTAATTAACCCAAATGATAAGAAACCTTCTTAGTATTGGAAGTTCTTCAATTAGCATGATCTTATGGTTCTCCACCATCTCTTTAATCATTCCAAAGAAACTAATAGGATGAAAGTGAAGAGAATTAAAGGCCAATTAGATGATTGCAAGCTCCTGAACTCCCATAATCAAGTAATTAACCCAAATAGTAAGAAACCTTCTAAGAATTGGAAGTTCTTCACTTAGCATGATTTTATTGCTCTCTACCTTCTCTTTAATCATTCCAAAGAACTAAAAGGATCAATGTGAATATAATTGAAGGCCAATTAGATGATTGCAAGCTCCTGAACTCCCATGATCAAGTAATTAACCCAAATGGTAAGAAACCTTCCTAAATTTGGAAGTTCTTCACTTAGCATGATCTTATTGCCCTCTATAATCATTCCAAAGAACTAATAGGATCAATGTGAAGAGAATTGAAGGCCAATTAGATGATTGCAAGCTCCTGAACTCCCATGATGAAGTAATTAACCCAAATGGTAAGAAACCTTGTTAGAATTGGAAGTTCTTCACTTAGCATGATCTTATGGCTCTCTACCATCTCTTTAATCATTCCAAAGTACTAATGGGATCAATGTGAAGAGAATTGAAGGCCAATTAGATGATTGCAAGCTCCTGAAATCCCATGATCAAGTAATTAACCCAAATGGTAATAAACCTTCTTAGAATTGGATGTTCTTCACTTATCATGATCTTATGGCTCTCTACCATCTCTTTAATCATTCCAAAGAACTAATAGAATCAATGTGAAAATAATTGAAGGCCAATTAGATGATTACGAGCTCCTGAACTCCCATGGTCAAATAATTAACCTAAATGGTAAGAAACCTTCTTAGAATTGGAAGTTCTTTTCTTAGCATGATCTTTTTGCTCCCTACCTTCTCTATAATCATTCTAAAGAACTAATAGGATCAATGTGAAGATAATTGATGGCCGATTACATGATTGCAAGCTCGTGAACTCCCATGATCAAGTAATTAACCCAAATAGTAATAAACCTTCTTAGAATTGGAAGTTCTTCACTTAGCATGATCTTATTGCCCTCTACCATCTCTTTAATCATTCCAAAGAACTAATTGGATCAATGTGAGGAGAATTAAAGGCCAATTAGATGATTGCAATCTCCTAAACTCCCATGATCAAGTAATTAGCCCAAATGGTAAGAAACCTTTTTAGAATTGGAAGTTCTTCACTTAGCATGATCTTATGGCTCTCTACCATCTCTTTAATCATTCTAGAGAACTAATAGTATCAAAGTGAAGACAATTAAAGGCCAATTAGATGATTGCAAGCTCCTGAACTCCCATGATCAAGTAATTAACCCAAATGGGAATAAACCTTCTTAGAATTGGAAGTTTTCCACTTAGCGTGCTCTCTACCATCTCTTTAATCATTCCAACGAACTAATAGGATCAAAGTGAAGACAATTAAAGGCCAATTAGGTGATTGCGAGCTCCTGAACTCTTATGATCAAGTAATTAACCCAAATTGTAAGAAACCTTCTTAGAATTTGAAGTTCTTCACTTAGCATGATCTTATTGCTCTCTACCTTCTCTTTTATCATTCCAAAGAACTAATAGGATCAATGTGAAGATAATTGAAGGCCAATTAGATGATTGCAAGCTCGTAAACTCCCATGATCAAGTAATTAACCCAAATGGTAAGAAACCTTGTTAGAATTGGAAGTTCTTCACTTAGCATGATCTTATTGCCCTCTACCATCTCTTTAATCTTTCCAAAGAACTAATAGGATCAATGTGAAGAGAATTGAAGGCCAATTAGATGATTGCAAGCTCCTGAACTCCCATGATCAAGTAATTAACCCAAATGGTAAGAAACCTTGTTAGAATTGGAAGTTCTTCACTTAGCATGATCTTATGGCTCTCTACCATCTCTTTAATCATTCCAAAGACCTAATAGGATCAAAGTGAAGATAATTAAAGGCCAATTAGATGATTGCAAGCTCCTGAACTCCCATGATCAAGTAATTAACCCAATTGGTAAGAAACCTTCTTAGAATTGGAAGTTTTTCACCTAGCTTGATCTTATGACTCTCTACCATCTCTTTAATCATTCCAAAGAACTAATTGGATCAAAGTGAAGACAATTAATGGCCAGTTAGATGATTGCAAGCTCCCGAACTCCCATGATCAAGTAATTAACCCAAATTGTAAGAAAACTTATTAGAATTGGAAGTTCTTCACTTAGCATGATCTTATGTCTCTGTATCATCTCTTCAATCATTCCAAAGAACTAATAGGATCAATGTGAAGATAATTGAAGGCCAATTAGATGATTGCAAGCTCCTGAACTCCCATGATCAAGTAATTGACCCGAATGGTAAGAAACCTTCTTAGAATTGGAAGTTCGTCACTTAGCATAATCTTATGGCTCTCCTCCAACTCTTTAGTCATTCCAAAGAACTAATAGGATCAAAGTGAAGACAAATGAAGGCCAATTAGATTATTGCATGCTCGTGAACTCCCATGATCAAGTAATTAACCCAAATGGTAAGAAACCTTCTTAGAATTGGAAGTTCTTCACTTAGCATGATCTTATGGCTCTCTACCATCTCTTTAATCATTCCAAAGAACTAATAGGATCAAAGTGAAGACAATTGAAGGCCAATTAGATGATTGCAAGGTCCTAAACTCCCACGATCAAATAATTAACCCAAATGGTAAGAAACCTTCTTAGAATTGGAAGTTCTTCTGTTGGCTTTTTTGCTTCTCCAAATCCCCTCTAATGGAAAATTTGAAAATGGGTATAAAAGATAAGATCTCTAGAGCCAAATGTTAGACACATGCATATACAAAGACTTAAAATTTACTACATGCTATGTTCCAAGCAAAACACTCTTTCAACTGTTTCTTTGAGTGTTGTCTTCTTACTTCTGAGTAATTATGCTAAAGACTAAGTGTGTACAAGATTAAGAGCAGCAACTATGTCCTAATAGTGTGATTTATCACGTAAAAGGATTAATACTTGCCAATTGTAACTTATTGAGTAAATTAAAAGTGCAATCTAGCTCAACTAATAGCTATTAGTTTGAGGAATGCACATAGACTGGTGGATAAAGCCTAACCACTATACATCTTTATGTGCTACTTTTTTTCTCTCTCTCATTATTTCCACAAGCACATAATTCGCTCGCAAGCTTTGAAACATTACATTGACTAGATCCTTACTTAGCTTTAGCTAATTACCGCAAAAGATTGTCAAAATTTTGAAATAATCTATTTACCCTCTCTAGTTTGTATTGTTAGCCCCAACAATTAATATCAAAGCCTTGTTGCTCATTAGTTGAAGTGTATCTTTTCTAAGTATAAAAATCCTTTCTTAGGGCTTACTTTGGCAATTTCTTTATCTTTGGAGAAACATATTCAAGTAATTTTGATGATTTCTGAACTATCATTAATATAATATTTACTATGATATTAATAGATGTTTGTGACAAGTATTAAAGATTTTGTGATGACCACAATGTGATCTAGGTGGTAAAGATCGCAACATGTCTTGATACGGTTTTTCCATAAATAACACTAACAAGCCTAAAGATCATCTAATATTGATACTTGTATTGATGTTGTATATATTTGGTCATTGGTACCGTGGCAAAAAACATTCATTTGATAATATTCGTTGATTCAACAAACTAGCCATTGTGAAAATGGATATACACAGCAATAGATCCAAATGATAAAGAGAAAGAGATACTAGGCTGTTTGACGGGTTTGTTAGAAATTGCAGCAAAGAGACAACAATAGTAGCTATTTTTAAGTAGTCTGCGAATGTTTAGGAAAAAGATTGTATGGGCAATTTTATCTTTGAACAGCATCACCAACAGTAACTCTGATGACTCTTTTATTTCTCCAGACCACCTCCAACAGAAAGATTGGAGATGGGTATAAAAGAAAAGATCTCTGGGGCCAAATGTTAGGCATGTGCAAAAGCAAAGACTGAAAATCTACTATACATTGTATTCCACCACAATGCTCTTTTTCGACTGTTTTTTTGAAATTCTTGCCATCTAAGTTATTATGCTAAAGATTTAGTGTACAAAAATAAGAGCAGCAACTAAGTCCTAATAGTATGATCTATTGTGTAAAAGAATTAGTGCTGGCTATTAGTCTAAGGAGTAAACGTAGGCCTAGGGATAAAGCTGAACCACTATATATCTTTGTGTGCTACTATTGTTTCTCTCTCATTACTTCCACAAGCACACAATTCACTCACAAGCTTTGAAACATCGCCTTGATCAATCTTTACTTAGCTTTAGCTAATTCCCTAAAAGATTGTCAAAGTTTTGAAACAACCTATTCATCCCTAAGGTTGTATTGTTAGCCCCCAACAAGTGTTGATTCTAGTTTATGATTAATTTAGCATAAAAAAATTGAAATTCTTTTGATGAAAGTTGGATTGAAAATTGAATAAGCTCTTAAATTTTACCATATGAATTTTTGAATGCCGTTTTCTTTTAAAAACAATGCTAAGTTGTGACTCTTTTGAGAGATTTAGTCTTGTGTTCGGAAAATTAACTCTTTATATCCAAGTTGCTATTACCATCTATCTTGTGTTTAAGACAATGGAATAAGTCTGTGCTCCATAGATTTCCAATATCATTTGCTCAAAGGTAATAGCAACTTGGATATAAATGACAAAAATTGGGAATATAATTTTTTTTAAGGTCTTTATTCCGAGAATAGAAATTTTGTATAGTTATCAAACACGCTCTTTTGTTCAGAAACTAGTCTAGAGAATAGAAATAGAAAATATTATTTTTAAACAGAAATTATTCCCAAAAATAGAAATATTACCATACACACTTTTATCCAACTCAGATTCCCTCTCTTTTTGTTTCAAACCCATGCCCAATGTGGCCCCCCGGGAGCGATTGCGGTAGCAGGTTCTGCATGGATTGATCAATCTTTTGGGGTTGTGTCACGCTCTGGACTTCCTTAGCTATAGGAACGTGACCGGCGGGGGTTATTTTGCAACGTCCTAGAACATGTCACCAACCCATTCTTTTTATCTTTCGATTATGCACGTGGAAAAACATACATCTTCTTATCCAACAATAAACGGCAAATGGATAATAAAGAAAACACTTGAACAAAGCACACTTATATAAATATGTATCACTAGAATCAGACGTTGGTTAATTATAAGCCCATTACCACGGACCTTTCTAATTCAAACCAAAAAGGGTTGGCGATTAGTCCCAGCTCCTCTATTTTCAATACATTCATATTCATATTAATAGGCCCACCAAAGCAAATAGGACGTGTATCCAAACCTACGAATTGGAAAATGGTTAAACAACAACAAAAAAGTCGAAACTCAATAAGTATATCGCCTAATTCTTGTATAGGAAGATGTCTCATATTGAAAACATGCCAAACCTAGGACTTATCATATCGATGGCCAATCAATACTTTGCCTTAATTATAAGTATGAAAGAGGACCTCTCCCGCAATCAAACTACACTAGAAAATACACATGTGAATAAATAACACATTCATTGCATGCAAAAATGCACTCAAATATTCACACGTGAATAACTGCATCCTCTCGGCATACAATAATACACTCAAAAATTCACACATGAAGCCTCGCTTCTAAATAGCATATAAAATGCATGTATAATCAGGAACATGATTTAATTCACATAACCATGCATAAAGTATTGACAATCTCTCATACGTGTTTCGATTATAACGGCTACTCAGGGCACGACTGAAATCCATCGGTGGTCTTCTGGCATGATTAGGCATCGTCCCACCCCATTGGGCACGGCAATATCTTGGCGTCCCCCAACGACATCATCCAATTAATGGCATCGTTTTGACCTCAATTGTAAATGGCATCTGAAATCCATCAAGCATCGCCTCCAAATCCATCAGTAACGAATTCTCATTATATGATCACTCCTGCATCCAATCATTCAAATATATTGTTATCTTCCAATTTAAGTCCATGTGCAAAAGCGTGTGCGGTGTGACTTACCAGAACCAAGTCAATGGAGAAATGCCAAGTTTGACGTAAGAACTTATGAGCTAGACCTGATATGCTTGAGCACCAACCCAAGCCAATCCCGGTTCGGAATGATACACCTCAATATCGTCATTCTTGAAGAAGGACCCGGCCTTGCGTGCTTCCACACATGTCCAAAACTACACAAGTCTTTTATCGGAAGCTCGGGAGATGATTTTACAAACCTTTAACAACGACATATCATCTCACATGCTTCAATCTAACAACCACTTGCCATACAAGCCTCAAAATTATATACCAATGGTTCCAAGCCACCTTCCATGATCACATGATCCAGCCCCAACGGTTTCTTGCAAGATTAAACCACAACTTGATCACAAGATGAAGACTCCTAATAGTCCACCAACCCTATGGCAATAACCATCCTTTCTTGCAACTAAATAGGCAAGCAACAATGCATATACTCAAGCTATTCATGAGAAAATAACAAAGTTAATACACGCGTTCTCTCTTCCTAACCAAGCAAGATCAATCATTCAAGCACTTAGCAACCTAAACAAGAACACTCAAGAACTAAACACATGCTCCAAGAATTAGATGATTTACTTACAAAATCGGTGGACAACTACGAATGATGACAAGCAACGGTGAATGAACGAACAAATGGCATAACGATTCATGGCTCGCAGCTTGTAGTGGTGGGCGGCGAGAACAACGACGGTGACGATGGCGTGAGGGCAGTAGTGGTGAGGATGGTGGGCAACGGTGATGGTAGATGGTGGAAGTGTGAGGCAATGATGTCGTAACCCACCCTTGCCAACGGAGTTAGTTGTTGGGAGAGACAAAGTTTAGAAGCACTTAACTATGAGATCTCCCTCATAGTACATCAGAGACACCATATGAGTTTGTTCAATCATGATCATGAGCTCTCCTAAGCTCGTGCCTTGTGCCTCATGCTACAACAGAAGAATGTTGTGAACAAATGTGAAGGTGAGTTTAGGGGTATCTTTATCTTGATCACTCTTATGAAGGTACTCTCACAAACGAACGGCATTACTTTGTCCTTTTTGTGGTCATATCAATGAGTATGCTAAACCTCAATGAACCCTAACCAAGATCCATGCTCCATGGTCGCTCTTATGAAGATCCTTCCACATATAGATGGTGTCACTTCGTCTTATTTGAGGTTGTAGCAACAAGTATGCTAAGCCTATCAATCGACCTAGCTTCTCGATTACTATTTTCATCTGGAATCTGCTACTATGCGAATTCTTAACTACAACGGCTAGTTTGCTAGCCCAATGAACATCATCAAATGTACGTGATTGCCACAGCACCAACGACTCGATCTTTACAATTCCGACATAAACATCATTCACAATTGATCTTTAGGTCTACTGGTACTATTTATGGAAGAGACATGTCAAGAGTTATTGCATACTTCCTCTCACTAGATCACACCATGGATATCACACAATGATTTGGTATGAACATCTATACATTACATAGTAAATATTATACTAAGGATAGTTTGGACATCATCAAATTACTTGGAGATATTTCTCCAACAAATACAAGTTTGTATCAGCTATGTCACAATAAAAATGTACTATGGTATTATGCGTACCCTAACTAGTGCTAAGCATGTTCAAGAATTTAAAAAGAACGTGATTTCCTTTAGTGTACTAGATTCAACTAGTTGTCAGTATATTTCAGAAGGTGGAATACAGAAGGTCATTTGAGGTGGCCCAGTGATAGTTTGAGAAATCACGCATAGTGACTTCCAAGAGCTTCAAAAGGAGCCGGTGATGGATTTCGTCTAGAGGACAGCAGTGCATTTATTTGAGAGTTTAACGTGTGGTATATGTATTTAAGACACACTAGCGAAAAAACCTGAAGATTTTGAGTAAGAGGGATTTGTCATGTGGTTATTTGGCTAACGAGTTGATTGTGTGCAAGTGTTGTGACCTATAGATATATCAAAAAGTATAGTTCCATACGACTAACAAAAAAACAACTAAAATTGCAAAATTGATTAACTTTGATATTCGTAGGCTGTTGTAGCGTTCTTCTAGAAGATTTACGACCCATGTAACAAGCTACACCAAATAAGAGTGTAGAGAAATTAGTTCATAAGCATCCCCATTGTATAGCTATTCATTAACAGGTAATAGTCATGGATGACTACTCAAGCAAAACCTAGTTATTTGTGCCAAGGCACAACATTAAATGTTGTTATCAAGATTAGTCAATTAAGAGCTTTGATAGATTTGGAAACTAGTAATAATCAAGTATGTGTAAACTAATAATTGTTGAGTCGAATGTTACCAGAGGTGACCCATATAATACTGGTATGGCTAGGAAATTTCTAGCAAATGCGCTTAATATGACGAACTACTTAGTAAATAGATCCTATCAACTACCATCAAATGTCAAATTCTAAAAGCAGTGTGGTTAGGTTGTCATGTTATATTCGATTCATGGTAAGTTCGATGAGGGAGAAAAGATGCATAAAACATGTTATGTAGAAGGTAAGTGGGGCTATTGCCTATAATGCCCCTAATCAAATCCATATGTTGTCAACAGATAAGTGATATTTGATGGTTTTCTTGTACTTAAGGTAGGAGGAGCTATTACACTTTTTATCCATATGAATCAATCAGGAGATGGTTAAGAGAGATATGAATAGCTCATAAATATGGCGTGCAAAGCAACGGAATTTATGAAAGGCTTTTTCTAGCTTTTGCGCTTTGATTAGTCTGAATCCACTTATGATCATTGTTACTATTATCCTTTGTCGTTTACCCTATGGTTGACCAGCCTTAATTCAGAGTGCACGCTGCGCTCTCAATTCAAATAGAGAGAGAAAAGAGTTTCATGGTAGTGGCATAATTGTGAATTTGTGGCGATGTTGGGGGCCAAAAGGACCCAACGATGAACAGTTATCCCAGTCCTCTCTGATTTTTTTCTTTTTTGGGAAGAAAACTGGAAATACGATCAGCAGGAGCCACTTTTATTACTCACACCCAACACATGATTCTCTACATTAATGTTCCTATATAATTGAAAAAAAAATTAAAGAAATAAAAAGAGAAAGAAAATAAGAAACGAAGTGGTTGAGCTACACTAGAGGAAAGAGCGGGGCTACGGTGAGAGGGCTCTGCAGGCCCATTTACTAGCAAGGATTGGTGACTCTCGTCAAAGTCACATGAAAGGTCGACTGTAAGTAAGCCCTCGCCCGCGAGGTGAGATATCAGGGTCATTGCCACCACTGAATAGCAATGAGTACCAAGCCGGCATCGCTCGGTGATAGCGATCCTAGCGCCACCACCACACTAGGAAGGTGCTTCCCTTGTCCGGATCTAATGTGAACAATTAGGCCCTCTCAAGCAAAGGAGTGCCCGGGGCTCTGCCCCTATGGCCCTTGCCACCGATCCTTTTCTTTTCTATTTTTCAATTCTCAGATTTTGTTTGTATTTTCATTCTTTTTGGCAAAGTAGTTTTATATAATCAGTATGATTGTACTATGGTTCCTCATCTTCTAGAACAAAATCGTCATATGACACTTTATAATATTAGAACGTCTTATCTTATCAGAACCCTTCTGCCGTATTTGAGGCCAATCATCTTCTTCTTTTTTTATCAAATAATAGGACGTTTTACCAAGACCTATGGCATTTATTCATTCTTGAGGCCAACGTTCTCGTACATATTATAAGACACTTTACAGAAACACACAACACTTGAGGTCAATCATCATATGTCCTTTTTTCAAGTTTATATGACGTATTACCAAGCCATACGACATCCGGTCGTACTTAAGGCCAAAATTTCCCTTACTTTTATTTTTTGAAGTTCTTTGAGATCTTGTTAAATTGTATGACGTGGTGTTAAGGCCAATTATCGTACGTCTTTTTCGATGCCTTTCAATGTTTGACATCTACCGTTTTTAAAGCCAAAATCCTCATACGTAAATTTATATGTCCAAGCAACGTTGCAGTACGCAATTATTAATCCTCATACTAAATTAAAGGGTTTGTTTGTTTCGCAAAAAATAAATGATTTAGAAAATATTCTAAAAAAATTACAAAAAAAGTAATAAGCCTATTGTACATATATCAATTTAGTCATAATTTTTTTAATTTGATTAATTTAGTCTTAAATCTTTTGATTATTTGTCAATGTACTCATTCCTGCTAACGCAAACATTGGTCATCATATGTGATATGACCAGCTGACGTGAATAATTTTTTATTTTTTAAAAAATTTTGAGCTTTTTATAAAAGTATTATTTTCTTTCTTTTGTTTCCTTTCTTTTCCTTTTAAGACCAGACCAATTGTCTCTCACCGACCACAAACAAAGGCAGTCAACCCTCATTGGCCACTGGACAAGGACTACGAAGCCCTCGCTAATCATGGGCCAAGGCTACAACCCTCACCCATAACTGGCATCATACACACCAAGCATGCCACTTAAGACAATTGCAACAACAATTTCCAATTAAAATTAGCCAGAATGATTTCATTGACAAATAATCAAAAAATGTACCATATAATTGGCAAAAATAAAAGAATTAGGAATGAACTGACATCTATACAATAAGTTCATAACTTTATTCATAAACTATCCCAAAAAATTTTCTTGAAAATTATTGCTTGAAATGACTAGTCAATGGAAATATTTTCATCATCAACAACAATTAATGTCTAAACATTTTTGCAAATGATGAAATTATTTTTTTATGAGCAATACATACTATCATTTCTAAAAAAATAATTTCCAAATCATTTATTTTCCTCAAAGAGCCAAATCAGAAATTTGTTTCTCTATTTTGCTTTTCATCCCCAATTCTCTAACAAAAAGTGGATGAACTCCTATATCATTATCTAAAAGTCATGTGAGGCAACACTGACGGATAGAATAGGCTTGACCAGCCGTCTTTCGAAGTTACATGAGGCACGCTAACACTTATTGGAGAAAGGATAGCTACTTCTTTCCAAATACGTAAATTCGAAATAGCTTACATGCAATTTATAAAATTCGAACGGATGAACCCCTGGTTCTGATATGGAGATCCCAGCTTCCCATCTAATTGCGCTAACCCTAGGGGAAGTTTTCAGATATTCAAAGTGGACGTATCATCACGATAGCTCTTTCTCATTGAAAATTAATGTATTTTGTTTCGCGATGGGAAAAAAAATAGCCCTTTATTTAGGAGCTACATGTTAAAGAAGTCATGATCTTACCTTTAAAAAAATCGAGCTTTTTATACCGGAAAACATTCAAGATTGATTGGTTATATATCGTGTTGGTAATCCTTCTAGAACAATTTCGATCCGAGTAATGTAGATGTCTGTGGCCTGTAATTGACTAGGAACCGAATAAAAGTGCGGCCGATGTCTGTCATGAGTAGTGGTCAGTCAAAAGTGACATTTCTTCTCCATCTTCCCTATCCGACAGGAAATGCGCAAACTACGCACGGCGCGCAAGATAGCAAAAGCGGCGGTCGCAGGAAAAAAGGCCGGAGAGAGTTTGGTGAGATTTGTTAGTGAGATAATGCCGACGCAAGGGAGATAAGCGTGACAAAAGAAAATGACAAAAATGGGACGATGGGGAATTCAGAGATGAGGTCCAAATGGATTTGTCATTTTGCGCACAATCCGTGAGGACATTTGTCTAGATTAACCAAATGAATGGTCGCAAGGTTTTCGTTGGAAGCAAAGACTTCTTTCTTCAAAAAAACTAAATATAGATGCAAACGGTCATTCGAAACTGTTCGTATTAGCGAAACTTCGTCAAGATTAGGTGCATATAAAAAAAATTTTAAAAAAAAATTGTCGTTAAAAGCTATCATTTAAGAAAACTTTGCAGCTTCTAAAGCATCCCTCTTCTTATGTTATGCATAATCAACGCTCCAAAAATTGAATTTGTTAAAATTAGGATCTTACATAAGGTATACTAACGGTGCAAAATACGTTTTACACAAGCAATAATAAAATGGAATTTTCATTTACAAATGGGATGAATTCATGTACCAAATTTGGGAAGTTTTTATGCGTCAGCATTCAAGTCCTGTTTGTGTGACGATTTTTTCTACACCACTAGTGTGTTAGATAAAACTTCATTTAGTTAAATATATTTATTCAGTGTCTCGTAGGCATTGGCTAACAATACCTAAGGAAAAAGAAAAGAAATGGAAGATAAGATGCTTGTGTGGCCATAAATAACATGCATACATTATGCTCAAGGAGTTAGGTGAGGGCTTTTATCTGGGATGGCGATGGATCCCAAAAGGTCATTGTGTTTGGCCAACTACACAATGTCCCTTTTACAAAAACTTTGGTAGAATTCATTTACTAAGGCCTTCCCTACATTAGCTTCCACTCATCTCATCCTCTTTACTATATTCAAGGATCTCCCTACCTTCCCAACATCATTTTAATTACCCACCAATTTATTCTGATATCCAAATGTCTCTCTCGACCTATGTGTGTACCTGTACACACAGACGTGTACACGTAAACGGGTAGATTCATATGTCAAGAAATAGATAGCCATTGTCAGATTTCACACTTGGTCCCAAGGGAAATTATTTGAAAAATGAACCATATAATGGTCTTTATGTTTTCCACACTTTGTGACCGAATGTTTGAAAGCTATCCACCAGATGCATCATCCATAATTCTATATAATAAAATTATTTTCTGATAAAACAAGACTCGTTAATAATGGACATTTCACACTTTAAAAGATGGAGTTTTGAAGGTCGCTTGTGATGTGTTGGTAATAATGAGAAGAACCAAGCACAGTGACTTGTATGAGCTCAAAGTGAAGACGGTGACAGATTCATTATAGAGACATTGAATGCATCTATTCGAGAATCTAAATTGTGGCATATGTATTTGAGGCACATTGACAAAAAAAGCCTGAAGCTTTGAGTGAGAGGAATTTAATGTGAGGTTGTCTAACTAAGGATTTAAATGTATGAAGTTGCTGTGACCAAGGTCAGTTGTAGAAAGTATAGTTCCGAATGTCCAATAAAGAAACCATAGACATTGCAGAGTTGATTCACTTTAATGGTCGCAAGCTATCGCGGCCTTCTAGGATGAGTGTCAAATGTACACTAACAATTGTAAATGACTTCTCAAGGAGGACTAGGTTGTTTATGCTAAGGCAAAAATTTGATGCTCTTGTCCAAATTAGGCAGTTGAGAGCTTTGATCATAATAAAGACTAATGAAAAGATCAAGCGTGGGCAAACTAACAATTGTGTGAAGTTCTACTCATAACCATTAAATAACTTCTGCAACAAGAATGGCATAGTGAGATATTGTACTAGTGCCAATGAATCACAACACGTTGCAAAGTTGTTGAGTCAAATGTTACTATACATGGTCCATAAAATGATTTGTAGTATTGGTATAACTAGGAGACTTCTATTGAATGTGCTTAGTATGACAAGTTGATAGGTAAATAAATCCCTATCGACAATGATCAAACATCAGACTCCTGAAAAAGTGTGGTAAAGTAGTATTGCTAACTATTTTATTTTGAGAATAGTTATTTACCCGTGTTGTGTTTGAGTAAGTGATGATAAGCTCCATGGAAGGGAAAAAAGTGCATATTTCTAGGTTGTGTAATATGCACATTATAAGTGGGGCCATTAGATGTGTTGCCCAAAATTAAATTCACTTATATGTTTCCCTGAGTGGGACTTTAAAGGGCCAAGCCTCAACAGAGCATTCCCGCACTGTGAGATCTCCACCGCCAATTCCAGAAATAAAATTGCAAGACATGTCCTGTTTCCATGACTCCATCCAAAGATCGACGAGGTGGACAAGGTCGACCAAGTTCAAGCCCAATTAATGCAGTCGCTTGAATGGAGTCCGATGCGGAACGTCAATACATCCGGCAGCCTTCGAATGACTGAAAATTTCCATAAAGTCGACTGTCCATACAAAGCTGGCTTGGCTTGGCTTGGCTCGGCTCACATGAAGCTGATGCATCCGACGTCAACGCCAAGGTATGCGAGTAGTTTTCTGGCGCGACCATCTGATTCATATTTGTTGGGGGTCTAGGTCGGCCTCTCGATTTGCTGATGTAGAGTAAGGTGACCAAGGTGGATCCATTATTGAGGCCGAAGAGGGCTGTCATGATCACCCATCTATTTTTCGCCAAGTCGACTATGAGGATCCATGCCTAATAATCACTTGTTAGGCAACTTTTTTGATGTGCAGATCCCTGTAGTACCAAAACTTAGCACGGAGGAATATTTAAATGTCAAAAGTTCGAAAATGTACACTTAAGTACCAAAATCAAAGCAAAAATGATCGATTAAGTGCCAATGGTGAGAAAATCTAACCAAAATGCCAACGTTGCATTTTTCCAGCAAGTTGAAATCGAAACAGCGTCGTTTTGGACACTAACATGGCCAAATAAACCCAAAACAACATCATTTTGAGTCCTGACGTATCTAGATCAGCCCAAAATAACGTTGTTTTGGTTTAATTAAATTTTTATATATAATAATTAAATAATATTTAAAATGAAATTTTAAAAAAAAAAAAAAAAGGCAACAATAGCACAGGCGAGAGGGGCTCCCCGCTTGTGGCCGCCGCTTTATCGCCAATGGGACAACTACGTTGGCTGTGAGGGTCGATGACGCCTTGGCGAGGGTTGGCAACCCTCGCCAAACATCGGGAGAGGGCGACGACCCTCTCCCAAATCTAGGTGAGGGTCGCATGCCCTTGCCCCAGCTTGGGCGAGGGTCGTCAACCCTCGCCCAATGCCACTAGACCTGAGGCGAGGTCAGGTAGTGCTAGGCAAGGGCCTACCAACCCTGCCTCCAGTTTGCAAGGGTCAGCAACCCTCGCCATCCATCATCGCCGCCCCACCAGCGATAGGGCAACGGCCACAGGCAGGAAAGCCCCTCCCACTTGTGTTGCTGCTACCTTTTTTTAAATTATTTTTTATTTTTAATATTATTTAATTAATATTCATATAAAAAAAATTAAACTTAGGTCAAAACAGTGTTGTTTTGCATAAAGGTAAGCTGATATGAAATTCCAACAACCCACGTAGACATTAGAAATTATTAAAATAAGCCACATCGGATTTTTAGTGGAGATCTAATTTTCAAAAAAGTGATACTTAAGTATAGCTTTCATAACTTTTTGGTATTTAAATATCCCCCTATGTCAAATTTTGGCACTTTCGCTGTTTTTTTCCTCAATGTTTTCCAACAAATTTGTAGCCTAGTCCCATCTGATTGAGGCCTTCCTCAATAAGCAATACTCAAGGTTTTGCATTTTGAGTAGACATTTTGTGACCTTATTACAAGGCCGGGTTTTGGTGTAGCCCTAGTAGTGAAGGGACTATATTTCTAAGTGGGGGGCATGGCCAAATTGGTTTGGTAGATCTTCCCTCTTGCATTATCCAGTCGCATTCATCAAAACACCTTGGTATCAGGAACATGTTTTTCCATAATTATCCCTTGAACTGGAGCTGATCAATGACTTTGACAATTCAAGGCCCTTTCTAGCAAGTTGCCCATTTTAGAAGATTTCTCAAGGAAGAATACTAAGGGCCTGCATAGTAACACTCCCGGTAACAACCGATTCTATTCTTTTGTTTCCGGGAGCATATTTGGAACAGAAATGTGTTTCGTAAATTTTTTGTTCCCTAGAACAAATTTGGAGTAGAATCTAAAATCAAAAAAAAGTTGCTTCTCACTCCCGGGAATAATTTTGAGAATTAGTTTTTTTTCTCTCTCTTTTCTTTTTCTTTTTTTCCCTTCCCTTTCTTCTTCTTCTTCTTCTTCCTCTTCCTCCTCCCACCCCATCACCACCCCATCGCCGCACGCCACCGATGAGGCTCACCCAACCACTCACCGACGGCGGCCAAGAGGAAGAATGGGAGAAAAAGAAAAAGAAAAAAAAAAATTATAACAAAAGGTATTAAAAATTAAAAGAATCAAAAAATCGGAAATTTTTACCAAACATATTTCTGTTCTCGGAGTAAAAATTTTAAACAATTTATCAAACACCTTAAATACTTAGAATTTGTTCTCGGTAGCAGAATAAAAAAAAATCATTTCTGATCAAAAATTATTCCCTGGGAATGAAGCGTTACTATGCACACCCTAAGAATACCACAACTTTTGTACGGCACTCACTTTGGTGCCAAAACTTTTTTTTCGCTTACTTAAGTGCAACGAGTTTGAAAAAACGTTCACTTGAATGCCATTTCCGATTTGCCCATTGGAAAAGCTGACATTGCCACCGATGAACAATATTTTAACATTTTTGAATATTTTTATTAATTTTTATGATTTTTTTCTAGGGCCAACGAAGGCCACCGTTGACCCTCGCCGCCGATCGTATCCTCGCCCAAATTGGGCAAAGGCCCCTCGTCGTTAGCCGCGAAGGCCTAAGGTGAAGCCAGCAAGGTCGTCGCAACCTTACCCAGGGCCTTTGCATCCAAATCTGGGTGAAAACCGCTTGGCCTTCGCCATAGCCGCCGCAAGTGAGGTCGTCGGGTCCTCACCGATCGCTGGCGAAAGCCGCAACGACCCTCGCCAGCTCTGGGCAGCGAGTCGCAAGGGCCATCGCGGCCTTGCCAGCGGTCGGCGAGGACCCGACGGCCTCACCCGTGGCGGCTACGGCGAGGGCCACCTACCCTCGCCCAGATCTAGCCCGCAAAAGCCCTAGGCAAGGCCGCAATGGCCTTCGCCAGTCGCGGGGGACGCCGTGATGGCCTCACCCAAGGCCTTTGCGGTCAACGGCGAGGGGGCCCTTGCCCAATCTAGGTGAGGTTCCACAGCTGGCGAGGGTCAACAGTGGCCCTCGCCATTAGGGGTGTCCAAAAAACACATCCAACCCAACCCAAACATGACCCAAACACGACCTGAACATGAAATAAGTATGGTACATGTTTCAGGTCTTAATATTGTTCGGGTAATAATTATAAACACAAATGAAATACATGTTTTGGGTCAAGTTAGGGTCGGAACATTGTTCGACCCAAACACAATAAAGGCTTCAACCAAACACACCCATCCAAGCTATCTCCTCTACAACTCCTTCTAATTGCAACTCATCCAGCACGTCTCGTCTCACGGGTTCGTCCTCATCGCCCCTCAAGTCGACCCCATCAATCTCTCTCTCTCTCTCTCCCCATCTTCCATATGATTTCTTCTTTTTCGCGGCCGACGTAAAACTTTAGAGGAGGGAGTATTATCTGTCTGTAGAGATGTTCACAGATGGGTTGAACGAGACCTCGCAGCGTCACGTAAGAGCATTTCGAATTCTTTTTGTCATATTTTTTATTAAAAAATTATGTTCACGGACGGGTTGAACGAGGCCTCGCGGCGTTCGAATTCCCTTTGTCATATTTTTTATTAAAAAATTATTTTTCTGCGGAGATGTTCACGAATGGGTTGGACGAGGCCTTGCAGTGTCATGTAAGAGCATTTCGAATTCCCTTTGTCATATTTTTTATTAAAAAATTATCTGTCTGCGGAGATGTTCACGAACGGATTGGACGAAGCCTCGCGGCATCACGTAAAAGCATTTTGAATTCCCTTTGTCATATTTTTTATTAAAAAATTATTTGTCTGCGGAAATATTCACGGACGGGTTGGACGAGGCCTCGCGGCGTCACGTAAAAGCATTTCAAATTCCCTTTGTCATATTTTTTTATTAAAAAATTATAATATTTTTTAATAAAAAACCCGAAACCCGAACCGAACCGACCCAAACCGACCCGTTTTTTTTACTTCATGTTTTATGCATTTCGGGTCAGGTCGAGTCGGGTCAAATGACATGACCCTTATTGTTTGGTTCGGGTCGGGTAACATCAAGACCCAACCTGACCCAACCCGTTGACACCCCTACTCGCCATCCCTAAAAAAAAAAGTAAAAAAGCAAAAAATCATTAAAAAAATATTTAAAATATTAAAATATTGTTCACCGATGGCCACGTCATCTTTTTCGGCGCCATGTTAGCTTTTCGACGGGCAAATCGAAGTGACACTCAAGTGAACGTTTTTTCAAACTTGTGGCACTTAAGTAAGCGAAAAAAAAAATTTGACACCAAAGTGAGCATCGTACAAAAGTTGTGACACTCTTAATGTTCTTCTCTCGATTTCTTGGTATAAGATTAACTTACAACATGACTTCCCAATCACAAGGGATGAGTTGATCATGAGAAAAGAGGACCAAGGGGATTGACATACGGATGGTGCCATATGGCATTCCATGTGTCGGGAATTCGGTGGTGGATAGGTTATCCTGTGTCATGGGACGAAGAACAATTTGCCATGTCTTAGGACACATGTCAATGATGATTTGCTGCATGTTGAAAGACATAGATTGACACCAGGGGTCGTTTGATTTAGCATTTGCAAAGTCTTTTGAGCAAATGCAAAAGGCGTTGACAAATTTTTTTGAAGAAATTTAGAGAAATGTAATTGCATTTTCAAAGGCCTTTAAAAGCCTTAACCCAAGGTAGGTCCGAAAGTATTTTGGAATGCTATGTTTCTGAAATGCAAATAGAATTCTTCTTTTTTTCCAACTTTGCCCTCATTTAATTTTCATAATTTCGAAAATGTGCTCGAAAATCCTAATGTCACAAGCGAAGGCCTTAACCACCGACTAGCCATTGCGACCCTCAATTGGGACCTAGCAACCTTTGGTGAAACTGGTCGATGATAAGCCAATTTGGCTCGCCGGCTCATGCTCAAGGCCTTTGAAGATTACTATTTGGCTCGCCACAGTAAAGGGCTGGCCTTGAGCTCGAGGCTCATGTTCATCGATCTAGCAAGCAACAAGCCTGAGCTCGCCTGTGGTTGGTCACTAGCCATCACCATAGCCAGGAACCAGCCGAGGAAGAAGATGAAAAAAAAATTAATAATCTATTTTTAAAATATATATAATAAAAAAATCAACTTTTTAAAAAATAATAAATAATTTAAAATATTTTTTAAAAAAATAAAATAATAATAAAATTATTGAGAAATAGTGTATAGAGAAAAATATTTTCCCTACCAAACAACGGAACTTCATTTTTAGGTTTTACCAGAACACTGGAAAATAATTACATTTTCCTAAAAATTGGTATCCTAGAAAAAAAATTTCGAAAATATTATGATTTTCACGAAACAAATAAAGTCTAAAAGTCTTTTATATCTTCCCAAAAGCTTTCTGTAAAAGTCCTACAAAAAACAAAGCCTGAAAGGTACGGGAATTTAAAATGCTAAAAAGATAAATTTGCAGGAAAATAAAGAGGTAATTAAATGTGCACGAGAACAGATGTTTCGTCGTTGATTGATTGGGCTTTGCAAAGATTACATGGGCTATTAGATCACGCCATCACTAGTTATTTTTTGCGGATTTTGAATCCACTTGGGGACTGACGGCTTCCTCCTACTCAACGCTTTGCAGAGCACAACAGATCACTTACTGAGGGAACAATTTCTCAGTTCTCTTCCCTAGTGGTAACCCATCGTCCACGAGTTTCAAATTTAGAAGCCCACTGGGCCGCACAAGCCCAGCGTAGTAAAGACTATCCCACGAAATTGGGCTTCATCCCCTCCCCGTCCGCTTCTTTGATTTGCTTTGTAGGGATTCCCAGCTTGATAGGCCCAGGGGCTAATCTTATATATAAATAAAGCTCGGCGTTGCTGACCCCAAAAAAAAAAAAAAAAATTCCTAGTACTGTCTACACTTATTGATAAGCAGCCGTTCTTTTCAATATTCGATCTCTATCATTTAATGGTAATTATCCACTATGTGAGCCCTCCCATGTGTATCAATGTGTGAAGTTGACAAAAATTCTTTTGAATCACCGTAGTTGCGAGTTCTCAAGTGAAAGTAGATAACACTAAATTATGCTAATGGAATTGAGTATTGTACTCTAGCTTGGATCTCCTTATTGCGAAGGTGTTTCACAACAAACTATGTTTGAGATACAGATTGATTGGATATGAATTGAAAAAAGTCGCAAAAAGTCATTGTTGATTATTGGACAAGAAATGTTAATGACAAGAAAATTAAAAGTGCTAAAACTAAGAATTGACGTTGTTGGCTATGTAAAAGATATAGGAATGTCAATGTAGCTGCTGCTCTCGTACCTCCAAAGGGAACTTTCTTCTTGCCCTTTCCTAGAATGAAAGGGAAGGCGGCTAAGCTTGACTTATGTAGTGCGAGCGATGATGATACTCTGCCTTGTCATTTTATAGTGACGGTCCACAAAAATTAGATCATACTTACGATTCATTGCCAAGCTTACTGATGTTCTTAGATTCATCGGCAGTCCTTTACGCTGATTAATATTCAATTATCTATACTAGCAATATAAAAAGTTAACAACAGTTACTAAGAAAACTACACAAGCTACACATGGCTTCAAAATCCAGCACTCATCTACAAACGTTTAGTCCCAAAGTTATCAACTCTCCTTCAGACACATTGTCTTCTCTTCTTAGTTGCCATTCCACTACTGAACGGTTATGTCATTCCCAACAACTGATGGTACCTCTGGTTACATCGTGTCTTCTTCCTTCGATGGTTACTGTGACATTTTATAAGAACACTGCCATTGAGCTTCATCTAATTACTGATTTCTTTCGCTCCAACACTTGGTCACAACATTAACAATCATTTTCTGTTGGAGCTGGACTCCCTTGTCGACGGACCGCATCTTACCAACTAGTCATCTTCAACACCTGGCCACTCGTGCTACTGTCGTCGGTCTGGAAAATCCCCATCGATTGGGCTGCCGATCCTTTACACTGGCAGAAGTTACTGGACTTTCATTGCGCTTTACTTCAACAGTAGACCAGCAAAGTGGAGATTCAGCTAGAACAACTAACGTAGACTCGGGGCATGTGCTGTTGCCTGACGAGTCACTATCGCCAATTTCTATGGTCACTTGCTCTTGAATCGAATGCCATGGCCCGCGTGCGAGACATAGCCTTGAAAGAAAATCTCGGACCCGCTCGCATACATGTCCGCAAGCAGAATTTTTAGCATGCAAAGGTAGCTTAGGGGTGTCCCCTTATCTCTTCCTGGCAAATTTCAGAAGCAACTTCTCATTGACTTACAATTTTATCTATCTGCAAATGAAATGGGGTCTAGGGTTTTCAGTTGGAACCTAATTTAGCTCCAATTAGTCAATTTCTTACGAGGAAAGGGCTACACAACATCGTTCTATACACTTTTACTAACATCATTTTCCTGACAAGCCATGTTGAATAATTTCATATTGAATTGATACCATGGATTTTCTAGCAAGGGAAATCGCCAACATTACTCACATAAGTGTCTTTTAAAAGTTATGACACTAGAGTAATTGACTGAAAGTCATGGCACATAAGTGGGGAAAATTGTCCAAAAATTGTCCAAAAAGTCATAAATCCATTGCATTTTTGCCAATTCAATTCTAAATATTTTCATTTCTTACCAATTTAGTCTTAAACCCTTTCATTTCTTGCCAATTGAGTCCATCCGGCTAATTTTAGCCAAAAAATGATGACGTGAACAAACCAATGCTGATGTGGCATTTATTAATAATATTTTGATTTTTTTTTCTCTTTTTTTAACTTTTTTTGCTTTTTTATGGGGAGGAGGGGATTTGGGATCTAGCCGACAAGGGTTGTAGGCCAACCCTCACTAACTAGAGGCAGGTAAGGGTCATGACACCCTTGCCCAGTGCTAGTGACGCTCACCTCTGGCCAGCAACCCTTGTCGACTAAATCCAAAACAAACAAAAAAAAAAAAAAAAACCCATAAAATATTCAAAATGTTATTAAAATATTATTAAAAAATACCATGTCAGCATCGTCTAATCACGTCAACATTTTCCTGCCAAAATTAGCCGGATGGATTCATTTGGTAAGAAGTGAAAAGCTTAGAACTAAATTGGCAAAATTGAAAGGTTTAGAACTAAATTGATAAAAGTGTAAAAGGATTAGGACTTCTTGGACAATTTTCCCTACATAAGTGAGCATTGTGCGAAAGTGACAGCATCATTAGTGCCATTTCCCATCTTTGGTGGCAATTTATAATTAAAGAGTCAACGTGTAGATGTGATACGCATCCAATGGTGTGTTGGCTTGTCATGAGAGACTGGTACCGGAGATGATGACCGGCTCTTTTCTTCTTCGGTCTAATTATGTCATTCGTAAAGTAGAGGCTAGTATACACTTGAATTATATGAGCTTATGTGATAATGTAACAAATATGAACCTTAATTAAGTCCATTGATTACTCGTGAGGAGAGGGCTCGTCGTGGTGGTCTAATCAAATCTCATGAACATCGTATCGGCATCGAGACTTTATTGTTCTAAGTTTTGCTGTGCACATGTCAAGGCACGAAACAAATAAAAATACCACATTTGATGTGTGGAGTAGAAAGGAGCAAACACCTATTGGGCTATAAATTTCATTTTTTGTGGTAAGGCCTATAAATTGATTACTTAAAACTTTTGACTGAAAGTCGGTCAACTGGTCAAATAGACTCAAGTCTTGGGCCCTATTACAAAAGTATTGGAATTCTGTCATGTTTTCCTTCAACAATATATCAAAATTGATGGACAATATCTGAGCCATCCACTGTATATCGGTAAGAGGAATCGACAAAAAGAAATTTAATGAATCACTAGGGTATTGATTTACTACAATCGCAAAGTTTTAAGTGAAGATAGATCATATTAAGATATATGGGCTCAGATTCAGGGCCGTGGCTCAGATCTCCTTATTATGAAGGTATTTTAAGTCACACTTTACTTCAATAAAAGTTTCAAATGTGCCATTATGATTTCGCAGACACCCATGGCATGCGTGAGGGAGTTCTCAGAGTTGTCCTGTGCCAATGAAAAGGATGAAATAAGAGCCTTGAGTCCAGCACTGTGGAAATTCAGCTAGAACAATTACCCTAGAACAGGGGCATGTGTTGTTGCATGATGAATCGCAATCTTTGAATTTCATGGTCCCTTGCTCTCGAATTGAATGTCATGCGCGCGTGCGAGACAAAGCCTCGAAAGGAAAAGCCTCAAGCAGGGCAACAAAAAGCTCACATGCCTTCAATTGTAGGTTATGAACACACTATTATAAGTGGGTGTAGACAGTTGGCTTCGGGCTGGGTCGAGCTCAGGCTGATTAGCTATCTTGACAGCCCGAATAAGTAGCAACGCCCACCGCGCACATCAAGATCGATCCAAAGTTTTTTTTTAGTCGAAAGATCGATCAAGAGTTGACTCCACAACCATTTGTCACAAAAACTAAGGCGCCATTGGTTATGTTATTCAGGGCATTTTCGCAGGACTTGTAAAATTTATCTCGTATCTTGGCATCATTACAGTTTCTTTTGTATTGCAAAAGAAAATGGCAAACAAAAGCATCAAGAGATCTGGAAAATTATCAAAAAAAGTCATAAACCTATTGTACTTATACCAATTCAATCTTAAGTCTTTCAATTTAGCCAATTTAATCCTACACCTTTTGGCGTTTTGCCAATTTAGTTCATCCAATCAATTTTAATTAAAAATCACTAACATGGATATTGAACGTCCTACATGATTGGGCAACGCTCACATCGATAATTTTTAATTTTTTATTGATTTTTTCCTTTATTTTTCTTTTCTTTTCTTCTTTTCTTTTGTTTTCTTTCAATATGACCGGTGAGGCTCACAAGCCACTAGGCAAGGGCTGCAAATCCCTCACTGACCACTAGCAAGGCCATTGCAACTTCGAGTGAGACTACCTTCACCCACGGCTGGCGAGGCTAGCCTTGCCCAAATCTAGGCAAGGTGACCTCACTCACGACTGCAATGTCCTTGTCAACCATGGGCAAAAGCTATCTCCCTCGGCTCTAGTCTAGGGCATTGCTACTGTGGGTGAGGCTAGGCACCTCGCTCAAATCTAGGCAAGGCGGCCTCACTTGTGACCACAATGTTTTAAGCAAAGGCCTCCCCATCCATGGGGGAGGCTATAGCTGGCCTCGCCAAGTTTTTGCAAGGGCTACAAAGCCCTCACTAACCACAGTAAAGTTTTTTAAAAAAAAACAAAAGGAAAGCAAAGCAAAGAAAAGAAAAGGAAAAAAATAAAAGGAAAAAGAAAATAAAAAATTCAAAAAACTAGAAAAAAAAATTATTTATGTAAGCACCATGGCCAACATATATGTCAATGATTTCGGGCCAAAATTAGCCAGATAGATTACATTGGCAAATCATCAAAATGTTTAGGACTAATTGGCCAAATTGAAAGGATTATGATTTAATTGGCACAAATGTGATTAGTTTAGAAATTTGGTAATTATCCCTTAAGATCATCGTCATGCCATGATCCTTCAATCTTTTCGATATCTTAAGACTTCCAATCTAGTAATTCAATCGATCAATACGTTCATAATGAGATCGTTGTCCTAAATTTAGAGAGACATCTAATTAAATGATGACATGCATATGGGACACCTACTCTTTAGTCTTCAATGGAGCCTTATTTTCGTACCTGGTGATAGCAATACGTCAAAGGGAAATTAATTTTAGGTAGAGGATTCGGTAGAGACTTCATTTCCCAGTGGGAGACCAGAGTAGGTGTAATTTTCGTACTCAAGGACGAAATTGAGTCTTCAAAAGTTGTAGGCCATTTATCATGAATGATGCATGAGGTAAGATTAGGTACAAATTTATATACAGTCATCACAATAATTTAATCTCATTAAATGAAAAGACTAACAGTGTGAAAGAAAGACCCAGGTACTACTTTTTTTCTTCTATAGTTGAAAGGGTGGAGAGGAGTCACTAACAACTTCCTCTACACGTTATCATAAATATTTCAAATTTGTGTTCAGATTGAGCCGTAATTACTCCACTCACTTGGAAATCAAAGATCCAAGGTTTCGCAGCTCTACTAAGATGCTAGCATCATGAAGTCTCTCTACACAAGGTATTCTTCAACCTACCACTGTTAATACAGTGCAAGGTGCTCAAAGTTTTACTCATGACATGAATCAAACATGTTGCTTCATTGAAGATAGGTCACCCATTTACCATTAACTAAGCCAACCACATTGATTATCAAGATTCAAGTAATTAATTGTATGCATGAGGATGCTTCTTTCTCGTATCGCGCGCTTTGATGTGATTTGGATTGGAAGGTTTGCTAGGATAACCAATGTCGCAAACTGAGCAGCAGCCGCTATTGACGACCTGACTCAATGGATTGAGATTACAGACTTGTACAAAAAGTCAGGTGGTCTAAGAACAAGCATTTTGATTGCACCTGCCTTTCAAGTTTACCGTGACGTTCAGGGGATCTTAAAACAGTCACCTTTGCATCTAACAAATTGGCATGACGAGCTACTGGATCACCCCTTGATCAAGAGGAGGTCTCATCTCGTTGTTTGCATGGCAATCGATTTTCTCGTGCATCATTAGTGCACCGAAATAGAAATATCTCAGTCAACATGGTATAGCACATTTGTATGTCAAAAGTTTTCATGACATATTTCGAGTGGTGAGGGTATCTAAACACAGGTGATCTTCCGACTAGCCAACATTAAGGTAAACTATTAAGCATATATAACAACATCTTGATCCTCAACTTGCTCGAAATAGGTAATTTTGCATGAAATATAGTGATAGACCCATATCCAAACGACATTAATTAATTTTGAATTAACATTTATAGTATCTAAATGTTTTTCCTATCAAATAACATATAAATGTAAGGAAAAAAAAATTGCGTAGACCACTTCAACAGTTCAATGGAAATCTAACAATAGAATTTATTGAATGAGTTTTCGTGCTTTTGCTAGATATGATTACGCAAATTACACGGTGCATCGTGAAAAGAATAAGGAAATTTAGTAACATGGTTAGTCAACACACCAACTAAACCCAAACCTGTTCCAAACATTATGTAAATTGAACAAATCGCTTAATATATGAAAGGAAACGAGGAACAGAAGCAGAAGCAGAAGATTGTATATGGAGAAAAAGTGTTTTTGTATTCTATGTCATTCAATGTACAATCGATGCAAATTTATAATACAAGAAATGTACAAGAAAAGGAAACAAATCATAAATAAATCAAATCCAATATTGAGAAGATCTTGATTTATTTAGAGTATCAATTCCAATTGTGATCGGATCTCGCATATCTTCCAACACTCCCCCTCAAGCTGGTGGCTTGTAGATGTCCAAGACGCCCAGCTTGCTCAACAGATATGCGTGTTGTCTCGGCAAAGAGGTTTGGTGAAGACATCCGCAGCTGTTCTCAGTCCCAATTCCTCTCGTCTTAATTATTCCTTCTTGGATTTTTTCTCAAGTGAAATGGCAATCCACCTCTATGTGCTTTGTTCTTTCATGTACTATAGGGTTGGATGCAAGTTTGAGTGCTGCATCATTATCACAAACCAATTTGGTTGGTCCCTTAATCTTCACTCCAAGATCCTGAAGCAATCCTCGCAACCATACTATCTCACAGGTGGTCTTCGCCATGGCTCGATATTCTACCTCTGCTAAAGATAGAGACACTGTTGGCTGTTTCTTTGTCTTCCAAGAGAGTAAGGATTCCCCAAATTTAATACAGAAACCTGTGACGGATCTTCTGCTCATAGGACACATTGCATAATCCGCGTCACAATAGGCCGTCATTTCCATATTACACCCTCTAGAGAGGAGTAATCCAAGTCCCGGACATTTCTTCAGATACTTCACGACCTTCAGAGCAGCATTCATATGTGATTCCTTGGGTTTGTGCATAAACTGGCTGAGTGTTTGAACTGCATAACATATATCTGGTCTTGTCATAGTCAAATATATGAGCTTTCCAACGAGCCTTTGATATTTTGATGGATCTTCAAGTGTGAGGTCTTCATCTTGAGATACCCTTTCATCATAATCTGCCGTAGTGAGTTTGGTGTTTTGCTCAATTGGAATAACAGCCGGTTTGCATCCTGATAAGCCTGTCTCTGATATAATCTCCAACACAAATTTCCGCCGGGCCGAGAGAAATCCCTTGCTCGGATCGGGCAATTTCGATTCCCAGGAAATATTTGGGAGATCCCAAATCCTTCATATGGAAGGTGGAGTGCAAATATTCTTTGAACCCCTTTATGGCATTTTCATCATTTCCCATAATCAGTATATCATCAACATATATCATCAAGTAGATAGATGACATACCTTTGGTCCATATGAAAAGGGCATAATCATATTTGGACTGTCTGAATCCTGCAGCTATGAGAGAGTTAGCGAATTTGGCATACCACTGCCTAGAAGCCTACTTGAGCCCATAAAGGGATTTGCGGAGACGACATACTCTATCCTCCCTGTGTCTCCGTAAACCCTGTGGTAGTTCCATGTAAATTTCCTCATCTAAATCCCCATGGAGGAAAGCATTGTGAACATCCATTTGATATAATTTCCAATCTTGGAAAGCTGCAACCGATAGAAAAGAACGGACTGTAACGTCTTTGGCTACAGGGGAGAAGGTTTCATGATAATCGAAACCTTCTCTCTGTGTAAATCCTTTAGCCATAAGGCGTGCTTTGTACCGTTCAATTGTTCCATCTGCCCTATATTTGATCTTATACACCCACTTACACCCAATTGGTTTCCGTTGAGGAGGCAAGGTTACAAGTTCCCATGTTTGATTCTCCATTAGGGCTTGTAACTCTGCTTCCATAGCTTTCTGCCATCGTGGGTCAGTGTGTGCTTCATCATAACTAGAGAGTTCTCGTTCTTCAGATATGGAACAAATATAGTGTCTATGTTCCGGAGATAATTGGTTAAAGGAAACATAAGACGAGATGGGGTATGGAATACCTGGTAGATCTTTGGCAGACAAACATAGTCCCCGGTCCACGTTGGTGGACGAGTGATTCGTCCCGTAGCGTCGTGGTGGCTCCCGTGATGATGATTGTGAAGGATCCATAATATCTTCTCGATACAGTCTAGGAACTTCTTCATTGGATATATTCTCCTCCAGTATTGTTTCCATCATCATTGGAGAGGGAATATCTTCATTGGATGTTAAAGGATTGCTTGAATTTCCAGGAGATCTAATCAGAAAATATTCAGGCCTTTCATCCTCATTCAGGGGTGTAACTTTGTTGCCTGGCACTTTCCTTTCCTCCGAAAGATATTTTTCTTCAAAAGAAAAAATGTCTTTGTGAAATGTTACGTCCCTGCTAACGAAGAATTCCTTTGTGGATGGATCGAATACACGGTATCCCTTTTGTAAACTCGGGTATCCCATAAATATACAACGCCTAGCACGGGGACCCATCTTGTCCCGAGGTCCCACTATAGTAGCATAGCATAAGCATCCAAAAATCCTTAAATGGTCGAGTTCCGGTTTCTTCCCAAAAAGCACCTCAAAAGGACTCCGTCCATTGAGAATTTTTGTTGGCATTCGATTTATCAAATATGCTGCCGCTGTTACACAATCTCCCCAAAATTCTTCCGGAATGGATGCTTGAAACTTCAATGCACGTGCAACTTCTAATAGATGCCTGTGTTTTCTCTCAACTACCCCATTCTGTTGTGGGGTATATACACATGAACTTTCGTGCAAGATGCCATGTGATGAGAAAAGAGAAGCGCAATCATGATTAAAAAATTCCTTCCCATTATCTGTCCGAATGCGCTGAATAGGCTTCCCAAATTGATTCTTCGATAAGGAAATAAAAATCCTCAAATTTGGGAAGACTTGATTCTTAGATTGCATAAGAAAAATCCATGTGGCTCTAGAATAATCATCCACGACAGTAAGAAAGAAACGAGAACCATCATAGTGTGGTATATGATAGGGACCCCATACATCGGCATGAATTAAGGAAAGAATGCTATTTGCACAACTATTACTAATAGGAAATGGTGCACGTGATTGTTTTGCCAAAGGGCATATAGGACAATGATGGAAAGGGAAATGAGAACTATGACCCATTCTTGAATGCAAAAGAAAGTCTTTATCATTGGTAGTCAGATTACACAATGATTGTTTATTCAAAGAATTGCAAGATAAATCTAAATTTATTGGATGGCTGTTCCAAAAAAATAATCCTTCAGAGAGATTACCCAAGCCCATCAGTTTGCCAGTCGAAAGGGCCTGAAAGAAACAGGTATCAGCATTGAATAATACTTGGCAGGAATTTTCTTTGCAGGCTCTAGACACGGAGATAAGGTTGAACTGGAAATATGGGATATAAAGGACATTTTCTAGGGTAATTTGCGGACTGAGATTAACTGTCCCTGTTGTGGTGACATGAGTAATATTCCCATTTGGCAACTGAACAGAAACAGAATATCCAATTTTCTATGAATATCGAAAATAAATTCTCATTGCGATACAATATGATCACTAGCCCCGAATCAATTATCCAAGCATTTCTGAAATTGAATTTATCGTGCAATGAGAAATACCCGAGAAACTCGCTTCCTTTGTTGGAAATGTCCAATTTTTGCAATGCCTGCATAATTTGCTGATACTGCCCATTTGTAATAGGCTGATTTAAATTTGAGCCAGTTACTTGATATGCTGCAGCAGAAATTTCCTTCCCCCTTTTTTCTTTTTCTCCGGGTTTGCCATGTAATTTCCAGCAATTTCCAATTGTGTGGTGGGGCCGCTTGCAATAATCGCAAAATAATTTTCCTTTTCCTTTTGAAAATTGCCCATAATTTTTTGATCCACCCGAAAATTGCCCACCGTTGGATGCTTTAAATCCGAAAGCATTTCCACCGTCGGATTCGGGCGCCTGATCAGATGCCCTGGAGCCGTCCGATCGCAGCGTTCGATCTGGCCGTTCGTTCCAGAACCTTTAAAAGGCCGCGATCCTCCTAACCCTAACCCTTCCGATTGCCGCTCCTTCTCCCAATCTGGGTTTCCGTGGTTTGACTCCCTTCATTCGCCGCGAGCTGCTAGTGCGATGCTCTCTCCTCCTTTCGCATTCTCCGGTGAAATGAGTCGTTGACTCTCCTCTTGGACGGCCAATTGAAAGATGCGACCAAGCGGTGGTACTGGGTCCATCGCCAGGATCTGCGATCTAAAGGTTAGGTATGAATCGTTCAATATAAGGAGGAATCGGGTCGTTTTTCTCTCGTCTTTGATGGCCCCGTCTTTGCTTTGCAAGGTCGCCTCGGGCCCGTCGAACTTTTCTTCTGCTGCTTCTAGTTCATTCCAGAGTGCGGATAACTTGTTGAAACATGTTGTAACACTCATGCTTCCCTGTTTTAATTCAGAGAGTGCTTGCGTGAGCGAGAAAATTTTCGCCCGATCTAGCTTTTCCATACATTTCATTTATGTTGTCCCACATAATTTTCGAGTCTTCTGTGGGTGGTAAGCCGGCTGCAATTTCTGGGTTTATGCAATTTCCTATCCACGTTCTTACCAACTGATTGCATTTTCTCCACTGTCGAGCCATTTTTTCGTCGGTCGGGCGGCGACGAACCGTCGATGAACCCGTCCTTGTCCTTGGTAATGAGAGCCTGTCGAAATTCTTGTGCCCAGGTCGAGTATCCTTCGGGTCCCGTGAGAGGGTGGCTTATAAGCCGCAACTCCGGTCCATCCGCGGCAGAGACGTACAAGGCGTCGCCGGGTTCTGGTCGTCCGTTGATGGCCACGATGGAATACGGCAAGTAGCCGGGTTGAAAAATCGGGTAGGGATTTAGACCCGTACCCGGATTTACGGATCCGCCTGGAAAACCCGCATTCGGTCCTCCCGACCAATTTAGCTGCCCCGCATCCGCGATCGGAATTTCGCCCGCCGCCCGTGAAATCCCGGCCCATTGGTGAAGTTTGCCCCATTATTGGTTGGTGGGCTTTCATGGGTGCAGGCGAATCCCCTGGTAGCCCACATTCCCAGGCAGTGATGGATTTGGGCTTGGCCCAAAATAAAGTGGGAAAGGTACCCACTGGTAAGGATGGCCCCCCATGGGCTGGCCCGCAATGGGCTGCTGGCCCACAATGTGCTGGCCCGTGATGGGCTGCCCCAAACTTGTCTGAGCCTGGGTTTGCTACTGGTCACCAGGGATTTGGGCCGACGAGTGTTGATCTTGGGCTTCTGATGTAATGGCATGCTCCAAATCTGATGGAGAATTATGAGCCATTATGGATAAAAAATTCTGTCTTCGGCCTCTTTAATGAAAACCGATTCCTTTGCTTGAGTGTTTGTTCTCGTTTTGCGGTCGAACCTCCTCAGGTCAACAATGAGCAATCCAACGGAAGCAATTAAGAGCATATCGTTGCTCGATACCATGAAAGGAAACGAGAAACGTAAGCGAAAGCGAAGATTGTATATGGAGAAAAAGTGTTTTTGTATTCTCGTGTCATTCAATGTACAATCGATGCAAATTTATAATACAAGAAATGTACAAGAAAAGGAAACAAATCATAAATAAATCAGATCCAATATTGAGAAGATCTTGATTTATTTAGAGTATCAATTCCAATCGTGATCGGATCTCGCATATCTTCCAACAATATATAGGAAGAGTTACCTCGTCCAAAGATGTATGGTGAGCATCATGAACAGAATCGAATCAAAAGTACGTGTAAAATATAAACCAGTCAAGACAATAGATGCTACCTAGGATCAGACAAATCCAGACATGATCTTAATGGTTGACCGAATAGTTAAGCTCGATCTGAACCCGGAATCGGGACCATGTCAATGACCCTATAGGTAAAGCCTTTTTTTTATGAACATGGACCGGACAATTTGCATGCATCTCAAGATATAAGTCGAGTGTGTTACAACTTACAAGAAAATGAAAGAGCCACGTGTGAAAGAGCTGAGAGAGAGAGAGTCTTATTTAATTTGACATGACTATCATCCTATCTTAGTAGGGTTAAAACTAAGTTGAGCTACTCGTAAGTAGCTCCAACTTGACCCATAGCTACTCGAGATCGACTCGTCTTATTCGGGGTTAAGCTTGAGCTGGTTGATACTCCACTCAATCGGCTTGCGACTCTAATTATGTTTCTATTAGTTTTTATTAATGTTTAATAATTACAAAAATAAGCATATAAGTCCTAAAAATAACCTAATATCCACAAGGCACTTTTACTCCAAATATGACTAAATCCTCATCAATTTTCACTAAAAATATAATATTACTCCCAATCATTTGATTGCAATTTAAAGTGGTGGCCTCACATTCTTTTTACTCCGGTTGTCATAATTAAGCATTTCACATATTTTATTTTTTATTTATTGTGGTATCCCATGTATATTAGAGGCACTATATTTCCTTTTCTGTTTTTAGATTTCACTTATGTAGAAATAATTTTTGTTGAAAAAATAAATTTCCAAGGAAATATATATCAAGGATCTTAATTTACTACATCAAATATTAAAAGCACTTAAAAATGTGTACATAGACAAATTTTGTTGGAGTATCTAGGAGTACCCTAAATACATTGACTTAAAAAAGTTATTTATAATGAGACATCTTGATATTTTTTTCATAAGCACTTCATGGATAATATTGATTTTTGTCAATTCAAAATGATAGTTTAAAAAATATTATTTAATGCAATTGATTTAATTAAATTTTACCTTTTAAAGTTTCACATTGGAGAATGTAACTGTGATTATATTTTTGGAAAATCTTAATAGAGGGTCTTTTTTTATTTCGTTTTATGATCCCATTGTAAGTGTATGTATATAAATGACGACCAATAGGAAAAGATTTTATGGTGATATGAACAACAAAAGTGTAAGTTTATAAACAAGTAATTGTGGTTAAAATTTGTCAATATTAAATTTTGTCTTCAATCTCTTTAACAATTGATCTATATTTGCTCGACAATGTAGAATAGAATTGGGTTTCTTGTAATTTTTTTCTTTTCCATAAATCTAATCTCTACGGAATTAAAATCCAACATTAAAATAGAAAACAAATGCCCACGATAAATAAAAAAAAAATATGTGAAATTCTCAATTATGGTAACTAGATTCTGCATAGAAATAGAAAAATGCCACCACTTTAAATTGTAATTGATTGGTTAGGGTGATTTTGCCTTTTTGGTAAAAGTTGTGTGGATTTAGTCATATAAACGGTGGAAACAACGCCACTCTATTCACAATGTTCTAGTTTGTTTTTTCTTAATCGGGCTTGATTTCCTTTATAAATTTATTGGGATCGAGTAGGGTTGGGATCGGACATAAATTTGTCATATTCAATTGAGTTCAAGTCGAGCTTTGAACCTTAAGGAGGGGAGTTGAGTCGAGCTTAAATTTGGTACCAGATTGACTTCACTCTTTGTAGGAGTGAGCAATATGGACCAACCAAACCAAAACCACCCAAACTGGACCAAACCAGTCGGTTTTGGGCGATACCCAGAGGCATCAATCCGGTTCCCAGTTTCATTGGAATCGGTGATTTTTGGCCAAGTCCTTAAGTTCCAGGGGAATCGGACTAATTGACCTACCTAGACCAGACCAATGATTTTTTATTTTTTTATTCCTCACACAAATTCTTTCCCTTCCCTTCTCACATGTCCCACTTAGAGCTACTTCATGGTCTTTATTCTTTGTGTTTGGTAAGCCACTCATAAATTTAACCACTATAAATTAACTATAAACTCTAAGAGCGAGTACAACATTGACCAATTATGATCATAATGGGTTCGTGATATGGTCAAATTCATGAATTTAACTTGGAAAGGAGTAGTTTGGGTGCTTAACATCTAGACATGAATACATGTGAGGGGTTGCATTTTGATTTCATTTTCATCTCCCACTGACTATCTGGTTCTCCCGTTTCCAGTTTCAGAAATTGGGAACCACTCCTTCTAGTCCAGCTTTCGGTTCTGGGGTGGGACTTAACCGGATCGGGAACCAATGACCACTAACTCTTTGTACTCTAGTTTTAGGATGGACCAAGAAGAAGCATCATGAGAAAGGCGGAAATGCAACACAAAAGAACAAGGGGAAACGAACGAGGGTGGTTGGAGGCTAAGGGACGGTCGAGGTGTCGTCAGTCACCGAACCGAATATGAGAATTGTCGTTCACATGAATCTCCATCGCTCGCCTTTCCTGTGAATGTGAAGAAGAGGCACGGGACAAGGTCTCTTTCTCACACTATTCCCTTGTGATTCCCCCATCCCAACCCCACAGCCAAGGTTCATTCACCAACATTCACTCGACACGCTCTCCGTGCGTGCCTCTGTCTCGATGCTTAGGCTTGGCGGCTTGCGTCTCGTGTCTCTCATCAGTTTTAATGGAAATTCCACGACCCTGATCAGCTGAACCGTCTCGTTCACCTGCTACCCTGCTTAAAAGGAGTCTCTGTCTCTGTCTCTCTCTCTCTCTCTCTCTCTCTCTCTCTCTCTCTCTCTCTCTCTCTCTCGTGGCTTATTCAGTCACTTCTCCACCAGAGAAAGGAGCAGAACAAAAGAAGATGAAGGACGCTTCTGCTTTCATCAGTTTCTTGGTTTTCTTCCTCCTCCTGTGCTCTCCTTTGGTTGCTGCTTCACTCGGTTCTCTCTCTCTCTTTCTCTGATGTGGGTTTTCTTCTTTTGGGTTTATCCTTGTAATGTCATTTAACCTTGAAAGGTCTCTCTTTTGGTGCAGATGACCCCCAATATGATCACACTGCTTACACCAAGGTAGTTTATACATGACAATCCCATATGGATTAGTCGTTTCAAGCAAGTTTAGCATTTGGCATTCCAAAAGAACTCTTCTTTATGAGTAATCTTCTGCAAAGTACGAAACGACATTGATGTACAGTTTCGTTTCTCACGAGACATGTCCCTGCCTCACTGCTCATCACATCGAGTTGTCTTTTCCTACGTTAGCATCTGTCAGTAAGTGTAACTCTGTATTGGTTGTTGAATGGGCAGTGCAAGGAGGAGCCAGAGAAGCCGCTCTACAATGGAGGCATACTCGATCCTCATCAGCTTCCACAATCTGCTTCTTCTTCTCCAGCACTCCTGCTGCATAATCTCACCACATCAACTAAATACTCCTTCTCTAGTTAGCTTCTGACTCTCTATCTTCTTCCATCTGGTTAAATTTTTTTCTTTTGCATTATTTAGGGGTTAGTTAGGAGTTGGTTTGATGACTTAATTCTCTTCCTGGTCATAAATGGGCGGCCGTACATTGGCACCTACACCAGCAGAAACTGTTTGATTGTTAGTGTTATTAAAACCGCTACTCTTCAAATTCACGTCAATGAATGTCAATACTAAATTTCAATTTATTGACTATGCTACTACATTGGCATGTCATCATCGCACTCATTGCATTTAAGTATCATGTTTTCTTTTTGGCGCGTCATATTCAAGTTTCACAAATACAGTACTGGCATATGGCAAGGATGGAGTAAGCGCAAAGTCTTGCAAGACACTTCAGTAGAGTTTATCGAGTGTGAAAACAGGGCGAGAGTCTGTTCACCCAGGACTGCCTCTATAAATTTTCATTGTTTCGATTGATTTAAATACACCTTAGACAGTCATTTTCCACTTCATGTATGCACAAACTTTTCATCCTTCCAATTGGATCTGTCGTTAGAATGTTCTCGGCTTCAGGCCACATTAATGAGTAATTTCTCGCAGGCTGGGTGAAAATACAGGGTTCAGGTTCAGATTCCGCTCTTGTCACGGCCAGTTTGAGGACAGACCATGAATCATACAATTGCGTAGGGACTGTCGCAGCGAAGTGTGGCTGCTGGTCATTTCTCAAGGGCGGATTCACATTGGATTGGCCGTCAAACTCCTCTACACTGTCCTTTCAGGTGACCATTTACAAAGATGTGTTTTCCCAAGGGACCACAATATAGTTCTTATCTGCTTTGCTTTTGTTTGTTCATCTTTTTGTTGTTTCCGACATGGTTGATTGAAGAGCTCAGATGGCAGAGATATCCCCATAGTGATCGCCAGTGCTTCGCTCCAACCGTTCACTGATCAGCAATGGAGGAGGAATCAGCAAGACATGATAAACAAAGTGAGCACCGTACTTATCGCTCTAAAGAAGCAATTGTTCTGTCATTAAGAAAATATGGGTGGTCTGATCATGGTGTGAGTTTCTGGTTTCCTAGTTTCTTTCCCTGTATTTCGCCAACCAACAGAGGTAGAAAACACTATAAAACCCGTTTCCTACAACACAGTGTCCCTCGAAATAAGATAATTAGGTGTTATATCACTAAAGAAATGCAATGAAAAATGTTTTCCTTGTGAACTTGGTTCGTTTGTTTTTCATGACTACTTTCTTCAAAGAGAGAATTTTTTGGAGAGTTTCCAGGTAAGGAGGCGTGCTGTGACGATCCATGTATCAAATAATAACGGAGACAGGTTGCAAGGAGTGGAAATTAACGCGAAGCAAGTCTCTAAAGATTTCCCATTTGGATCTGCCATAGCTAAGACCATTCTTGGGAATGAGGCTTATCAGGTTAGGCTCCTTTCATTTTAAGACACTAAAGTGAACTTCTATGATGCAAATTGCAAGTAAGTTTGATGAGCATCGTTGTATGGAAAGCCATCGTAAGCAGTCGCTGCATGTCTGTCGAAATTTTCTTTTTGCAGAATTGGTTTGTCGAGCGATTCAATGCAGCAGTATTTGAGAATGAGCTCAAGTGGTATGCAACTGAGCCCCATCCCGGAGAGATCAACTACACCATCGCAGATGAGATGCTGGAGTTCGTCCGAGCCAACCGGATCATCACCAGAGGCCACAACATCTTCTGGGAGGACCCAAAATACACGCCTGAGTGGGTCCGAGATCTCTCAGGGCCCCAACTTGAGTCCGCAGTGAACACCAGGATACAAAGCCTGATGAGCCGATACAGTGAAGAATTCATACATTGGGACGTGAGTAACGAGATGCTCCACTTCGATTTCTATGAGCAGCGGCTCGGTCCCAATGCGACACTGCATTTCTTCCAAACGGCACATGAGTCGGATCCGTTGGCCACCCTGTTCATGAACGAGTTCAATGTGGTGGAGACCTGCAGCGATGCCAATTCCACTGTGGACAGCTACATCTCGAGGATGAGAGAGCTCAAGCGCGGTGGTGTTTCAATGGACGGAATTGGCTTGGAGAGTCACTTCACGGTGCCAAACCTGCCCCTAATGAGAGCTATCCTAGACAAAATGGGCACGCTCAGGCTTCCAATATGGCTAACCGAGGTCGACATTAGCAGCACCCTCGGTAAGGAGGCACAGGTACGGAAGCATAGTCAGTCGGCAAATGTAGTTTTGAATAGACTTTGTTGCCTGTCATTCTTCATGTGTTGATTTGATGCTCGGTGTTCAAAGACATAGGCGGTCACAAAAGCATGTTTATTTTTCTCAATTTCAAATGGAATTCTCGTTAGCAGCTGTCAAACTTTTTCGAATGCCTCTTGGACTATTGCAGATTGGTAAACATGCCGATGAAACTTAACCGAATGTTTAATCCTAGTTTAATATTAACGTGTCTAATGCACATATCTGAACATATTGAAGGATGATTTCTTGCTTGAGCATAACCTGATTCCGTGGCTTGCAACAGGCCATCTATCTGGAAGAAGTTTTAAGAGAAGGTTTTTCGCATCCTTCCGTGAACGGTATCATCCTTTGGACCGCCCTCCATCCTTACGGGTGCTACGAAATGTGCTTGACAGATGCTTACTTCCGGAACCTTCCGGCTGGCGACGTGGTGGACAGTCTTCTGGGGGAATGGAGGACCAAGGAGGTCGATGGGGAGACTGACGAGCACGGGTCGTACAGTTTCGAGGGATTCCTAGGCGAATATGAAGTAAGCGTCAAGCATGGAGATCAAACTGCGCATTCAACATTTGCACTAAGTCAAGGTGTTGAAACCAGGCATGTGACCATACTTTTGTGACCCACAGAGAGAATCTAAAGAGTGGATACATCAGAGGTTACAACGCACTGACTGAACTTGCTTTTTGTTCCACAATTTTCATGCTGATCTCTGAAGGATTGTATAAGCATTCGATTCACAGTGACAGGAGAACTAGTCATACGTCTGGTTCTGAATTAGATCCTTTCTCGCCATCTGCAGAGAGATGGTGATTCTCCAAATTTTACATTTATCCCAAACTTCTCCGTTCAGCTTTATCATTACACGCTTACTCCATGCATTCGCCGGCTAAAATTCATGTAGAGGACTTATCATCGCCTGCTGAATTCTGATAATGGAGCTAGCTCTTCAGCAATCAGCAAAATTGTTCAGAACTCTCACACTTCAAAAGACAACCTAGGCAACATAAGAAGATCAAGGGACTCACATAGATCACTTTTTATCATTGGAAACTATGGAAGGTTTTCTTGCAAGATGCAGGATGGTCGGTACAATTACACTAAACGGCACGATCTTTGGGGATTTACTCTCTGAAGCCAGATCCTTTACCCTGTTTTGGATGGACAAGATCTCTATAAATCTCAGTCTAGCAAGGGTTTTTCTAAAAGCTTGTGTCTTTATGCTGATGAGGACCACCAAAGTGCTTCATTCAACCAAATTCCCATCCTATGCAACATTCCCATGTCCTTGCAAATCTCAACCCACTTGATATCTGTCGCATACAACGCCACATTAAAGGACTCGAATGTCATGAACTCAAGGACTCAACGCCACAATAAAGGGCCCGAATGCCATGAATTCAAGGACCCGAATGTCACGAATTTGACCATTTGTCTCCAGGACCCAGGTAAAAAAAGAACTCGAGTCAATCGTGACAGCAAAAGGCAAGTCGAGCTCATTGTGGAGAACAAACGCACACAAAAGAAAAGGTCACTGGCCCGTCACCATAACCTCCAAATGAGGATGAACATGGACCAGCCAAAATTTTCTTTTGCCCCTTCATCATCATTTGTCAATTGACAAAAGTTCTTCTCTCTTCTATACATTGAATAATTAGACATTAAATAACTGTAAGCCAGTCTCATTTCGGTGGAAAAGTGCTTTTTCCCACTTTCTAAACTGGTTGGGTCCCATTCATGGACTCAAGAGACCACTTTTCAGGACATTTTCGACCAAAAGAATCGGAAATCACTGCGACCACAGAACAAATCATCGACCCTGAGGCAGAGAACAATACTTTAAACTTTAAAATGCCATGCTTTGACATAGGACGAGATCTGTATTCTTGGCTTGGGGTGGGAAAAAGACAAAAACCATTCATTTCTTTTTCAACATCACCCCCAAAAAATTGTAAAATGAAAATGAAAATACCCACTTGCTAAAGGAAAGTATTGTACAGCAGACAGGCCGAAAAGCAGAGCTGTAGACTTGCAATCAAAGCTATTCCTCTGATGAAAACGTTTACCAGCCCACGATTCTGTAGCATGCATTCACATTGAGACAGGGACGCTTCAATCACGAGCCGAGAAAATCTGCTCAAAGCATTTTTAACTTCACAAACCATTTAAAAAGAAATAAGAAGACAACGACAATTTCGTTCTCTTTCATGGCTGAACCACAATACATTAGCTAAGCACATCCCAAAATAGCCAGAGAACGAAAACATTTTTCGTGCACCGCCGACCGGTTACTGAGGCAAATGTCATGCGGGGTGGTGGTTTTACAATGTGGATGTGGATGATGCCTCACAAACCCCAGAATATGAAAATCAAAATAGAGCAAAACCAGAAAGAGAGACACACACAGCTACAAGTGAAAAAAGGAGAGAATGAGGAAGAGAAATAAAAGGCAAATAGCTGCAGAAGATTGCAGGGCACATGGTGAGGCTGTCCTCGAAGAATCTCCCATGGCCAACCCAGCCATCCACGACCCGTCGGCCAGAACAGCTTGCCCCTGCCCTGACATCATCCCAGTACCCGAATACCCTGTTCCGGTCCCGGTCCCGGGTCCCGGTCCCGGACCCGGACCCAGACCCATACTCAGACCCAGACCCCTGCGTAGGAGTGGTGGTGGTGGGTGTTGCTGTCATGGGCGTTGAATCTTTAGCTGTTTTCTGGCTGCACATCAGAAAACACAAAACAAAACAATAAAATTTCCTTTTAAGCCTCATGAATCATGAAACATAACATCATTTTACAAGATTTATTAAAATCGCAAGTCAGATTCTTTGGTGGGGGAAGAGGCTTTACTGCACCAGAGTGAATCACGGGACTCACGTCTAAAGGCAGAATAAACAAATGATTGCAGAAAATGAAATGAGCAGCACGACATGTAATTTTCTTTTAGAAAATTGAAAAAAAAAAGAGAATCTTTGGCCTCGGTCCTCGCCCGCTTCCCCACCACTGGACCACCTCAATGCACACGATTCCAGACCTCCTCCTTTTGGCGCATTGATTCGACATCAATTGCTACAATAATCGCCATTCAACATAATTTCTACCAAACGGGTCGGCGGTTCTTCCCTCATTTTGCTCTATCGCTTCATAAATTTGAGTAAACTAAATGGGAAAATCTATCATGGTTCCTAATGCACTAAAATTAGGCAGTGAAACAGGAATACCCGCCAACAAATGGAAAACAAAACAGAGTAGCTGAGAAAAATGAGGATAGAGAAAATGTCGGTCGACCTTGTGGAAGAGGGACAGAAGGTGACCGTGTAGTCCGCCGCGGTGCAGGTGAAGGTGCTGGTGGCATCGTCGTAGGCGTAGCTGTACGACCGAGGGCAGGCGGACTTGAACATCTCCGAGTAGACGGTGGGGCGGCAGGTGACGGGGGAGTTGTACGCGCCGCTGCAGCAGTACTCGGGGGACCCGAACGCCTCGCACGCGCTCTTGCACGCGTCGCCCTCCCCGACCCGCAGCTCCGCCGGGCACTGCCGGTTCAGATCCGCCGAGCAGCCAGTGGAGGCGCACGCCCCCGACCCACCGCTCCCTTCTATCAACATCGGCAAGTTGTACCTGGAAGAAGACAAAAGGAAAAGTAAAGATCTCACCTTTAGCTAGTGAATACGGCCCATGCGCAAAAACAGAGCGAGGGTCACTGTGCAAGTAAGGAAAAGAAGTGGAGTTACCCGTCGACGAGGCTGACGTCGTAGAAGTCCTGGCCGCCGGAGCCGAGGGTGAACTCGGCGAGGGTGGCGGGAGGGGCGGCGCCGAGGCCGTTGCACTCGAGCTGGCCGGAGCCGCAGTCGCCGGTGAGGCAGGACCCGGAGAGGGAACCGTCGAACCTGCAGCCGGTGCGGCCCCAGAAGCGGCCGGACCAGCCGGTCGGGGCCTGGAAGGTGCGGGACGAGTCGGAGGGGAGCTCGAACCCGGTGCTGTCCAGGGTCGGGCTACCAGCATTGGCCAGTATGCCCGGCCACACAGTGTACTGGCACCGGTTCACGAAAGTAAACGTGGCACCCGACGCACCTGAAGGACAACAACAAAAGCAACAACATCCCCACAAACCCAAAACACATTAAGTCGAAGCACAGACAAAAACACAAACACTTTGAGAAGGCGAATCTGAGAGAAACCCGAAGAGAATGTCGTCAGTGTTACCTCTGGAGAAGATGAGCAGAACGAAGGCGAGGGTGGTGTAAGCAGGGGAACACCAGAAGCGACGCCGGAGAAGAAGAAGCCGAAGATCCATTAGCTTGTTTGAGCGGATTGCTGTGCAGCGAAATGAGGGTGAGGAGGTTGAGAAGGTGAAAATGCGGAAGAACAGAGAAAGACAGAGCCAATGTGGGTGAGGTGAGGGGCTCACGGCCGCAGTGACTGACGAGACAAGACCTGACCTGACCTGACGGTGAGAGTGAGTGAGTGAGTGAGTGAGTGAGGCGGGGACGGAAAGCGAAGGAGGAAACGGCGTTGGGTCGGAACGGGAGTGCTGGTGGGGGAGAGTTCGGAGCGTTGTTCGTGACGAGGACAAAGGTGTGCGTACGCCTGGACAAGCGAGCACGGTGCAGGGAACGAGGGAGGGAAAAGGCTGAATAGGGAGCTGCTTCCTCGTCGAGAGTGTTACCTTAGTGTTTTTTTATTTTTTTGGGGGTGTGGGGGTTCGGCCCCTCGATTGGTCCTTAATTTCACTTGGCTCCTTTATAAAAAAAAATTAATGTTCCGAAAAATCCCAAACTAATATAATAATAAATTTGCTTTAAATTAATTTTTTAGTATCGAAATTTCTAAACTAATACACATTTGATAAATTTTCCCCTAACTAATTACTGAGTTAAAAAGCATGTGACGCTTAACGGTGTGCACTTGTTTTCGATTTTACTCTTCGTTATTAGTTTTGTGTTTTTTTATGATATTAATCTAATTTAACAAAATGTATATTTCTCACAAATTTATTGGTTTTGGTTTTTTTTATCTAAGCAAGTCCTTAATATTTCATCAAAACTCTTGGACATAAAATTCGAGGGTTACATTTGTGACAAATTTATTCCAAACTAATTTTTTTAGTATTAAAAACTCCAAACTGATAAACCTTTGATAAATTTACCACTAATTAGTATATTTATGACAAATTTACCCTATATTAATTTTTCATTAAATTTTAGTATCAAATTATTAAGTTAAATGGCACGTAACAGTTAATTATTGTACCAGTTTGCGATTTTACTCTTCATTTGTCATAATTGTATTAGTTTTTTTTATTTTTTGTGGTATTAATCCAATTTAATATAGGGTATATTTTTCACAAATGTACTAATTTTGGGTTTTTGTGGTCAAAAAAATTAATTTTTGGTAAATTTATCACAAATATATCAATTTGAGGTTTTTGGGGAGCCATTTGGAGTAAATTTGTTACAAATTTATTAGTTTAGAGTTTTTTGTGATGAAAATTAATTTTTTTGATAAATTTATCACAACTACACCAGTTTGAAGTTTTTCGAAATATTAACCCTAAAGAAAATCATCTTAAATTGAACCCACTTCCAATTTACATGTTTAGGTTTGACTATTGATTAAAATTGGGCAAAAAGCATTTTAACTATCATAGATCAACTCTAGTCATCACAACGCCCTACTTGTATAATCCAAATGGTCCTCAACCATCTAATTCTAGGGCATCAAAGAACTTATGATTTTGCCAAATTAGATTATCTATCATACTTTTACTCTTAACTCACTCTCAAACTTTTGCTATATATTTACAAAGTATGGGAGTTAAATCCCACACATAAAATTAAATGTTCCCTGTCCCCAAATCCCTTTGAAAAAGTAGGGAGTCAAACTCCCCACTACCCCCTTCCCATATAAAAATGGTGGCCATTGGAGTAACTAAGATGATTTCTCACAAAAATTCAATTACAAACTTATATAATGCTTTGAGAATCACACCAATCGAAGTTGAAATAAAGCAAAAACCGCTTTATTAGCCACGACTATTCGCTCACTCCAATTTTTTAAAGTCACCATCATAACTCTTTATTAATGATTTTATCATTTTTTTTCTAGAAGTTAGAATGCAAGCTTTTCCATGCATATGAAAATTGGATCAATTGAACGCTAGGCTGGTCACATTTTTGGTAAGGTAGTTAACTAGTTCAAGTTGTGCCGCACCCACTTAGCCTACCAGGATGATGCTATATTAATGCAGACTCATGCATGACCACATTCTGACTAGGTGCAATCTCGATCTAGTTGAGCATGTGGCTTTTAAGGCGCTAGGCCAAGCTGAGCCTGACACAACTTATAAGCTACAAGACATTCTTGAGTACATCAAGTTCATGTGACCTCAGTGTATTTCAACCCTTAAATCATGTAAATCTCACATTGAATCCACTAGTATTAGATTTTTAAATGAATAGACTTAATGCATTCAAGTCGCTTGAAAATATTTCGTGGACCCACATAGCACTCCGACGTCATAACGTGGCCCATTTCCGGCCAGTCCTAGCAACGAGACACCCTTTTGGCAGCATCTGTTGTTTTATTATTAATTTTCTTTTTCTCTTTTTGGGTTCTTTTGCATAATTTTCCAACCCTTTTGAAATTTTCTCTCTTCAGAATTTTACTAACTTCTTGGTTTTCTCCCTTTAGGAAATTCCCAGATAAGTCACGGACTGACTCCAGGCCTGTTTTTAAACATATGAGACAAAAATTTTCCTTTTTAATGCAGTATTTTGTAGAAGTGTGCATTGAGCAATGCCCGGACCGATCAGTTATGCCTGGTTCTAAGGGGTGCCAATCCAATCCCTAGTTTTTATATTTGAAACCGGTGGCTGATCGGTCTGGTTCTCTGCTCTAAGGTGGGAATCGGACTGATACGATTGGACCAATCATTTATGTATATATATATATTTTTTTTTTTTTTAAATTTCTAAATAAATCTAAGCAATGATATTTGTTTTCAAGTTTATACACATATTTCGGGGAGTATTGGGTTTTTTGTAAATTTTGATTAAATAGAACTCTTGATTTGGAAGATTGAAAGGGTCTAACCATTACTATGATTGGTTTAAAAAAGATCTTGGAGAAAAATATGTTGAGACACGAGTCTAAACTAAGGGACATATATTTTTGAATGCCCACATGAGATATATATATTTTTCAATGTAATGACAATAAGTGATTTGATTCATTAGAACCATTTAGTCCAATAACTGGAAATCGATCCTCTCGATCTAGTTCTCAATTTTTAGGTGAGACCGAACCAGATCGGAACCGATCACCCTAATATTTTGGATTTGTCATTTCTTTTGGGTTTTTCCTCTGACGTTGCTTATGTGTGGCAAATTTTGCTGTGTTTGCAGGAATTGACATTTATTAAAAAAACACCTTAGGAAAAAAAAAATTATTGAATATAAAAAACTATTTTTTCGCATTCGATGATTAGCTGCATAGGAAAAGTTAGCCGCACACGCATGTGCTTTGAAGCTAGTTTATGTTTATACAATACTATGACTTTTCTAAATATATATTGAAATGCACGTTTGAGTTGTGTTATAAAAAAATTGATATTGTGAGGAATACTTAATATATCATAATTGGCATTTAAAACTTTGGAATGAAGTTGGATTCAGCTAGACATATTAACTGATTCGGACTTAGATTCTTTCTTGGCATCTTTTCGAAGGAAGGTGTCAAGCTTTTATAATTGTCATCCTGCAAGATTTCATTATTTCTCTAGGATCGTGGAACATGAGGCCCCGCGAAAGTCATATCGTCAAAAATACTTTCAAACATCATAAGCATAGGTAATGAAAGCTACTTTAGACTTTTTAAAACAAATATGACATATGGTCAAAAAGGATGTAATTTGAAATATCATTATGCAAACATGCATCCATGTTCTGAGAAACACAGAGAAGGCACATGGCACAGGGAGGGAGAGACCAATGCCTTCTTAAAAATAATCACTTTAATCATTTAAATTAATTAGCTAATAAAATACATTTTTATTATTGATGACGATTTATGTATGAACGTTTTCGTAGACAATAAATATAGTTCTTATTCGTTTATTTTTGCAAGTGATATAAGTGATTATTTTTTCAAAATATTTTTAAAATCATTCATATTTCATGAAATAAACGTACTAGCAATAGTAAAATTTTTCTGTAAAGAATTTGCTTATGTATTTCAAAAACTCTTTTAATATCACGCTCGAAAGTTAATATGAGGCATGTGATATCGAAAGGACTACGTAGTGTTGCCGCACTAGTAATCAAGCCCTTTGGATCATAAATTCCTTTTGTTTTCTCCCAGATTGACCAACACCTTTGCCAATTCGTCGGGGGATCTACAATAACAATCATTGCAACATAGCATAACGTATCACATCGCTATCCCATGTAATGTTACTTGCATTCGTCATTTACACGTGGATTTATAAGTGAAGTGAATACGGTTACAAGAAAATTCCAAATAAAAACTTTGAACGTTCTGATTTTCTCAAATAAAAAATAGAGTTTGTTTTAAATAAAGACCTGAAGTGGTAATGATAATTTCAAATAAGGACTTGATTCGATTGTCGGCTAAGGGCTTTTTATCCAATAAAAATTTAATTTTAAATATTATTTAAATTATATTAAAAGTAAATTAATTTTTAAAAAGAAGAAGGAAATCAAGTGAGGGCATGGCCTGAGTCGACACCGCCACCCCACCATCCCTGGCCCCTATTGGTGGTAGCCCTCGACCAAATATTGCTAGCTGGAGCCTTGTGACCCTTCTCGACCCTTGGCTAGCCATCCCCACTATCGCTGGCCTTTCTCGATGATGGTGGGGCGATGGCGGTGAGGGCTTGTAGAGCCCTTGCCGTTTTCCCTTCCCTTTCGATTATTTTATTTTATTTTTATCTAATACAGAAAAAAAGGAAAAACATTCAAAACATAAAATGACGAAAATGCCCTTATCAACCGATGAGTTAGGCATTTCTTTGAAACTGATATAACTACTCCATGCCCTTATTTAAAATAAAATTCGCTTTCTATTTTTATTTGAAAAAATGAAGGCATTTCATATCATCATTTGAAAATTTTCTTTTGGTGAGAGACCCAAAAAATATCCGGATATATTGGTAAAAGCTCGCTCGAGCGCATGAAATGGATTGAACACTTCTCGAGTTCGGCACATCAATTTCAAAGGAAGGGGTCGACCTTCAAAAAATCGTAGAATCAGGCTATAAGCGATTTGATTTTTCCGTTCATATTTGATAGTAAATTTCGATTCGGATCGACCCAGCATGCTTGTGCATGTGTCTTAGGAACTTCGCCCCTTTGGCAAGGGGCTGCTGGGAGAAACTCACTTGAACGCCCTCGTTTAGTGCGTGCGTGGCTATACAATTTGTAGTATCTTGGTACGGTGAATGACAGAAGCACGAACTCGAGAGATTTATATTTGTTTGTTTCATAAAAAATAAATAATTTAAAAAATATAAATTCAAAAATAATTAATTTATAATTAGTTAGTAAAAAATATTTATTATCAACAATAATTTTTTTGGTAAATAACTGGTTAATACTATAATCACTTTAAACTGATATACATGTGATAAATGTACCATAAATTAATTTTTTAACCACAAAAAACTTCAAAATGTTAATTTTTGTTAAATTTTATTATCGAATTATTACGTTATACATACGACAGTTGAAAAGATGTATCGATTTAGAATTTTAAGTCTTTTTTCGTTGTAGGTATATTAATTTATGATTTTTTGTTATATTAATTTAATTTAACAGAAATTAATGGAAAATTAATTTGTCACAAACGCAACAGTTTAGAATTTTTTATTGTAAAAAAATTAATTTAGATAATTTTATTATAAATATATCAATTTGAAGTATTTCGCCATTAAAAATTAATATTTATCATAATTGTATTAATACGGAGTTTTTCGTGAAATGCACCTGAATAATAATAATAGTAGTAATAATAATAATAATAATACCAATCATTTTTTTTGTTCCCGCTCTTTCGTTTCGCATAAGAACGAACGAGAGTCGAGACAGGTTCGCAGATTGCACGAGGAAAGGTCAGAAAAGAGACGAGGCTTTCCAGGACCGCGGGACCCACTAAGCTCTTCTTTTAAGGCGATGCGGCCCCCGACATCCGGACGTCCCTCCAGCTGCGCCCCCCATCCCTAGCTAGTCATGAGTATAACTGGAATAATTGTACATCTGGTCCCAATATTTTCTTTCTTTTCAGAAATTCAGGACTGTACCTTCTAATTTTTGACCCAAAATCACCTCCCCCCCCTTTAATTTTTTTTTTAAAAATCCTCATCATTGTTAATCCGCCTCCTATTGCCATGACGGATTTTACCGACACGAACTTAATGGCATCGAATAATTACTCGCGTGAACTCCTTTTGCTCAAAGTAATTATTTTTTACCTTTGAGGTTCGTGCTTGTGACCATGGCTCGTGAGCTCTCGTGACCATTGTTGCTAGATCTCCATCTAGAGGTCATGGCCATTCTATCCCTTCTAACTTATCACCATGGCTGCTCGAGATATAGCGGCCATGGCAGCTCGAGCTTTGAGCTTGTAGCTATGGTTCTCAAATCTTTGAGCTAGCTATTGTGACTGATTGAGCTTCAAGGTCATGCCCAAGGATGCTCAAACTTGAGATTATGTTGCATGATAGTGGCAAGCCATATCATTAGTGTCGGCAGAGCTAACTCTTTTTTAAAAAAAGAAAAGCATATCTAAATTTTTAGTTTTGTCTATTATTTTATGCACTTTATTTAATTTAGATTTTTTTCTACTAAATTAGTCCATGTAAATTTATTGGTCACCATTTTAGTTCTCTGATGGTCCATGTTAGGAACAATCATAATTATAAAAAAAAAAAAAAGATTAGCTGAACGATGAACATTGGAACTTTTCAAAAGTACAAGGACGATTTTGGTTCAAAAAAAGTAAAGAGATGATTTTGCTTTCTATGAAAATATAGAGGAGCTGTTGATGACATTATCTTTATAATAATTGTTAAGCTGAGATTCGTGTTCGGAATCGGGATCTTCAATTTGTGAATTGAGAAACAAATTAGATTATAAGATTTGATAAGCTGCCTAAAATGAGAATTTTATGTCATAGATATAAATGCTACTTTCAATTATCTTGTGACTATTAAAATATTGGAATGAAAAATGTTATGTCAAATTGATAACTATAAACATACAAAAGATTAAATCTCTTGAATTGATTAGCACATATTGAATCGTGAATTTGCGTGGCTATCGCAAAAGAGGCATCACCTCTCATCTAGGGGCAATTTTTGCCTAAATTTTCAAGTGCTGCAAAGATAAGCATGGACTTTTTATCCAAGGGCCAAGTTTGGCCACCAAAATTTTCTAACAAAATGTGATTATGTTGCATTTGAGATGGCAAATGAACGTCGACATGGCAAGGCGAGTGCCGAGATAGCAAATGTGTGTCTTCCATACACAATCAACATTGTTTCCCACATATAATTAAACATCATTTTCAATCTAAACCAAGGGTAACATTGAGCCCCATGAAATTACATTGTCCTCACTAAACAAGAAGAACAAACTTTGTCTCTGAGTGTTTCGCATGAGAGAGAGAGAGTTATGAGAATTGGGGCTCAAGGGTTATGATTCTTCACAAAATCATATTGAGGCAAGAAATTAAGATATCTTGATGAAGATGCTCAAATTTTGTGAAGAACCCCAAGCCCTAATTCGTTACCTCCTCCCTTAATCTGATCTGAGGCCTTGGCTCGAAAACAATATCATTTTTATTATAAATTGGAGATGACGGGTTTTAATTTTTTTACGGAAATCACGTTTGCTGGCACTCATTTTATGCTATGTCAACGTATGTTTGCCACCTTGGATGCTTCTAATGTGTAATAATTGATCCCTTTTATGTGCCGCTTGAAAGTTTCAAAATTGTTCCTATGATGGATGTTGGTGCTTTTTTACGTGAAATTGAAAGTTTGCGCCAAAAATGTTTCAGAGTGGAAGTTATTTATTTATTTATTTTAAGCAAAATTCTAGATTTGTTGATGAATTAATAAATTTGCTTGCAATTCAGAAAATAAGCAATCACCATTGCCCATACCTCAAAGTTACCCGAATCATCTCATATAAATTGAAAATAAACCAAATTTTTGTAATTATGATCTCCGTTCAATTCACAATTTTCCTTTTTCATAGTAAATATTTTAGCTATTACAACTCTCAAAATTTGACTTTTTTTATGAAAAATGTCTAAAATATTTGAAACATACATATATATATATTTACGTAACTTAGAATTAATTATAAATTTTCAATGAACATTAGGACTTGGAATTTTTTTAACTTCAATTGTGGAAGAAAAAGAAAAAAGTCAAAAAGAAACTATTTTGATTGTGGATAAACAGATTCATTGGATCCGCTAGATTTATTTTCATCTTAACTAAAGTATTGTTTATTATTATTTTTTTATATTACCTTTAGAAATTTACGAAAAAGTTGTGATGGAAGATAAGTACAGGATTAATTTAAAAAAAAAGATTCAAATCATGAATCTTTAAATGGTAAAAAAAAACAAAAAAAGGTGAAAAAAAAGTGAAGATGAAGTTACACCATATAAACCAATTTAATTCTTTAAAACAGCTCAACTTTAGGTTTGATCTCAATTTTATCCCAAACATTTTTCTTTCTAAAACAATCAACAATTTTAGGTCCAAACCAAATTTTCCCTGCATTTTTTTACCAAAAAAAACTTCCAACTTTAAATTCAATCCCAATATCCTGAACATTTTTTCTAAAAAAATCACAAAATTTAATTTTAGGCTCAAACGGCCCCCATTAGCATCCTGTAAGAAAAAAATCACCATTAATGGTTAGAAATTTCCATAAGTTTCACATCAAAGAACAATTTCATTGAGATAATTTTCCAAGTTACATTGTTGAATTGTATTTGCTACGGACATGGAATGCTACGCCAAACAATTAATGAAGATTTTTGGAGAGATGGTTACCCGATGCGGATTTGAGACTAAAGGTTTGGAGTACATTTGAGATTATATTGAAAGCTGATGGTTTTTTTTAGATGAAATTTTTTTGGGGGTAGATTTGAAATTCAACCTAAATTTTAGGTTTCTTCTTAGGAAGAAAAATCAAGAGATTATATACCCTGGCTAAAGTCTTGCCTCTGCGATTCCACTGCCTAGGGATGCTCTTTGCCATCTCCACTCCACGGAATCTCGAGAGAGAGAAAGGGGAAAAAGGAGAGGAGCACGAGCTGACAAAAAGAACACAAATCTTTGCCAATTGGATTTCCCCCTTTTTTCCTGCACGAGGAGGACCCAACCAGTGCTGTGAAATTCGACTTTGACCTCGGGCTTGGGGGCCAGCTTTGCATTGCATTGGGGACCAACCAGTAGCCACAGATCTTATTTTTTTCTCTTTATGAACTGCTGTTTGCACCAAAGTTAAATTAGTTCGTCGATACGAGTGGACGTGTGAATAGAAGACAAATGGTTATCGACACTAGATATGCGAGTCATTGTCGATGACCAAAAGAGTTATCGATATTAACATATATCGATGATAATGAATCAGCTGTTGATATACAATGACGTATGGTTGACGATTGTCATAGTAGGACTAGTCGGCAAAGGTACCGATAAAGAAAGAACAATGAGTTCCCCATTGAGACACCAAACCAAAATTGGATGTCTGGGAGGTGCCAAGAAATAGTTATAATATTCTAATTTGAAATTATTGATGGAAAGAGCAATGGAGTCTAGAAGATTTAGGAGAAGAGATGAAGTTAACTTAGCAAGGGCGAAAGATCAATGTGTGACTTTAAATGAGCAATCGCCTGAAGATAAGAATCGTGGCAACAGAAGAAAATGGAATCGAGATTCTTGAAGATATGGAAACATGGCTAAAATTGCATAGTTATGTCATAGGCACTATAAACACAAAGCTTAACTAGTGGAGAGTTACCTGCACACAACAACCAAACATGTTATTTTTCAATTCTTGAACTATATGTATAATTTTTAATTAGCATTGTCAATATGCCTTGTCGTTGATTAAATTCCAATATTGCATTTTTATGTTCTCAAATTTTGTTGTCAATTAAATTCAAATACAATTTGGTATATTCTATTCCGTCCAAAGTGAAGTTATCAATTTCCTTGTTTATCTATGATTGTTTTGTTTGAAATCACCACATAACCTATCTCCTCTAATAGAAACCAAAGAATGACTTTTGTCCTGGAGTCAAATTTTGATGAAACAACTATCCTTTGGGCAAATTTATTTACATGTGCATGTTTAATGATAGTTTAGTAGCTGAAAAGGGCCGGCTGGTGTTTGACAAGTTACGCAACACCTCCAAAATTTCAATCATTATAAACCTCTCACATATTCTCTCCTTCAAAGAAAATATTTAAGTCTATTTTATAAAATTCTTAGTGATTTGTGAAATGTAGATGAGTCGATACATTTAGTTGCACAACAAGTAATCCATGTCTTCCTATTAAGGCATATTTGGTTGCTCGGACATAAGGCCAGATAGAATAAAAAATATCCTATACGACGCTTGTATAAGTCCAGATAAAATCATGATGATTTAACTAGGTGGTAGGGACATGATGATCGTGACGGTGGTCGTTTGTGCTTGTAGAGGGGTTGCCTGAGCAATTGCAGGTCTAGATCCTTTGGATCCTCGACTATAGCGATGGCCTCGATAGACTGTGATACCACCGGGCTGGTCACCGAGCTTACCCCCATAGAGGCGGCTTGTGGTGGTCGGACCCGGTGATTCTAAAAACCTCCCCCATTTTTTTATCCCAAGAAGTTACAAAGACTAATAATTCATGTGAAGAAACACACGCAACGCTATAGATATAAGGTTCTGTACATTGAATTCTCCAAGTTAAAACAGTCGATTCTGATAAAATTAATGGCGACTGTCGACTACGTAGTGATTGGAGTACTTCTCAGAAGGAAACCATTCAATATGAACTGACTTGAGTAATCGTTCCGTGCATGCACATACTTCCTGGTTCATGTCTCCAACTCAAACCACTTGCTCATCCCAAAACAGTCCATTCACTTGCCCAGAATTCAATGGCATTGACGCAGAGGAAATTATACTTAGAAAAGAATTCTAAAAGATAATATTCATTTTGAATAAGGAAGTACCATTTACATTGTTTGAAGTGCCTATTTATGGGAAGGTCGCCCTAAACAATCAAATAATTAAAATTAAATAACATAATAAAGGGAAAAGTTTTCAAAATGTGTCCGGAAAATTTGCAAAACAAATCAAAAATTTTTGATGGCCCGAAAATCAAGAAAAATGTGTCAATTTGGAGATCCAGCTTTGCCCAAATGGGCATGGCCTGTTTGTAGCTTTGAAGATCTTGTAATACTCTTTGATTTAATATGCGTCGTAACTCCTCCTCGATTAAAAATTATGACTGTCTGATGTTAACCCGTTATTTATGGCGTGGGAGGATTGCTCGCTCTTATGACATTAGAAGGTTTTCATATAAACGTTTACCAGCTGTTCTACATCAAAGCATGTACAGGCATCAATGTTTTCTCTTCCTAGGGTTGAGGATATAAATCAGATAGCAGTAATAGCGAAGTTCCTCTCTCGGTGTCGACTGCCTTTGAATTGCAAACTTCTCGTACCATTCTTTTCCAGGGCTTCGATCGACGTTTGAGCAGCAAGGTCGATAGCAAGTCAAAGCCACTCAAAGAAAACTTCGAGTTCAAACATTGAAATGGCTAGCGGGGACGACGGGGTTTTCCTTGAACCTCTTTTCCTCTTTAGTTTTCTCTTCATGTCGCTCAGGCGATGGTGGATATAAGACAATCAGCACGAGAATATGGTGACTATATATATATAAATGTGCATATTGAACTACTCAAATTGATTACTCCCTGGCTGTTGCTTTTCTTCTTCTTCTTTTTCTTTTGTAGGGATGATTACTCAGGATTTCAGAACTATACTGTTCGTGCATTATCTGTTCCAAATCGTTTCTTTCTTTTCGAATGCAAAGATCAATATGGAAAAGTGCAGAACGAGAGTTCGAAGTGGCAGGGCAAAAATGATAAAAGCATAGAACTTAATATCTTGTTTATTTACTATTTGGTATCGACATTTTCGGAAATGAGGTAAATATTGATAAGATCGAGTATTAGTTATTTACAAATTCACTGGCTACCAGGTAGTTTAGCTTTTATTCTTCTCAAGATAGGGCTCCGGCTTAGGGATTTGTCCCCATGTATGTTACACATTAAGCCACGACCACGAGTTTAGAGGGCGTCTTGCCAAGCTTTTACCGATTCTTTTCTCTATGTGAAACTCCGCTAGAAACAGCAATGTTTTGAATGTAGATAATACTAAATGGTCGCATGATACAAAGGTTTCTACTTTTTGATTGGAATTTGAATCTTCCAAGGTTTTCGTTATTATTTGTGAGTTTTGTTGGATCGTGCAGGAACATGGTTCTCTATCCTGACAAATTCGCGACATATTCCTGACAAAAGAAGGTAACATATTGCTAAATAAATAGAAAGAAAACGCGATTTGTACCTTCGATTGAGCAAGATGTCGATTGTTAATGTTAAAGGGAGACCTAGGAGGTTTCCCATGAACATGACAGTGTGTGGTCTTCCAAGATTTATGCTACTAGAAAATTCACTGATCCATTGAACGGATACCTTGTTGATGACTTTTGCGCATTTGGAGACGAGGTATTTGCTATCAAGAGCTCGGCTGTTGGCAAATGGTTGATGCCTGATGGAGAGAGTGTTCCATATGCACATGAATGGAAGGTATCCCGTTTCTCAGGTACGGCGGAAGTGCGCTGCTCTGAAGTATTCATTTCAGTGATGTGAAATGGTAGGCTCCCATTTCTTCGCTGCGTTTAGTCTAGTCTTTATAGTTAAAGGTCTGTTAGCTTTCGCTCCGGTATCCTCACTAATTATATACAGGATATTGGAGTTATATTTAAGGGTTAGTCCACGATAAACAGAAACAAAAACCTTCCGCTTTTTTTCGTTTAGCAGATCCGGATGAGCTAGATCCTAGGAGGAAAATTAACGCAAGCTACACCTTTCGGTCAAAAGGCCAAGATGGTGCTGTGCATAAGCAGACAGAAGGTAAACCACCCATCCCAGTAGTTGAATCCTTTCCTTCTTTAGCAGATTTGTATTACAGGAAAGTGGAAAAAAGGTAATTGGAAAATCGAACTCAAGCGCGTGACATGCTTCTTTGCTCATTGGTTCAGTCTCCTGGATTGATATCAGCACCAAGCCAAATTTTCACTTTGTAGCGGCTATTGAATATCAGAGTTGCACAGCTCTAAAATACTCTCACAAGAGGAGCTCTTGAGAAGGAGATAAATACACTACTATTCTTGCTGAAATGTCTTTTCACTCACCATTCTATTAAACCGACTACAAGACTCGTTTTTATATGTAGGCTTAAAACATGACTCTTGACATACCTTAAATATATCAAAAAACATGTCTAAATAAATAGTAATAAGGACACTTTAATATGTGCGCCGAAACGACTTTCATCGGGAACTGAAAGGTCTTTCGACCAAAAACATGAAGAGTCACGAGAGGTAGTCGGTGATATCTTCAATACTCCCCCTCACCGACTACTCTCTCTAAGGATAGTCCTCGCGACCATACCAAGCTCAGCTTGGAACTCTTCAAACTTTGCAGCTCCAAGACCTTTGGTGAAGATATCAGCAACTTGATCACCTGTCTTGATGTACTTCATCTTGATCTCGCCCTTCAACACTTTCTCTCATAGAAAGTGATAGTGGACTTCCACATGCTTAGTCCTAGCATGGAAAACTGGATTCTCTGCCAAGCTTATAGTGGATAGATTATCACAATACAATATTGTCGAATAATCTATTGACTAATGAAGATCATCCTCGCTCGAGTTCTCCATGCAGGAAAGCATTCTTCACATCCATCTACCACACATTCCATGACTTGCTTGCTACAAGTGCTAATAGAACTCGAACTATGGTAACCTTTGCCACCGGGCTAAAGGTTTCTTCATAATCAACCCCATATTTTTGCAAAAATCCTCGAGCCACTAGACGTGCTTTATACCTCTCAATCGACCCGTCTGGTCGAGTTTTAAGTTTATAAACCTATTTACAAGAAATAGGACATCCCTCTTTAGGTTTCGGTATCAAGTCCCATGTTTCATTCTTCTTTAGTGCAAGGATTTCTTCTTCCATGGCCTTCCTCCATTCTATACCCTTCGAGGCTTCTTCATGTGTCGAAGACTCGACCATGCCAACATCTTCAGTCAATGCTGTCAGTCAATGCCGCATTGGATACTTAGGGTTTGGCTTCCTTTGCCTTGTTGATCTCCGAAGTTGAGGCTCCTCCTCTTCAAGTTCTTCGACTTGACTTGGTCAAAGTTCTTCTGTCGACCTTGGATGCTCACTAGATGAACTTGTCGATCTTGGTGATTGTGCTTCGACATCTTTTTCGACATCTTTTTCAACAGGCTGATTCTCATCGAATTCTTTAAGCCTTTCATTGACCTCTTCGTTAAAATGCTATGAATTTGGCAATTCGATAGCTTGATGTGACCACCAAGATGACATTTCGTCGAACACCACATTCCTTGAAGTATAGCACCTCCCTATTGTAGGATCGTAGCACTTCCACCCCTTTTGTTGATCATCATATTCCATGAATATGCAGCGGACTGCCTTCTTGTCGAATTTGCTGCGAAGATGATCAGGCACAAATGCATAACATACACATCCAAAAACTTTAAAGTAACTTACCACAGGCTTGCGATTCCATAGCTTCTCGTATGGTGACAAAAACCAAGCTTTACTTGTGGCAACCTGTTAGTCACGTGAGCCGCCGTCTTCATACATTTAGCCCAAAACCTCGGTGGAACATTCTTCACGTGTAACATGCTCCTACATGTCTCAACTAGATGCCGATTCTTTCTTTCGGCAACACCGTTTTGCTGTGGCATATACGGACAAGTATACTGTCGACGTACCTTGTACTTTTGCAAGTACTTCGTAAACTCATAGGAAGTGTACTCTCCCCCGTTATCGGTGCGTAGGCAACGAATTTTTCTGCCTACTTCACTTTCAACATTCTCCTTAAACACCTTAAATTTGATAAACGCCTCAGACTTTTCCTTCATGAAATCAACCCAAACCTACCTGGAGAAGTCGTCGATGAAAGTGATCATATACTTGAATCCGCTAACAAATTGCTGCTTCACTGGACCAAACACATCTGAGTGAACGAGCTTGAGAGGCATCTGAGATTTGAACAATGATTCCTCATACGGAAGTTGATGTGCCTTCCCGTACTGGCACTCGGCACAAACCACATTTTCTTGCACTTCCAATTGGGGAAGATCCCTCAGCATGTTCTTTTGCATCATCGCCTTCAACTTGTGATAACTTACATGCCCAAACCGCGCATGCCATAAATCAGGTGTATCATTCCTTCGGGTTTTGTTTACGTATGCCGTTTGAGCAGACATCACATAAACGGACTCCAGCCGACGTCCCTCCATGATTGGTTGACCAGTGGGCTTCAAACTTCGATACACCTTAACGTCTCGTGGACCGAACACCACATAATTACCCGAGTCTGTGAGCTGGGACACAGACAATAAATTCTTCTTCATTCCTGGCACATGATACACACTTTTCAATTCAACTTGTTGTGAATTGAACCGATGAGTTATCATTGTCTCGCCGATATGAGTAATTGGCAACCTCGAGCCGTCTACAGTAATAACAACACGTCCTCCGATATAATTGCGCATGTTTGACAGCTTGCCTTGATCTCCAGTCATATGACTCGAACACCCTGAATCAGCAATCCAGTCGTAATTATAATTAATTGACTTTTCACTTATAGAGATTAATGCTATTGCATCGTTTAACTCGATTGCGGAAGAGGAAGCGAACTCGTCTGACACCACTATTGCAACAGACGTTTGGAAATCCCATTCCTTATCTTCATCCAAAATCATTCCTCTTCGATGATGCTGTGACATTTCCTTCAACTTTCTTCGCTCGACAATCTCTGGCAAAGTGGCCCTCCTTGCCGCAGACGTAACATCATCCACTACATCTTTTGCCATCGCGTCGCCCGGCTCCCCCTGGTCGAAGGCTCGACTCTCCTGGATGCTTTTGCCATCCTTCACGAGCTGGTTGCTTTTGCCATTCGACATGGCTTTTCTTGGACTTGCCATCTTTATTGTCAGCACCGGTTCGCCTCTAGCCCCTAAACCCTCTTTTATTACTGAAGAGGGCACTTTCTTCTTCCTTAATCGAGACCTTAGACATTTGACTATCTAAAGTCTCTTGGTTAGCCAGAATATTCTCCAGATCGGTCAACATCGGTTGAGTTGCCCATCCACGAGTAGCCGTAATAATACCGTTATACTTCGGCTTTAACTCGTGAATAATAATTCTTCTCATTCTTGTTTCTGAGATGGCATTAGTGGGATCCAACCTTGAAATTTCGTCACAAATAGACTTAACTTTTGAGAAATACTGACTCACTGTCATAGTTTGTTGTGACATCAATAGCAGCTCGTTCTCCAGCCTTTGTAGCTTGGTATCATTTGACCTTGCGAATAACGCTGCCAAGTTATCCCACGCCTCCCTGGGAGTCTGCGCGCTCTTAATGTGCGGCAATAAATCATCTTTGATAGTTACAGCAAGAGCATAAAGAGCCTTGCCCGCTTTGATCTTCCATCTCCTTTGTTCATCATCGTCTCTGGGTGCCGTGGTGTTGCTACCGCCAACAATATCCCACAAATCCTGACCCAGCAAATAAAACTGCATCCTGACACTCCAATTATTGTAGTTGGAGTTGTTGAGCTTCTCAATGCCATTCGTCGAATTTGAAACATCTGCTGTCTGACTTGAAATAATGCCCAGCACTACTCCAAGAAACCTTGATCCCCGACCAATCAATCACAGTCCCTAACTGTACACCGGCAGAACTTCGACGTATTCCGGTCCTTGACCACCGTCTTCACGAACTATGCTCCGGAAGACTTGACTCACGGTCCTTGACAACCGTGCTCTTGGTCCCAGATAACCTTGCTCTGATACCAGCGGCTTCATGTTGGTTCGGCAAATTGAACTTTTTTGGGGGCGAGTCCTCCTTGTTGCCGCTAAAAACAGTTCGAGACCACCTAGTCGATGATTGCTGCATCATCACCAAGGAAGTTGGTGGACTTTCTTGGTGATGTCGTTGCAGTATCGGTTCACAACTCTCTCAAACTCGGCCAATGCTTCGTTCCATGTTTTCTTTCGATAGAACCTCCCTTTCGCAGACTTAGGAGTTCTTATTTGCGTAGTTTCTTGTTTTCACATGTCAATTTGTGTTATGTATAATTGCCACACTTCATGTCCAGTTCCAATCAACTGATCTGTCGCGCAAATTACCTCATAAGGGTTTGCACTTGTGCGGATTTTGAATGCATATACGGCATGATGCAGATGAGAATTTGTAGATGCTATATACACACACTAACAGTACAACCGATCTTTCTCCATACGGATGAACATACCCAGAGTGTTTCGAAAGAAGTTGATGCAAAAGCGTACTGAACATTTCGAACTTCTCATTCGGATGTTGTACCTGCATAAAGCTTGGCGAGTCCTAATTCAAAAGGAGATTACAAACAAGGACACCCCATCAGATATGCAGAAACAAGTTATAAATGTTGGATGTATGCCCTAAAGCTACTATGTAATAGTTACATATTAGGAATTTCAGTTGTACTATTATCAATGGCAATGACGTATTCATTCATTTGTCCAATTATTTTATATTTATGAATGATTCCATAAGATCAGTTGCAACTAGACCTATTCTTGAGACGTCAAGAATATTGTGACGGGTTCATAGTTAGACTCGAATCTTTAAACTGCATTCTGGTCAATGGATTATTGAGTGGATATTTATAATCTTGTTGTTGAGACCGGTGTGTTCTTAACTTCACCATTAAGTATTGGATACTTAAGGGAATGATGAGTTGCAATTCATTAGGTATTATGATACCCGAGTTAGAACACAGTGTGTTTGTATTAGACAAATTCACCGAACGTGACGCATATGGAACGATTAGCAACATGGAAGCTTTTAGCGTGGTCAATGTCTAATTGTTCATGTTTTGGTCTTGTGTAAATAATCCTTAGACACTGAGGCACGGTGTCAACTTGTGTGTCGAACAACTATGGTTCACGGGTGCACATAATGCCGGGTCGTTGATCCGTCTTTGTACCCGATGGTCATAGTTTGTTCATATACAAAGTTGCACGTGTGCGCAATATGGAATCTGTCTCCTTGTTATATGCAAGGTATAATAATAATGTCCTATGCAATCTAATTATGACAATGTATTGAAATCCTCGGCCGGGGTTGTAACCGAGAATAAATTGTTTATGTCTCGAACAAATGCATGTCAATTAGATTTGTGCATATGATCGAATTGGTGACTTGACAAATATTCCATGGTCTTTGTTCGATCGGGACATAGTAAGACGGAGGGATTAAATTACACTGTAGCCAAAACGACGGTTCATTATGTTCTTAAAGTATTCACACTATCTCGGGTAGCCATGACATATTGCTAGATGTCAATCATGGCTTGTAAGACCCAAAGATTAATCGGGACAATTAATTATTTTGGGAGTACTAATGTGTTAGTACAAGTCTTACTACCAGCTTAGTGATGAACCTAGGGATGTCACACACCATAACCAATTTAGATAACGTGGAACAAGAGAGAAATAATTTTGCAAATGTGTTTGCAAATTACTACAGTCGCATTGAGTCGACTGAAATTAAATTAAATGTGATTTAATTTAATTTGTATTATAGTCACGAGCCTACGTGCATATGATGCACACGCATGTCCAAAGTGGATGCACATTAATGTACCCCAAATATGCACATAAAGATCATGTCTTCTTTTTATTTATTTATTTTTATTAATTAAAAGATGCACACGGTCAACAATTGTTGCTGACCGTGTGCAACGCACATGTGATGTGTGTTAATTTTGAATAAAAAAAAATAAAAATTAATGCATGGCATGATGGTCAGCAATTGCCGACCATCATGCATGCACGATCAGCAACCGTTGCCGATCGTGCGCATGCAAGGCACGATCGGCAACCGTTGCCGATCGTGCGCATGAAAGGCACGATCGGCAACGGTTGCGGATCATCCCCACGATCGGCAACGGTTGTCGATCGTAATCGCGCGTGGGTGGTTATCCGTGGGTGGTTATCCATGCGTAACCGCTCGTAAAAATAATTCTTATATAAAGCGTGAGTGTGCGGTTTTGTGCGCGAACGTACGTAAAACGAAAAAGAGAGAAGAAAGGTTTTTCTCTCATTTGGGCTGTGGCTGAAAATACCAAGGATACGAAGGATTATCTCCACGAAGTTGCTTCCACAATCGTAGTGGTGATTATCCGCAAGTTCTCTCTTCGCTCGACGTTCATTGGTGGTGTGTCTCAACTAGAGGTCCGACGTTTGTGGGGCTCGAATCGAAGAACATTTGAACCGGTTCGTTTAAAGCGTGCTTCGAGGGTAATTCGTTTAACCCCTTCTTATAATCAGATTTTTGATTGAAACGCACGAACAACGCCTTACATGATTCCTTGAAAACGAGGGAGGTCTTTGAACTAAAACCGCATGGATGATGAATATCACTTTGTATATAATTTTATAGAAGGAATTGTAGCTACAAATCGGATTAGTTTTGGGCCCAAACAGGGAGAAACTCTTGTATGGACACTGGTCCAGTAGGTTATATGCATGGGAAATAATACAAATGTCTCTAAACTTTGGCTTAAAGGACAATATGGTCCATTAATTTCTAATTTATTTAATGTGATCCTTGAATTTTAGCCTAATGTGCAATGTTGTTATTGAAATTTTAAATTGTTCAATGTGGTTCTCGAACTTTTGATACATATTCAATTTAGTTCTTGAATTATATGAAAATGTTTAATATTATCCTTGAACTCAAATTAATGAAAGGACAATACACTAAATTGAACATGAACAAAAAATTTAGAGATCATATTGAACAAATTAAGTACTTGCTTCTTTCTCCCAAGATTTATGGGGCGGGACTCTAGCCCAAGACCCATACTTAGCTGAATCCACAGGGAGAAACTTTTATATGGACATTGGTCTACCTAGTTAAATGCATGGAAAATGACACCAATCTTTCTAAATTTTGGCTTAAAGTGTAATGTGATCCTTGAACATTCGCCCAACGTGCAATATTGATTGTTCGATGCGATTTCGATCTTTTAATATTTTTTAGTACATATTTAAAAATTTAATCCATGAAATTTAAATAAATGGAAGGATACCATTGAATATTTCATATAGTTCAATGATTAAATTGGACATATATCAAAAGTCTAGATATCATAGTGAACAATTTAAAAGTTTAAGGACTATTTTAAACATTGAGGTAAAACTCATTGACCACATTAAACAAATTAAAAGTTCGGGAATCCCATTGCACATTGAAACAAAGTTTATAGATTATTTTATGTCTATCTCTAAATGCATCCAAATCGTCAATTTTGTAGGTTCCACGTAGGACCTCCAAATCCGATTCAATGAAAATGCTTTCTTTTTTCCATTTTTTCAACACATCCTAATATCTAAAAAAAATAAAAAATCCTAAATTCCTCTGCAAAGAAAAAAATTAAAAATACATTAGTTTAATACCATGAAAAAACCCAAAAGTATATTTATAATAAATTTACTTTTCGTTGGTTTTTATTAAATTGGATTAATACAATAAAAGATCATAAATTGATATATATGTGATAACTGGAGGGTAAAACCCCAAACTAATACACTTATAAGTAGTTACGTCTAACTCAGCAATTTAGTAAAATTTAATGAAAATAAATTGATTATAAATTTATCTATATCGGTTTGGAGATTTTGATAACATTAACCCAAATAAAAAACTATCCAAAGCTTGAGAGTTTGCGTAAGATCAATGCCTACTTCCGAACGTCGGACCGACCCTCGCGAATTGTCCGAGCGAGCGTGGATTGGAGTTGTCTTGTCGCCCAGCGTCCACGCGATAGAAGCGCCTCAAAGCCTTCCTTAAGCGAGCTCAGTCCACGACAAGCATCGCCTCGCATTTCGCCGGCGAATCCCTGCTCAGCCGGAGAGAAATCCCCATTTCGATCCGTTCATGGCCGAACTCCTCGCTCCTCGGAATCCGATGACGACATACCCACTTCGTCGATTCTCGACCCCTTCCGTTCGACCCCCGAAACGCCTCTCCCCACGACCCCCGGCCCCCGCCGCGACCCGATTCCGATGCCCCACCGGACGATCCCGGAACCCAGAGGCCGGGACCTCGACTTCGTCAACGTCGCCCACAGCCACCTCGTGCACTCCGACTGGGACGAGCTCGAGCGGCTGTGCGCCGGGCTTACTCCTCTCCGGACGAAGCACGTCCAGCTCAGGATCCAGAAGGACCCCGTCCTGTCGCTCGAGTTCTTCGACTGGGTCAAGCTCCGGAGCCCGGGCGCCCACACCCTCGAGACCCACTCCATCGCGCTTCACGTCCTCACGAAGAACCGGAAATTCAAGTCCGCGGAGTCGATCGTTCGAGCTCTCGCGGCGGCGGCGACCGGCCCGGTCGATCTTGCCCGCCAGCTGTTCGACGCGGTGCTCGGCTCTTACCGGGCGTGCGATTCTTCGCCTCGGGTTTTCGATTCGCTGTTCAAGACGTTTGCGCATTTGAAGAAGTTCCGGAGCGCCACGGAGACTTTTCGCATGATGAAGGAGTACGGGTTCTTGCCCACGGTGGAGTCCTGCAATGCTTACCTGAGCGCATTGCTCAGCATGAACAGGGTCGATGTCGTTTTCTCGTTCTATCGGGAAATGCGGCGCTGCAGGATCTCTCCGAATGTTTTCACCCTCAACATGGTCATGTCTGCTTTCTGCAAGGCGGGAGAGCTCGACAAGGCGGTCGATTTGTTTCGCGAGATGGAGAGTAAGGGCTGTTGTCCTACGGTGGCGTCCTACAACACGTTGATCACGGGGCATTGCAGCAAGGGTCTTCTCAGCTTGGCGATGGAGCTTAAAGAGAGGATGGAGAAGAGCGGTGTTCATCCTAACGTGATCACTTTCAATGCCCTTATCAGTGGCTTCTGCAAGGATGGGAAGTTGCATGAAGCGAACAAGATTTTCGGCGAAATGAAAGCTTCGAATGTGGCTCCAAATACCGTGACTTACAATACTCTGATATACGGATACAGCGAAGTGGGCGACTGTGAAATGGGAGGGAGGCTTTTTGAAGAAATGTCGAAGAATGATGTGAGGGCCGATATATTGACGTATAATGCATTGATATTGGGACTTTGTAAGAATGGCAAGACGAAGAAAGCTGCTTATCTGGTTAAAGATCTTGATAGCAAGGGTTTAGTTCCGAACAACTCGACCTTTTCAGTGCTCATTCGAGGGCAGTGTGTCAGGAATAACCCTGACGGCGCATTTCAGCTGTATAAAAGCATGATCAGTAGCGGGCGTCATCCAAATAGCGAAAATCTTACTATGTTGATGTGTGCTTTTGCGAAATGCGATGATCTAGATGGAGCAGTCCAGGTGCTCACGGAAATGGTCGATAGGTCGATGCTTCCCGACTCAGATATGTTGTCTGAGGTTTGCCGGGAACTTAGCCTTTGTGGGAAAGATCAGCTGGCAATGAAACTGTGCAGTGAGTTGGAAGCTAGAACTCTGATTCCAGTAGGTTTTGATAAAGGGCTTATCTTTAGAATCGAGTGATGGAAACTGAATAGTAGCAAGCATCTCGTGCCGATTCTATTGATTCTTTTTTCTTGTTGACAGCAGACAAACCATTCTCGCAGTTTAAAAACAAATGGGAAGTGTCTTTTTCTGTGGCCAGATCTTCGCTCTGTAAACTTGAAGGAATGATGCTCTGTTTGTGTTGCATTTACTGCTTCCACTGGGAACTCATCCCTTCCCTGGTCTCATGTTGAAATTTTATCAGATAATCTGACCCCGCTCACCGGGTTTCATCCACAGCTCTCAAGCTAAGCGATCCAGAGATTGACATAGCCCAGACTAAGAAGAAATTGTGCATTTTTATTTTTGGGCTGAATGGCACTTAGTTTGGTTGGCAACTTTAAAATTTAAACCAAAGAAAGAGGGTGCATCAAGAGCATTAACTGTGGAACTGGGTGGCAAAAAGAAACCTTGGACAGACAGCAATGGGAGAAACCCAACAGAACCTTTGAATCCTGTTACTTGTACACTACCTCATTTGCAAAATTGATCAAATCATAAGCCTTTTTCAATCTGAGTAGCCAGTGAGGACATCAAACTGAAGACATTTCCCAGCTACATGTGACACTGACTTATGCTACAGTTAACTGGGGATTAAATTAGTAAAAGAAGGAATGTGCAGCATAGCACGGATATCTTGGAATCTGACTGATTGATTAGCTGTTGCCTATATTACCAAAAAGAAAGTTTAGACTTAGACAAGAGCATCATTCTTCTTCAATGGCTTCAGCAGCAGATATCTCGGAATCTAACCGATCGATTAGTTGTTCGCTTACATGCTTAGCCACGGATATCATATCGAGTATGACACTTGGATCCAGACCTGCACCTCCCCGCTTGGCAAGACCACATATTAATCCTTTCCTGTTGATGGAAACAGAAACAGCAGAGCTCATCTGTGATTCTTCCTCCGAAGTTGCATCTACAATGTAATGCCTGCCCACCTGGACAAGGAAGAAGATGAGAATTCGGTGGGGACACTAAACAACTCTGGAAGTGGAGAAATACTGAAGCTTTTATACCTTTGTTAATGTAACAATTACAGGAATCCCAGATGTGTCGAATTGTAAAAATTCTTCATCACTGATGTCAAGTTCGGGTTGATCTTCACCGGATGCTTCGGCTGCAACATGCACTCTGGGAATGCCAGTGTTGCTCAGAGCAGCCTTCACTCCAGAAGGAGCAATGGAAGGGACGTCAGAAAAAAGTTTAAGAGCATACTACACTAAGCATCTTGTGAATTAGGACACAATTAATTACAATGTTGAAGATATCGAGCCCAAACCCATCTAAGAGTATGCTTGACAAAACAAAAATGCTCGAGAAAGGTATACCTTGATGGAAGCACCAAGAGCATCTAGGAGATTCCCATCTGAACTGACGACAAGACCATCGATATACAGATCCCAACAAACTTTTCCTTCCACAACTATCAGAGATGACAAATCAATCCCAGCACCTGTGAAATACAACAATCACAGCTTGTGATTTAACAGACATTTGATAGCATGCAGCCAAAAGAAGAAAAGGAGAATATGTTTTCACTAAGAAAAATGCAGAGAAAGAATGTATAGAGGATATCTATGTAGAAACTTGTGGCATTTCAAATTCTTTACGAGAAATGTCAAACCTGTTCCACTTTTCCCACCCAAAAGACATCGCTGAAGAGCGACTGAGAGTTCTGTTGACAGCTCCTCACCCCCTCTACCCTGCATAAAACTGAAATGTTAAATTGAAGTAACTATCAGAAGTTAAGAACAATATGGTGCAGGATAGTGACAGTAAAAGGTCCAATTTGCAACTGTCTCCACTGAGAAAAAATTAGTGTTCCGTTGATTTTGCTCGAGGGGGGAAAATAAGAATATCCACGAACTGAGTCAGAGACCGGATGCCATCTAGAAGCATCGAGCAACCCCAAAATAACCAAAGCAAAGTTCACTTTGAAGGTAATTGGCCAGCTGTCAGTTAATTTAAAACTCATTTGCACACCTATTCTCTGATTTTGTACTGGAATCATATTGTAGCAAACATAATGTAGCTCATACAAACAAAATTTCGAAGTGTCGGTAATTTTTTGGTTTCTGTTGATCTTGCTCAAACAGAGAAAATTGAAAGCTAAATCAGAGACCAGATGCTGTCTAGAAGCATCAAGCAACCCCATACGAACCGAATCAACATTCAGTTTGAAGGCAGCAATCACCCACATATCAGTAAATTTAAAACTAATATACATATCTATTCTCTAATTGTGTACCGGAAGCATACTCAGCTTATATCAACTAAGTTTCAAAATGTCAGTATTTGGCTTCTATCCCACCCTTTCAATTTTAAACAATATCAATCCACTTATTCTGCTAACTTCAAAGTCAGGGACATTCAAAAGAAACATGTAGGGAAGAAAAAATTAGAACTAGCAGATCTATGCAAACTAAAATTACCAAAACAGATATGTCAGGAAGCAGCAGAATTAAAAGTATAGGACCTCAAACATTGGAGCGGCAGTTGGGCTGCAATCAACATATATGGAAACCTTCCCTTTATTAGGTTGTAGTGGAATTGGTCTTCCAATTTCAGCCTGCATTGGGAAACATCAGGAGGGAGCAACACACTATGTAACACAAACACCAGGATCCATGGACATACTGAGTAGAAACAGAGAGAAGACTCCTCACCACCAAACTGTGAAGTCCCACAAAAAGGAAAAAGAAAGAATCATGCTTTAGACTACCTTCACACTGGCAATGACATCGGTTCCACCCATTCTAACTCTGGCTGAGCCATTGGCCTGTCATATGTGCAAAAAAGTATTTACATTAGATATATCTAACCACATAAAACATCAAGCGTGGCATTTCTATGTACCGTGAATTGGCAATTATAAAGTACCTGAGGAATGACCCCAGTTTCTACATATATGGGTCGGTAAGTAAGTCGTTTACGACCATCAGAGCGGAGGTCTTGAGCAATGCCCCCTTGTATGAATTGCTTCTCTCCAAGAGATAAGCCGGTCATCCTGCATATGCAAAAGAAAACTCTGATTATTGTCTTAACACTGGAGCACAAGAATACAAGTTTCGGCTGCTCCCGAATCTCCAACCATAACCACTTGTTCTTAGGTAAAGATCGCATACAAAGCTGCGCAGCAAGTAACAGCTCTGGCTATCAAGAGCTGCCCATCAGATTTACCGTTGCCAAGCCTGGCATAATCGTCTCATCCATTCAAACAAGCCCATCATCAGTTTCCATGGAGATGACGAAATTGCCGCAGTGACCAGTTTTACAGAGGTTCTATGCGCTCTCACAACTACCAAAATTTGTGAAAAAGATTCGAACTTCCGCACTTCCAACCCAATTAAAATCGATTACTGAACTTGAGTGCATCATTAACAAATACCATAGCTATCACACACTCACCTCGGTTTCGACGGCGAATCGGCGAGCTGGGTTGCGCAGCCGCGAGCGGAAGCCGGAGACCGAAAGAGGTCAGGCGGCGGCGGAGGCGAGGGGCGGCTGCGAGGGTGGTACGGCGCTATGCGAGCGAGAGAAGAGTTAAGAGAGACCGATAAACGGAGAGGGAGGCTGAGGTCAGAAGAGAGAGAAGACAAGTCAGCAGGCGACTATCTTGTTTTAAATTAGTCCCTGGATTTTTGTAAATGTCCAATCAGGCCCCTCGCCTTTCTTTGGTTTGTGCAATTAGATTTTTAAGTCAGGTGTGCGTTTGCTTCAGCTTATTCAAGGAATTTTCAGCCTCCAAGGCTCGTTGGGGAAATTCATAAGCATTTTGAAATATCTTTTAGCCAAATACTGACTTGGAAATGTAGTCAATACTGCTCTCACGTAACCTTCCAAAGCAACATTTATGGAATGCCAAAATTAAGATTAAAATATTTTTTTCTTTCCAAAATTATCCTTAACAATTTTTATTTTTTTATTTTGCCCCTCTTTGTTACTGTTCATCTTTGTTGGATGAGAGCAGCCAACGAGGCCAAATCTAGCCAGCAAAGGGCCAGAGTGCTGAGGGTCACTTGAGTCATGCGACTATAGGTGGCCCTCGCTTGAGTGGCCCAAGGTCAAGCAGCCTCAATCGATGGCCATCGGCATAAGATCGACTCACTGATAACTTAAGCCTTTCATCGAAGTTGACAAAAGGATTTGAGTTTTTCTTTTTTTTTTTAAAAAAAAATATAAAAAATGCAGCCGAAGCCCCTTATAGAAGTTTTCTTGCGAAATACTACCCAAAGTCGATTTGCAAAAAATTTACTAAATGCAATTTGCATTTTCTCAAAGGGTTTCAATTTTCAGGATTTATATTATACCCAAAGCCCATTCCAAAGTTGAACCAAACCCACCTATTCGAAGGGTACAACTTTTAATAGGATGAATGATATGGGGATAAGCACATCAAAAGTCTTCATTGTCAAATGACATTTGCAGAGAATTGCGTGATACAAAACATTTGAAAAGTCAAGACAAAAAAGAATGCAGAGAACATGACGAGTACACACCCCTACTCAGATTTTAGGTGATTTTAGGCTTACCAAAATGCGAGCATTGCTCGAGAGAGATTAGGGCATATAGGAGGTGAGTGACTATTAGGCCAAGCCCGGTCTTCGGATTAATAATTTCTACCACGCCAACCCTGAAAAACGATCGGTTGGGTCAAGAAGAATTGGCCAGCCTGCTCTAGCTACTGTATTCAATGGCATGACTAAGGGTCTGTTTGGTAACACTTCCGGGAATAATTGATTCTGCTCTTTTGTTCTTGGGAGTAGATTCGGAACAAAAATGCGTTTGATAAATTTTTTGCTTCTAGGAACAAATTTGTTTCAAGGAATAGATTTGGAGTAGAATCAAGAAGCAAAAGAAAGTTGATTATCGCTATTAGGAATAATTTTGAGAATCAACTTTTTTTTCTCTCTTTTCTCTCTCTTTTTTTCCTTTCCCTTTCTTCTTCTTCTTCTTCCTCTTCCTTCTCCCATCCCATCACCACCCCATCGCCGCCCCATTGCCGCCCTTGGGCTACTGCTGGCGAGTGGTCGGGCAAGGTTCGGTGAGCTCACCCGAGCCTCACCAGGCCAAGGCAAGGTCCGGCAAGCTCATCGGAGCCTCACTCGGCCATTGGTGAGCCTCTCCTGGCCGCCATCGGCGAGGCTCGAGCTCGCCCAGGTGGCGCGAGGCCAAGCCTCGCCCTGGCCTAGCAAGGCCGAGCCTCGCCTTGCCCAAATCGGTGGAGCCTCGCCTGTGTACGGGTCGAACCTCGCTAGTGCTCGGCCTCGCCCGGATCTTGCGTGGCCGAGCCTCGCCGCTCGCCGGCGGCGGCGGCCAAGAGGAAGAAGGGGAAAAAGAAAAAGAAAAAAAAAAAAAAAAAAAAAAAAAAAAAAAAAAAAAATTATAACAAAAAGTATTAAAAATTAAAAGAATTAAAAGATAAATTTTTTTTACCAAACGCATTTCTGTTCCCGGAGTAAACAGCTTATCAAACACCTTAAATACTCGGAATTTGTTCTTGGGAGCAGAATATAAAAAAATCATTTCTGATAAAAAATTGTTTTCAGGAATAGAATCATTACCAAACACACCCTAAATGTACGCGAAGATGATTAGTCAACTTCCCCTTATGCTTAGGATTTTCAGGTACCCATTCGACCTGAGAATAATTAGTAGCAACTCCTAGAACGGTTTTTGACATAGATCAATGTGGTGCACTTTGACCTAGGGAAAAGATGTTGAGACGATATTTCTCTTTTCTTTCTGAAAATGCATTTCTATCTCGGCGACTACTTTGGTCCGCTCACCAGTGGTGTATAAGCGTTGCGCGGAGAATTCCATGGGACATATAATCAAAGCGTTTCGCTCAACTTGGCTTATCCTGTCTCGAGTAAGAGCCAGATGGTGCGACCTCTCCCACTTTGTTCTAGATTTCCTTCTTGGAGATGTGCCCTAACCTCCTTATCATCTGCATCTTGGCTTAGGTTTTCTCTTGAAAAAGGGTCCAGCTGTGGCGGCGACCCGCTATAACCACCAAAGTTGGAAGAGAGTGTGTATTTTTTTTTTCGGAATTAGTTTTGTATATTGATTCAAAACCACCATGTCTAATTTATGCAGTTCTTCCAATATTGCCTCCAAAGCAAAGGAAACCAAATGGATTTATTCCTAACTTATTCATAAATTAAAGGAATAAGTGCAAGAAAATCTTAAAATTTGTCATTAAAGTGCAATCAAGTTATAAAACTTTTAAAAAATAAATCAAATCTTAAAACTTGTTATGAAAGTGTAATCGAATCCTAAAACTTATAAAAAGTGCAATTAAGTTCTAAAATTTTCAAAAAGTGCAATCAAATAAATGAATTAATTGGATCACTTGGACAAGTTTTGTAAAAGTTTTGTAACTTGATTGCATTTTATGACAAATTCTAGGACTTAATTGTACTTTTTTAAAAGTTTTAAAATTTAATTATACTTTCGTGATAAATTTTAAGACTTTTAATATACTTATCCTTATATTAAATAATAAAAGACCAAAAGGATGAGCATATTTCTTATACCTTCCCATTTAGTCCACAGACTCATGAAACTACCCATTATTTTTCTTTTAAACAACCGCTTGACCTACGCATGCCCTTGCACTAGCTATAACAACAGGAAGTTGTTCAAGACAAGACGTATAACCATGAACCATGTCTAACTATTATAAGTTTTCTTAATCATATTCGATATATTTCTTATAATGTAAATTATTTTTATTTTTAACTTTCGTAATATGATGTTGAAATCAAATAGGTCATTCATTATTCTTTCCAAAAGTTGTAACAGAAACACGACATCCTATATTTATTTTAGAGAATCCCGAACAATAAAATTAGAGATGCCTATGGTCAGTGGATTATTAGATTATGAGAGAATGTCGATTGAATCTCTTTTTCTAAGAAAGTTCAATGAATCAATAGCAAAATTAGACCATATCAAGGTGACTTTATTTTGACCCAAAAAAAAAGGTGAACTTTCATTTTTGTACTTCTATTTAGCCAAAAAAAAAAAAAAAATCTGCACCCTTAGTCCTTAAGCTTTTTGCTTTGTTGGTAGTAGGTGATTTTTTAAGTTTTATAGTATTGCTATTTAAATTGATGTATTTGGCCTAAAATTTTAATTTATAATGAAAGAATAAAGTCAGAAACTCTAAAACATAGTAATTTTTTGCTTTTATAGCGTAAAAAATTTATCCTCACGTTCATTTTATCTTAGATAATATCTATAGGTGTGAAAGAGTAACTCGGGTGGTTAAGATCTTGGCAAAAGAATAGGCCATATGCCAAAACTTGGCACGATGGGATATTTAAGTGCCAAAAGTTATGAAAAATACACTTAAGTACCATTAAATTATTTTAGTGCCAACTCTAGCGAAGGCTCCCAAAAATCATACGTATCATTTTTTTAATGATATATATGTAGACGTAATTCATCGGAAAGCTGAGTCAACTTAGACTTAGCCAAAACGACATCATTTTGGCCTAAAAATCGATTTTTAATATAAATAATAATTAAATAGTATTATAAAATTTAAATTAATAAAAAAAGATAAAAGCACAGGTGGGGGAGCCTTTGCCTATGGCCATTATCCCATCGTCGGTGGAGCAGCAGTGATGGTCGCAAGGGTTGCCGGCGCCTTAGCAATGGTCTTGCTTTAGATTTCCATACATGCATAAAACTAAAGCTTCTTCTCAAATTTGCATCAGCTTTCGAAAGTTAAATCTAACCTTCAATGGATGTTTAAAAAAAAAAAAAACAACCATTAACACACGAACGATGTCTCAAAATGCATAGAGCATCGGAAAACAAAACTTACCGAGAGCCAGGCTTGCCCATAATGCCTCGAGCTTTTTCGAGTGCTAACATAAGACCAAAATGCAAAACACAATGTTCAATTCGTATCTCCAAGAACCAAAAATCAGTAATTTGGAGCACCTTTGAGATAGATTTGAAAATGCTGGTTTCTGCAACTCAAGAAAGTGGTTTCTTTTTCTATTTTTTGCTCTAAAGGGGAAAAAAGGCAAAATAAATCGAATGCAAACCTTTCAACGACATCAAGCAATTCCACTTTTGCGAGAAAAAAAAGAGAGAAGTTAAGGCCATACCTTTGGGAAGAAGTCGCCAATATTGGGTTTCCTTAGAAGTGCAATTTGTCAAATAAGCATAAAATTGCAAGGCAAAGGTTGAAGCATAGCAAACAAGGGAGAGGTTGCGAGTCACGGAGGGAAGAGAATAGCAAAAAAGGATCAAAGTGGACTGAGCTTGACCCATTTATTAAATGGGTTGAAAGAGACCCATTAATATCCATTTGTTTTGGGCTTTTAACTTTAAAACTCATGATGACCCAAATTTTAAGTTTGAGGTGACCCATTTAAATAAATGTGAATTAGAATACATGTTTATAATTCATTTTGACAGTCATAACTACTACATAACAATTGATGGTGGCTCATTTGATATAGCCTTCAAATTAGATATCTCTTCTTATTTTTGCTGTGGAAGAGGATGAACATCATTCAATCACTTGAACCGAGCCGTGTCCATAAATAACCTAGATGGGTCGTTTGTTTGTGCTTGTTCTTCAAAGCGGATAACGAGATTCTAGGGTCAAAACAAAAAGGTGTATGGTCATGGAAGTCAAAGCATCAAAGAAATACTCATGGGGCCCGTACCATATGTTTAGAATTTTTTTTGATAATTATCCCCATTTTCTTATCTCAACCGACTACTTCACATCATGCATGTGCGTAGGCATGCCTTGATGTTACTAGTATAAGCACCTAGAGGGGGGGTGAATAGGTGTAGAGAGATTAATCGCGCAAATATATATAACTTTTGCAATCTATAAACTGGAATCAAGTAGAGAGAGTTAGAGAAGATTGCAAACACTGTTTATAGTGGTTCAGCTTTAGACAAGCCTATGTCCACTCTCCGGGCGACTAGCTAATCGGCTGTATTTCACTATATGATCAATGGTGATTACACACTCTCAAGTGTTTATACTTGGTGATGACCTGTCTCACTAAGTCACTCTCTTTTGTAATACACTGAGATCACTCAAATACGCACTATGAACAACAATTGAAGAACGGAATCAGTTTTGGAATTATGTTCATCTACTCTACCCCTAAGTCTCAACTTATCCTTAAATACTCTCCAAGCCACACTCGACCGTTGGCTCTTTCCTTGAGAGTTTAGTCTTCCCTTTCTTGGACAAACTTTATAAGGCAAGTCTTTTTGACCGTTGAAGGTAGATCAGATCCCCTTAGATTATGTTCGCCCATACAATCAGAATTTGGGCTTTCATAAGTGCTTTATTCTTCTTTGGAAGTTGTCCACTAATTGATCCTGCCAATCAGATTAATATAACAGAATCAACATAAATAAGGTAAGTGAAATACTCTACCGTTAGTGATCTTATCTTGTAGATTCATCTTAAGTCGACATCTTAAGTTACCGAGTCCGCCTAGATTTTCGATGCAGTATGTTGATTTAAAATCTCGATGCAGTACCTGGTCGAGACTTAAATCTCAGTCTGGTATGGTCAAACTTAAATCTTAGTCTGGTACGGTCGACTTAAAATCTCAGTCTAGTCGAGTCTTCCATCTGGTATGGACAGACTCTAAGACTTCTCATGCTTTATCTTCTGCTACCAGCAAACTTTAAAGCCTATGTCATTCTGTGCCATTTTCATTCAAAAGATCGATATAAATATCATTCATAAAATGTTTTATTATCATCAAAACTAGGAGTTTTCTCAACAATCTCCCCCTTTTTGATGATGACAAAACTTTTTATGCATATGGCTTATTGTCCCTGCAAAATATGGTTAAACATAGCATGCTTTCAACTATTCTTCTCAACTCATAAGAATAGCTCATATCAACCCTGTATAGACAATATATTTAGAACAGCAGCAACATAATTTCACATCACAGCTCAACATGTTTCAGACTTTATTAGTACTATGTGATCGGCATATAAGAAAATATCATTAGCCATGCATAATCAGAATTTTCATATCATAGCTCAGCAAAATGTCATGCATCAACACAATGACAAAATGTCATGCTTAAAATCTCAGACCATCATCAAATCAAAAAGTCATATACTCTCCCCCTTTTTGTCAACTTCAAAAAGTACTGGAAAAGAGTCAGTTAGTTAAAAAAAAAAACAAGTTTCTAAACAGAATAAGGCAGAAGATATTTTAAAGATGTTTTCTTGTTAGGGGGTCCGAATAAGGGTGAAATCCTCCATATCTGATGCAGACTTCTCAATCCTGTTAATACACTGATTAATTGTCTTCTCGAGAGTCTCTAGTCTGTGATTGAATGGGGTTTCCATTGCTACCTGCTGATCTCTGATCTGTGTTAGAAGTGCTAAGATCATCTGATAATCAGTATTCCCAAATGAAGCTGCAGGTGCTTGAGTTTCAATATTCTCAGAATGATGCTCCCCCTGAGTTGATGCTTCATTCTGTTCTTATTGCCCCTCTTTATCCCTATCCTCATCTCTTTCTTCTTCTTATTATTCTTCTTCTGTTTCTTCTTCTTCTGGATCTTCCTCTGATTCAGATTTATCATTCTTCTCATGTTCTGTGCTGAGAATATTTTCTGCATGTGTTTTTGCTTTTGGCTCAGACATTCTGTGAGAAGTTTGACGCATATTTGCCAAAATTGCGGAAATGCTTTCCTCTTCATCTTCTTCATCTTCCAGTAGGAGTTGTCTCCTCCTCTTAGAACTTGGCTCAGCAGCAGCTGATTCTTTGCCTTTTCGTTTTGCTGTTTCTGCTCTAGCCAAATCTTTTTCCTTTCGTCTTTATGTCTTTACGACGTCCTTCAGTCTCATCTTATTGATCATTTTCATATCAATGGTCATCGTAGGAAGAGTTTTAGTGCCGAATCTCCTAGGTATATCTATCTTAAGATGATCAAAGATTCTTGTCACCAAAGCTCCATAGGGTAACTGTCCTTTGTCCTTAGACACTGTCCGATACATATGCAATATAATTGTGTGAGGCAGTGAGAACAAGATACTCCCTTTTCAATCGCCCACATCGGTTTGGCCTCAAATTTGGATACATCGAGTCTTAGATGAAGCTTTTGGATGAATGCGGTGATTATGATCTTATGCAGAATAGTTCTTGCAGAAGTTAGAAGATGATAAGTTATACTGGCCCTCACAGACTTTGTAAGAAACTTACAAACTGTCTCATAAAAATGTCTATTGGCCTGAATGCCCCCCTCTCAACTTTTATAATGTCAACCAGAGTATCTGAACTAACATCATAGAACCTATCATTGACACTGAACTGCATTCTGTTTGGAGATAGAAATGTCAAGTTCGAGTAAAAATATACTGTTAATTCAGGATAAACAGCAACAGAGTCAGTGCAAAATTGGTCAATTTGCAATATTTCAAAGTATTTACACAGATTCACTTCAGCAGCATCCAAATAATCAAAATCCACAATCCTGTGGTTCATTATTCCTCGATCCATTAGTCTATTAAAGAAAGTCTTATGCTCTCTAGATTGAAATAATTTCCCGGTTGTGTTCCGGGCTACAGCAGCTATTCCCATTCTCACTTCAAAATTCCTGTAAATCTTCTCATCATTTTCCTTCGCATTATCTCTATTTCTCCCTATGTCACTAACTCGTTCTCTACGAGTAGATGGTGGTTCTGTCGTCTGAATTGCTTGGATGAGACATAGTTCATTTGCGTACCTTTTCTCTCGCAAGAAATAAAGTTTAACGTCTTCCCTAGCATTTCGTTGGACTAACTTCTCATATCTCCTCATAACTACATGAGGATTATCAGTGGGTGTCGGTAGAGTTAATTCAGACGTACCTCTACGTGAGACATTCCTTTCTTCAGATTGTGGGTGGAGAGCTCTTAGAGATTCTCCATTATCATCTTCATTTCTTTGAGAAAAAATTCTTGGAGATTGTCCTTGAGTATTTTCAGAGGTTTGTGTCAGATCAAAATGCGTCTGCCCTTCGTCGATATTTCTCCCTCCTCTTCCAGCAATCCTGTTTGATCTTCTTCGAGGGGATGGAGACCTTGATATGGACATGGAGGATCTCGAAGTCATGTTCGGAGAAAATTGGCTTTGGAGAAGATTGATTTTGAAAACGTTTTGCTCTGTTAGGGTTTGTAAACAAAACGTTCTGAAGAGTTGTGAGGAAAAGACCCGACTTTTTGAGGTTTTTATACCCTTTGTTAAGAGAACAAATGAACAGTCGCAACCCAAAAACAAATTAAAATGGCAGTTATTCTAAACTTAACAAGAATATTAAACCATCATAGACATATGCCAAAAAATATGCAAATCAATCATGCAGATCAAAAACTTACTAATAAAGATTTACCAGATTTAAATAAGGAAATAACATACCAACTTAAAATACCATTATTTCCTTTTTCAATCTTCTTCGAAGACTAGTCTTTGTCCAGCGGCTTTGTGAAGATATCTGCTAATTGATTCTTGGAATCAATGAATTCCGCATATACATCTCCATTTTGCACATGGTCTCTAATAAAGTGATGTTTGATCTCAATGTGCTTTGCCCTGGAGTGTAGAATCGGATTCTTGGTGAGGTTTATAGCACTCGTATTATCACATCTTATTTACGTACGGATTCTTCCTTTCCATAGTCTCTTAGTTCTTTGTCTCATCCACAGAATTTGTGAATAGCAGTTTCCAAGTGCTACATATTCTGCTTCTGCTGTTGATAGAGCCACAGTATTCTGCTTTTTGGAGAACAATGAAACTAGCATTTTCCCTAGAAGTTGGCATGTTCCTGAAGTACTCTTTCTGTTTACTTTGCAACCTGCTAAATCTGCATCTGAGTAGCCAAGAAGAGTAAAATCTGTTTCTTTTGGATACCATAGATCCAAGTGTGGATAAGTGGCTATATACTTGATTATACGTTTAACAGCTGAAAGATGTGATTCTCTAGAATCCACTTGAAATCTAGCACAAAGACAAACACTGTATAGAATATCTGGTCTAGATGCAGTAAGATAGAGAAGAGAACCGATCATGCTTCTATAAGTCTTCGATCAACTTTCTTTCCCGTTTCATCCCGATCTAGTTTGATGGAGGTTGCCATTGGAGTTTCAGTTTTCTTGCAGTTCTCCATTCCAAATTTTTTAATCAAGTCTTTGGCATACTTTTCTTGATTGATAAAAGTTCCACGTTTTGTTTGATTGACTTGAAGTCCTAGGAAGAATGTCAGTTCTCCCATCATGCTCATTTCAAATTCTTCCTGCATAGACTTTGAGAAGTTCTTGCACAAGTGCTCATTAAATGAACCAAAAATAATGTCATCTACATAAATTTGTACAAGCAGTATATCTTTACCTTCCTTCTTAATGAACAAGGTTGTATCTACCATACCTTTCTTGAATTTATTGTCTAGTAGAAACTTGCTCAATCGTTCATACCAAGCTCGAGGTGCCTGTTTCAGACCGTAAAGTGCATTCTTTAATCTGTATACATGGTCTGGCTTTCTTGGTTCTTCGAACCTAAGAGGCTGCTCTACAAAGACTTCTTCTTTGATAAACCCATTTAGAAAAGCACTCTTCACATCCATTTGATATAGCTTGAAATTTTGATAACAAGCATAGGCAAGTAGTAGTCTGATTGCTTCTAGTCTTGCAAGAACGGGGCATAGGTTTCATCATAGTCTATTTCTTCGATTGAGAATAACCTTTTGCCACGAGCCTTGCCTTGTTTCTAGTGACTTTTCCAAGTTTATTGACTTTGTTTCTGAAAACCCATTTAGTACCAATGATGGTTCTTCCTTTGGGTTTGGGCACCAATTCCCATACATCATTTTTCTTGAATTGTTGAAGTTCTTCTTGCATTGCCTCTATCCAGCTTTCATTTTCCAAAGCTTCATTAATTCCTTTGGGTTCAATTTCAGAAATCAGTGCAACAATACTTGTGTCCTTTTTGTTCCTTGATATGGTTTGAATCCCCTCGTTGATGTTTCCAATCACTAGCTCCTTAGGATGACTGGACTTATGCTTCCAGTTTCTGTTTGGAACTTCATTGTTATCAGAATCTTCTGCCGATGTAGGAATGTCAGACTGAGTTAGTTGTTCTTCATGAGTTGCTTCTTTGACTATTTCCTGTGAAGATTCTGCTTCTTTGTTGAGACCAGATCTTTCAGGAGCAGCATTTGATTCTAATTCTTCATTTACTGTTCTACTCTGTTTTGAAACTTTTTTCTCCAGAAACTTTACGTTCATGGATTCTTCCACTATCTGAGTATTCTTGTTGAACACTCTATATGCTTTACTAGAGTTTGAATAGCCCAAAAAAATACCTTCATCTGACCTTTCTTTAAACTTACTAGGTTGATGATTAACATTTTTAAGGATATAATATTGACAACCAAAGATGCGAAAGTAGGAAACAACAGGTTTTCTTTCTTTGAAAATCTCATAGGGGGTTTTCTCAAGAATTGGTCTAAGAAATACTCGTTAATGATATGGCAAGAAGTAAAAGCTGCTTCGCCGTAACCGAGTTGCCACCTTGCTTTCTATAAGCAATGTTACGCCATTTCCTGCAAAGATCTATTTTTTCTTTCCACCACTCCATTTTGTTCTGGAGTGTAGGGAGATGAAAATGTATGCTGTATACCATTTTTGTCACAAAAATTTGCAAAGTCTCGATTCTCAAATTCTCCCCCATGATCTGTTTTGATACTTGAAATATAGTACCCTTTTTCATTTTGGACCCTCTTTGCAAATGTTGAGAAATATGAGAAGGTTTCTCCTTTATTAGCTAGAAAAAATACCCATGTAAATCGAGAATAATAATCTACTATCACAAGACAGTACTTCTTATCTCCAATGCTCTGAGTTCTAGTAGGTCCAAATAAGTCCATGTGAAGAAGCTGCAACACACGATTAATAGAAATCTGTTTTATAGACTTGAAAGAGCTTCTTACCTGTTTTCCCAGTGTACATGCAGAGCAAAGCTCTGTCTTTTTGTAATTTAGTGAGGGCAAGCCACGAACAAGCTTTTTGCTGGCAAGCTTAGAAATTTGTTTCATGCTGGCATGCCCAAGTTTGCGATACCACATATCTACTTCATCTTGGACTGATAAGAGACATTTTGCAGTATCTTCATTTATGTCCAGAAGATAAATGTTCCCATGCCTTCGTCCAGTGAATGTCTGTGAAGAGTCATTGATTGTTCCGAACATAGGTTCTCTTTGAAGTTAATTAATTTGAAGCCGGCATCACACAGGCGGGCGATGCTCGAAGATTGTAGTTTAATCCTTTGACTAAGGAAACATTGTTGATGATTAAACTACCGATCTTGACAGTTCCCAGTCCAATGATGTTTCCTTTGATGTTTCCTTTGGTGTTTCCTCCAAACGAAACTGTTCCTCCCTTGATTCGTTCGAATCCAATGAACATCTTTGAGTCTCCTGTCATATGTCTTGAACATCCACTGTTCAAATACCATTTCTTCTTACTTTTGAAGCTTACCTGCAATGTTCATACATACTCATTTTTTCTTTGGTACCCAAATTTTCTTGGGTTCATTGAAGTTAATAGTATAAGCTTTTTCTATCCATTTCTTTTGAACAGGTCTCCAGACTTTAGGACATTTATTCTCAAAATGTTCTCTTTCTCCACAGTTAGAACACTTTAGATTTTCACGACCAACAGATTTAACAAAATTCTTTTTAAAATGATTATTATAGGCCTGTCGAGAAAGTCTATATTTAATCCTTTCCTTGACTTTAGGAAAATCAATTAACGATTTACTTTCCTTGCAAAACCCAAGTCCTGACTTATCATAGTGAGGAATTTGGATAGAAAGAATATGCTGCAGATTTTTCGTTCCTTCAGAAAACTTTACATTAATATTCGAAATTTCCTTTCTAAGAAATAGATTCTTGTTTTGTAAGGAACTTTGATTTTCCTTTATTTCCAAAAGTTCCTTTTTAAGGGACTCATTTTCATTTTCGATAGAATCACGACTTTTCTCCATTTCCGTAAATTCCTTTTTAAGATCATTAAACTTTCCTTTTAACGAACAATTCTGATGACTCAACTTACGATTTTCTACTTTTAAAGTGGAGATCTTTTTCAAGGTAGATTTTAGATTTAAACACAGCTCATTTATGTAATATGAGATTTCTATTGGAATATCGGAATGATTTACCTCGATTTCTTTGTCTGAATCTGAGTCTGAGCTTGAATCTGTTTCAGAGTCTGAGTCTGAGTGTGCCATAAGACAGATGTTTCCATATTCGTCTTCACTATCCTCAACTTCTGTGTCACTCTATGTTTCAGTTTTCAGGGCCTTCTTGTATTTCTCGAATTTCCCTTTGTTCTTTTTGAGCTTGGGACAGTTACGTTTAATATGTCCCTTTTTCTTACATTCAAAACAAATGAAATCTTTGGCATAATCTTCCTCGTCATCGGTTACGCGTTGTCCAGGCCCCATGCATTTTTGTTTCCTGTTATTGAACTTCCTGCCTTTTCTGTTTAATTTCTTCACTTTTTTGATCATCAGTGCAAGTTCCTCGTCGTCTAGCTCTTCCTCAGAATCTGTATCATCAGAATCAGTGTTAGACTTAAGAGCAATGGACTTTTTACCTCTGGATTCCACTTCCTTGTTCATTTGTTCTGCTTCATAGGACTGCAGAGTACCAACGAGCTCATCGACTGTTAGTGGTGAAATTCGCAGAGTTTCTCTGATAGATGTCTTCACATTGTTCCATTCTTTTGACAATCCTCTCAGAAGTTTGTTGACTTTCATTGGTCCAGGAACAGGCTGTCCTAGATATGCTAATCCGTTTACAATTTCTGTAAAACGACAGAACATATCTCCTATGGATTCTCCCTGTTTCATCTTAAAAGATTCATATTGACCAAGTAATATGTTTACTTTGGTCTCCTTGACACGATCAGTTCCTTCATATGTCACATGTAGTCTATCTCATACTTCCTTTGCTGTATCACAAGAAGATATTCAATTATATTCATTAGGTGATAAAGCACAATATAGAGAGTAAATAGCCTTTGCATCAAGAGTTTGTCTCTTTGTTATCTCTTCTGGAGCGAAAGTGGCTAATGGTTCTGTTTCTTTCCCATCATTACTCTTTGACGTTTTTCTAGTGTTATCAGTGGGGTCAATTCCCCTCTCAACCACATCCCATTCGAGTGGATCTTTCGATAAGAGAAAGGCCTTCATTTTATTCTTCCAAATATTGTAATCTTTGCCGTCGAAGTAGGGTGGACGAGTGTTGCTCTACCCCTCAATCAAACCTGGTGCAAGAATACTAGCCATAGAGGATCTTTAACTCAAAAGTAATAAACACTTCAAGATCTCGAGCACGAGGCTCTGATACCAATCGATGTTACTAGTATAAGCACCTAGAAGGGGGGTGAATAGGTGTAGAGAGATTAATCGCGCAAATATATATAACTTTTGCAATCTATAAACTGGAATCAAGTAGAGAGAGTTAGAGAAGATTGCAAACACTATTTATAGTGGTTCGGCTTTAGACAAGCCTACGTCCACTCTCCGGGCGACCAGCCAATCGGCTGTATTTCACTATATGATTAACGGTGATTACACACTCTCGAGTGTTTGTACTTGGTGATGACCTGTCTCACTAAGTCACTCTCTTTTGTAATACACTGAGATCACTCAAATACGCACTATGAACAACAATTGAAGAACGGAATCGCTTTGGAATTATGTTCATCTACTCTACCCCTAAGTCTCAACTTATCCTTAAATACTCTCAAGCCACACTCGACCGTTGGCTCTTTCCTTGAGAGTTTAGTCTTCCCTTTCTTGGACAAACTTTATAAGGCAAGTCTTTTTGACCGTTGAAGGTAGATCAGATCCCCTTAGATTCTGTTCGCCCATACAATCAGAATTTGGGCTTTCATAAGTGCTTTATTCTTCTTTGGAAGTTGTCCACTAATTGATCCTGCCAATCAGATTAATATAACAGAATCAACATAAATAAGGTAAGTGAAATACTCTACCGTTAGTGATCTTATCTTGTAGATTCATCTTAAGTCTGACAGTCTTAAGTTCTGAGTCTGCCTAGATTTTCAGTATGGTATGTTCAGATTTAAAATCTCAGTCTGGTACGGTCAGACTTAAATCTCAGTCTAGTACGGTTAGACTTAAATCTCAGTTTGGTACGGTCAGACTTAAAATCTCAGTCTGGTCGAGTCTTCCGTCTGGTACGGACAGACTCTAAGACTTCTCATGCTTTATCTTCTGCTACCAGCAGACTTTAAAGCCTATGTCATTCTGTGCCCTTTTCCTTCAAAAGATTGATATAAATATCATTCATAAAATGTTTTGTTATCATCAAAACTAGGAGTTTTCTCAACATGCCCCTCACACTAGTTATAACAACCGAAATTTATTCTAGACACGATCTATAACCATGAAGCATGTCTAACAATTACTAATATTTTATAGTATTATGACACCATCTATTTTAATTCCTCATTGTCACAATATGTGGTTGAAATAGAATAGTTTATTCATTATTCCTTCCAGAAGTCATGATAGGAAGACGGTATCATAACTTTATTTTAGAGAATAATGGAAACAAAAATCTAGAGATATTTATGTATTATAGGTGATCAATCTAACGTTCCGTAACCTATGCGACGTTAGGATTTCTCTTAAGTTAGTCTTACACCACTTGACTCACAAAGATCGTATAGAGAGAAATTCAAGAGAGAAGTTTTGAATTTGTACTCTTTTGTGAATGAGATGATAAAATAAGGGAAATGAAAATATATATCTTGAATAAAGATTCTATAAAGAAACATGCTAAAAAATGGAATTATATTCATATCGACCTTGTCCAAGTAGGGGCTAAACCCCCTTCTAAAGAAGGCTTAGACACTTCTTTACTCCTAGTCCTAAGAGACGCCAGGCTTTTAAAATATGATGACTCCATCCTTGGAACCGTAGAGACTAGTCTCTGCAACGGTCCAATCCATTTTGATAGTCACCCCGGTCTTACAGTTTCCCTTAAAGATAAAAACATTTTAAAATCCCCTACTTTACAAATAAAAACTCACAATTATTCTATAGCGGAAATATATATAAAAGTATGAGGCAAGCCGTGTTCATAGATCTTTCATCGATCTAACGGTAGAGATTATATCTCCTAATTCCACCTACTTGTATTTATAACATATGTACAATTATCGTATCGCCCACATCCAAGAGTATTCTAGAACACTCAAGAAAACCCTAGGACTTTGGGAGATAGGTTGAGAGTTGCTCACTCATAGATCAGTCATGGTCTTCGTTTGGAGAACCTCTTGGATCGTTCGTTTTTTTTAGGCCGTGACATTCTACCCCACCTAATCGGGCGATGCCCTTGTTGTATCTTTACCATGAAAGGTATTATTTATGTGCTTCTTGGACTTCTAAGGGATATCAGCGGGTTTCCAACTTGTTTTGCTATCGGATCGGGAAGACCCTTTCATTGGACCAAATACTATCGCTTTTGGTGCATAGTACCACTTTTGTATGACTCGATTCGGCATGATGTGTTAAGAAAACTCCTAGTTTTGATGCTAACAAAACATTTTATGTATGATATTTATATATATCTTTTGAAGGAAAAGGTCACAGAATGACGTATGCTTTAAAGTCTGCTGGTGGCAGAAGATAAAGCATAAGATGTCTTTGAGTCTGTCCGTATCAAACGGAAGACCCGACCAGACTGAGATTTTGAGTCTGACCGTACCAGACTGAAAATCTAGGCAGACTCAGAACTTAAGTCTGTTAGACTTAAGACGAATCTACAAGATAAGATCACCAACGGTAAAGTATTTCACTTACCTTATTTATATTGATTCTGTTATATTAATTTGATTGGCAAGATCAATTAATGGACAATTTCCAAAGAAGAATATAGCACTTATGGAAGCCCAAATTCTGATTGTATGGGCGAACATAATTTAAGGGGATTTGATCTACCTTCAACGGTAAAAAAGACTTGCTTTATAAAGTCTGTCCAAGAAAGGGAAGACTAAACTCTCAAGGAAAGAGCCAATGATCGAGTGCGGCTTGGAGAGTATATAAGGATAGGCTGAGACATAGGAGGTAGAGTAGATGAACATAATTCCAAAGCTGATTCGATTATTCAACTGTTGTTCATAGTGCGAAATTGAGTGATCCCAGTGTATTACAAAAGAGAGTGACTTCGTGAGATATATCATCACCAAGTACTAACACTTGAGAGTGTGTAATCACTGTGAAATACAGCCTATAGGTTGATTACCCGGAGAGTGGACGTAGGCTTGTCTAAAGCCGAACCACTATAAACTGTGTTTGCAATCTTCTCTGCTCTCTCTATTTAATTTCTATTTGTAGATTGCAAAAGCTATATATATTTGCGCGTAAAATTCCTCTACACCTATTCACCCCCCCTCTAGGTGTTATTACTAGTTACATCATGATGCACTTGACATCTCGATCATACGAGGTTTTCACCCCAAGTGGCACCCATTGCGATTCCCTTCGATCCGGATCTTCCTTATCTACATGAAAAGGTTTAAGCATACTCACATGTAATACTGGATGTACCTTGAGTTTTTGTGGTAACTTCAGCTTTTATGTGACATTCTCGACCCATTGCAACACTCGAAATAGCCTCTCGTAGTGACGGATCAACCCCTTATGCACGTCATTGTGTTGAAGAACCAAATGTAGCTTAGCTAACACTAGGTTCCCAACTTGAAACTCCACGTGCCATTGATTCTTATCAGCCCACTTCTTCATGTACTTTGAGGTCTTGTATAGAAATGTACACTCCAAGTTTGCCTGTTCTTGCCAATCTTTGCGAACTTGTATGTGGAAGGTCCAATGGATTTGTTTGATTGAGTTTAAATTAAAGTTATATAACAAAATGTGGATCGAATATGCTTTTGTGACAAAGTTTAATGAAATTGACAGTAAAATTAAGCCACATGGATTTGATTTTTTTATAATTATATTTGGAACAAAAATACCTCCAATCATTATGCTTTTTCCTTAGTTGATTGTAGGAGATATTTTAAGTTTTACACCATTCCTATTTTGAATTGATGTATTTGGACAAAATTTCTTATTTTTGACGAATGGAGGAAGCTCAGATCTCGAAAGATGATGATTTGTCAATTTTATGGCATTACCATATTCATCGTCACAATAAGTATATATATAAGGGGCAAAGTCCAAAAGTTATACAAGAACACACCTAACAAAATTAGATCCAACTTGATCTCCTATCAATAAAGGAATCAGACCTCGTGGTGGTCTATCCAAGATTAAGACGTTATTTGTATCACAAGAGAGAATGACCCAATTTGCTAACCAATTAGCATATGGGTTTCCTTCCTTAAAATTATGCAGAATTCTTACATACTGGAAATACATTAAAAGTTTCTAAATCTAAGAAATGAGCGTGTCACTAAAGTTAAAAGTAGGGGTCGATTATTGAAGCAGTGAAATAGCGGCTTGTGAGTCTATTTCCATTATAAGTTTGGGGATGCCCAAAGAAATTGCCATTTTAAGACCTGAAAGGATACCCCACGGTTTTGCTTTGTGCGAAAAGCAAACTTCCATAGTATGCACAAAACTAGCGAGCTAGTTGCCTGATTCATTAAACAAAAGCCCCCTACTAAAATCGGGCCTGGGTTGCCTTTAGAGGCCCTATCCGTGTCAAGCTTGACCCACCCAGTTAGAGGAGTAGTTCAACCTACACGCTTATCTCTTCTTTCTCTCTGAGGAGACAATTTATGTTTTGTTAGATGAGTTGATATAATGTCCTTAACATAATTTAGAATCAAGCATAAAGGTTCTCTAATAAGACAAAATCCTTCTCATATAATCGCTTATTCCTCTAATTCCAAAAATGCCAACAAGCAATAACAAAAATAAGGGACCAATTATCTTAGACCCTAGTCGATGAATCAGATATAATTGTCATTAACCATGGGTGTAGCTCTTGGGTAAAGAATTACCCTGAAATCTTGCGGGTAGAATCTTTTGATATAACTAGTATAAACACCTAGAGGGGGGGTGAATAGGTGTGGAGAGATTAACCACGCAAATATATGTAACCTTTGCAATCAACGAATTTAAACCAAGTAGAGAGAGTAAGAGAAGATTGCAAACACTTGTTTATAGTGGTTCGGCTTTTAGACAAGCCTACGTCCACTCTCGGGCGACCGCCAATCGGCTGTATTTCACTATATGATCAACGGTGATTACACGGTCTCGAGTGTTTGTACTCGGTGATGATCCGTCTCACTAAGTCACTCTCTTTTGGTAATACACCGAGATCACTCAAATGCGCACTTGTGAACAATAATTGAAGAACGAAAACAGCTTTGGAATAATGTTCATCTCTCTACCCCTAAGTCTCAACCTATCCTTAAATACTCTCCAAGCCACACTCGGCCGTTGGCTCTTTCCTTGAGAGTTTTCGTCTTCCCTTTCTTGGACATGGACTTTATAAGGTAAGTATTTTTGACCGTTGAGGGTAGATCGATTCCCTTAGATTCTCGTTCGCCCATACAATCGAATACGGGCTTCCATAAGTGCTCTATTCTTCTTTGGAAGTTGCCCACTAATTGATCCTGTCAATCGATTAGTATAACGGAATCAACATAAATAAGGTAAGTGAAATACTTACCGTTGGTGATCTTATCGTATAAGTTCATCTTAAGTCCGACGGTCTTAAGTCCCGAGTCCGCCTAGATTTTCGATCCGGTTCGTTCGGACTTAAAATCTCGATGCAGTACGGTTAGACTTAAATCTCGATGCAGTACGGTCGGACTTAAATCTCGATGCCTGACGAGTCTTTCCGTCCTGCATGCGGTCGGACTCTAAGACATCTCTTGCTTTGTCTTCGCTACAAGCGGACTTTAAAGCCTATGTCTTTCGAGTTCTTTTCCTTAAAAGATTGAAATAAATATCATTCATAGAATGTTTTGTAAGCATCAAAACTAGGAGTTTTCTCAACAATCTCCCCCTTTTTGATGGTGACAAAACATTTCATACATATGGCTTAATGTCCCCGCAAAATATGGTTAAATAGAGCACAACTTCCAACTATTCTCGCTCAACTCATAAGAATAGCTCATATCAACCTCGTATAGACAATCCGGCGGCAACATATCTTCATATCACAGCTCAACATGATTCGGTTTAATCGGCATATAATAAAATATCGGTATAGACAATCGAACTTTCATGCATTAATAAAGCCAACTATGTCATGCACAAGATGCAAAAGCTCGGAATTGTTAGATTTAACCAGAATTAACCATATCTCAGAGATAGCCATATCTACTCTCCCCCTTTTTGTCAACCTCAAAAAGAGTTAGTTAGTTCAAAAACAAACCAGTTTCTAAAACAGAAGATGTTTTTAAGAAGTTTTCTTGTTTGGGGTTCGAACAAGGGTGAAATCCTCCATATCCGATGCAGACTTCTCAATCCTGTCAATGCATTGATTAACTGTCTTCTCGAGATTCTCCAGTCATTATTGAAGGAGGTTTCCATTGCTACTTGCTGATTTCGATCTCTGCTTAGCGTCTATGACTTGTTTGATAATCGCATTCCCATGAAGCTGCGATTACTTGAATGTTAATATTATCCAGTAGGATGCTCCCCCTGATTTGATGCTTCATTCTGACCTTGTTCCCTTTCTTTTTCCCTATCCCGATCTCCTTCTTCCTCTTCTTCCGCTTCTTCCTCTCGATTCGGTTTCTTTTCTTCGGATCTTCTTTCGGATCTTCCTCTCGATTGATTCATCATTCTTCTCATGTTAAATGCCGAGAATGTTTTCGCATGTGTTTCTCGTTTCGGTTCAAACATTCTCTCGAGAAGTTTGACGCATATTTGCCGTGCGGAGATACTTTCTTCTTCATCTTCTTCATCTACCGTAGGAGTTGTCTTCTCCTTTTAGAACTTGGCTCGAAACGGTGATTCTTTACCTTTTCGTTTTGCTTTGTCTCTGCTCTAGCCAATTCCTTTTCTTTTCTTCTCCATGTCTCGCAACATATTTCGGTCTCATCTTGTTGATCATTTTCATGTCAATGGCCATTGTGGGAAGAGTTTTAGTATTGAATCTCCTCGGTATGTCTATCTGTAGGTGTTCAAAGATCCTTGTCACTAAAGCTCCATAGGGTAGCTGTCCTTTATCCTTTGACACTGTCCGATACATATGCAATATTATTGTGTGAGACAAAGGTGAACGATACTCCCCTTTTAATAGCCCACATCGGTTTGGCCTCAAATTTAGATACATCGAGTCTTTGATGAGGCTTTTGGACGAATGCGGTGATAATGATCTTATGCAAAATAGTTCTTGCGAAGTTAGAAGATGATAAGTTATAGTGGCCCTTACGTACTTTGTAAGAAACTTACACACCGTATCATATGAGACGTCTATTGGCCTCGAATGCTCCTCTTTCAACTTTTATAATGTCAGCGGAGTATCGAACTAACATCATAGAACCCGTCATTCACATTGAATTGCATTAAATGTCCGGAGATAGAAATGTCAAGTTCGAGTAAAAATATGCTTTGTTAATTCGGGATAAACAAAGCGGCGGCGAATCGATCAAAAAATTGGTCCATATGCAATTTTTCAAAGCATTCTCTCAAATTTACTTCAAAGAAGATCCAAATAATCAAAATCCACAATTACGTGGTTCATGATTCCTCGATCCATCGATCATTGAAGAAAGTCTTATGCTCTCTGAACGAAATAATTTCCCGGTTGTGTTTCGGGCTACTCAGCCTATTCCCATTCTCACTTCGAAATTTCGTATATGTTCTCATCATCTTCCTTTACATTATCTCTTCTCCACTTCTCCCTTTATCACTTACTCGTTACGTACAAGTAGATGGTGATTCTGTGGTCTGTACTGCTTGAATGAGACGGAGTTCATTCGCATACCCTTTTTCTCTCAAAAAGAACAATTTGACATCATCCCTAACATTTCTTTGAACCATTTTTTCATATGTCCTCATTACTACATGGGGATTGTCAGTGGGTATCGGTAGAGTTAAACCAGGCGTACCTCTACGTGAGACATTCCTTTCTTTAGATTGTGGGCAGAGAGTTTTTGGAGATTCCTCTAGGTCATTTTGAGAAGAAACTCTTGGAGATTGTCCTTGAGTATCTTCGGAAGTCTGTGTGAGGTCGAAATGTGTGCTTCCTGTCGACTCTTCTTCCTCCTCTCCCCAAAGCAATCTGTTTGATCTTCTTCTTGGAGATGGAGATCTTGATCTAGATACGGAGGATCTCGAAGCTATGTTCGAAGAATGTAGGTTTTGGAGAAGATTGATTTAGAAAGCGTTTTTCTGTGTTAGGGTTTGTAGACAAAACGTTCTTGAAGAGTTGTGAGGAAAAGACCCGACTTTTAGACGTTTTTTTATACCCTTCGTTGATAGAACAAATGAACAGTCGCAACCCAAAACAAATTAACATGGCAGTTATTCTATATTTGACAAGAATATTCAATCATCATAGACATGTGCCAAAAATATGCAAATCAATCAATCAGATCAAAAACTTACTAAAGATTTACAGATTTAAATAAGGAAATAACATACCATCCTAAAATACCACTATTTCCTTCTTCAATCTTCTTCGAAGATTAGTCTATTCAGACGATTTCTTCCATCAGACTTTGTCCTTCCTTCTTAATAAACAAGGTTGTATCTACCATACCTTTCTTGAATTTATTGTCTAGTAGAAACTTGCTCAATCGTTCATACCATGCTCGAGGTGCCTTTTGACCCATAAAGTGCCTTCTTTAATCTGTATACATAGTCGGCTTTCTTGGTTCTTCGAAACCGGGGAGGCCGCTCTACAAAGACTTCTTCTTTGATAAACCCATTTAGAAAAGCACTTTTCACGTCCATTTGATATAACTTGAAATTTTGATAGCACGCATAGGCAAGTAGTAGTCGATTGCTTCTAGTCTTGCAACCGGAGCATAGGTTTCATCATAGTCTATTCCTTCGATTGAGAATAACCTTTTGCCACGAGCCTTGCCTTGTTTCTGGTGACTTTTCCAAGTTCATTGACTTTGTTTCTGAAGACCCATTTAGTACCAATGATAGTTCTTCCTTTGGGTTTGGGCACAATTCCCATACATCATTTCTCTTAAACTGTTGAAGCTCTTCTTGCATTGCCTCTATCCAGCTTTCATTTTCCGAGCTTCATCAATTCCTTTTGGTTCAATTTCGAAATCGGTGCAATGTTACTGTGTCCTTTTTGTTTCTCGATCTGGTTTGAATCCCTTCGTTGATGTTTCCAATCACCGGTTCTTTGGATGACTAGACTTATGCTTCCGAGTTTCGGCTTGGAACTTCATCATTATTAGAATCTTCTGCTGATGCAGGAATATTACACTGAATTACTTGTTCTTCATGAATTGCTCCTTTGACTATTTCCTGGGAAGATTCTGCTTCTTTGTTGAGACCAGATCTTTCAGGAGCAAGCATCGATTCTTCAATAGTTGTACTTGCTTTGTTTTGAAACTTCTTTCTCCGAAACTTTACGTTCATGGATTCTTCCACTTTGTGCGAGTGTTCTTGTTGAACACTCTAAATGCTTTACTAGAGTTTGAATAGCCCCCGGAAAAATACCTTCATCGACCTTTCTTCAAACTTACTAGGTTGATGATTAATATTTTTAAGGATATAACATAGACAACCAAAGATACGAAAGTAGGAAACAATAGGTTTTCTTTTCTTAAAAATCTCATAGGGGTTTTCTCAAGAATTGGTCTAAGAAATACTCGTTAATAATATGACAAGAAGTAGAAACCGCTTCCGCCCAAAACCGAGTTGCCACCTTGCTTTCTATAAGCAATGTTCTAGCCATTTCCTGCAAAGATCTATTTTTCTTTCCACCACTCCATTTTGTTACGGTGTAGGGAGATGAAAAAGTATACCATATTTGTCACAAAAAATTGCAAAGTCTTGATTCTCAAATTCTCCCCCATGGTCTGTTTTTGATACTTGAAATGGAGTATCCTTTTTCATTTTGGACCCTCTTTGCAAATGTTGAGAAATATGAAAAGGTATCTCCTTTATTTGCTAAAAAATATACCCATGTAAATCGAGTAATCATCTACTATCACAAGATAGTACTTCTTACCTCCAATGCTGCGGGTTACGGTTGGTCCAAATAAGTCTATGTGAAGAAGCCGTAACACACGATTAGTAGAAATCTGTTTTATAGATTTGAATGAGCTTCTTACCTGTTTTCCCGGTGTACATGCGAGCAAAGCTCGTGTTCTTGTAACTTAGTGAAGGCAAGCCACGAACGAGCTTTTTCTTTGGCAAGCTTGGAAATTTGTTTCATGCGACATGGCCAAGTTTGCGGTGCCACATATCTGCTTCATCTTGAACTGATAATAGACATTTTGCAGTGTCTTCATTTATGTCCAGAAGATAAATGTTCCCATGCCTTCGTCCAGTAAAAGTCTGTGAAGAATCATTGCTTGTTCCAGAACATAGATTCTCTTTGAAGTTTATTCTCGAAACCGGCATCACATAAGCGGCGATGCTCAAAAGATTGTAGTTTAATCCTTTGACTAGAGAAACGTTGTTGATGATTAAACTACCGATCTTGACAGTTCCCAATCCTATAATGTTTCCTTTGGTGTTTCCTCCAAACGAAACTGTTCCTCCCTTGATTCTTTCGAATCCAACGAACATTTTTGAGTCACCTGTCATATGTCTTGAACATCCACTGTCCAAATACCATTTCTTCTTACTCCGAAAGCTTACCTGCAATGTTCACACATACTCATTTTTTCTTTGGTACCCAAATTTTCTTGGGTCCATTGAAGTTAGTAGTATAAGCTTTTTCTATCCATTTCTTTTGAACAGTATCCGAGACTTTAGGACATTTATTCTCGAAATGTTCTCTTTCTCCACAATTAGAACACTTTAGATTTGCTTGACCAACAGGTTTAACAAAATTCTTTTTAAAGTGATTCTTGTAAGCTTGTCGAGGAGGTCTCTGTTTAATTCTTTCCTTAACTTTAGGAAAATCAATTAACGATTTGCTTTCCTTGCGGAACCCAAGTCCCGACTTATCATAATAAGGGATTTGGATAGAAAGAATATGCTTTGCAGATTTTTCGCCCCTACGAAAAACTTTGAATTAATATTTGAAATTTCCTTTCTAAGAAATAGATTCTCATTTTGTAAAGAGCTTTGATTTTTCTTTATTTCTAAAAGTTCCCTTTTTAGAGTCTCACCTTCATTTAAAATAGAATCACGACTTTCCTCCAGTTAAAAATTCCTTTTTGAGATCGTTAAATCTTTCTTTTAATGAACAATTCTGATGACTCAACTTACGATTTTCCACTTTTAAACTGGAGATCTTTTTCAAGGTAGTTTTTAAATTTAAACAAAGCTCATTTATGTAATCTGAGATTTCTATTGGAATATCGGAATGATTTACCTCGATTTCTCTATCTGAATCTGAGTCTGATCCTGAGTCTGTCTCAGAGTCTGAGTCTGAATGAGCCATCGGACAGATGTTGCCATATTCGTCTTCACTGTCCTCCTCAACTTCTGTGTCACTCCATGTTTCAGCTTTCAGGGCCTTCTTGTATTTCTCGAATTTCCCTTTGTTCTTTTTGAGCTTGGGACAATTCTATTTAATATGACCCTTTTTCTTACATTCAAAACAAATGACATCTTTGGCATAATCTTCCTCGTCATCGGTTACTGCGTTGTCAGTTATTGTCATTTTTGTTTTCGTTGTTGAACTTCCCGCCTTTCTTGTTTAACTTCCTCACTTTTCGATCGGCGGTGCAAGTTCTTCGTCATCCGGTTCTTCCTCGAAATCGTAACATCGAATCAATGTTAGACTTAAGAGCAATAGATTTTTTACCTCTGGATTCCACTTCCTCGTTCATTTGTTACGCTTCATGGGACTTTGAGTACCAACGAGCTCATCAACGATCAATGGTGAAATTCGCGAGTTTCTCGATAGATGTCTTCACATTGTTCCAATCCTTTGACAGTCCTCTCGAAGTTTGTTGACCTTCATTGGACCGAGAACGGGTTGTCCTTGATATGCCAAACCATTTACAATTTCGTAAAAACGATTTGAACATATCTCCGATGGATTCTCCCTGTTTCATCTTAAAAGATTCATACGACCAAGTAATATATTTACTTTGGTTTCCTTGACACGATCGGTTCCTTCGTATGTCACATGTAGTCTATCCCAAACTTCCTTAGTTTGTATCACATGAAGATATTCGATTATATTCATTAGGTGATAAAGCACAATACGAGAGTAGATAGCCTTAGCATCGAGAGTTTGTCTCTTCGTCATTTCTTACGGAGAGATGGTGGCTGAAGTTTACATTTCTTTCCCATCGTTTCTCTTTGATGTTTTTTCGATTTTGTCAGTAGGATCAATTCCCCTTTCAACCACATCCCATTCGAGTGGATCTTTCGATCTGAGAAAGGCCTTCATTTTATTCTTCCAAATATTGTTATCTTTGCCGTCGAAGTAGGGAGGACGAGTGTTGCTCGCCCCTCAATCAAACCTGGTGCAAGAATACTAGCCATAGAGGATCTTTAACTCAGAAGTAATAAACACTTCAAGATCTCGAGCACGAGGCTCTGATACCAATTGATATAACTAGTATAAACACCTAGAGGGGGGGTGAATAGGTGTGGAGAGATTAACCACGCAAATATATGTAACCTTTGCAATCAACGAATTTAAACCAAGTAGAGAGAGTAAGAGAAGATTGCAAACACTTGTTTATAGTGGTTCGGCTTTTAGACAAGCCTACGTCCACTCTCCGGCGACCAGGCCAATCGGCTGTATTTCACTATATGATCAACGGTGATTACACGTCTCGAGTGTTTGTACTCGGTGATGATCTGTCTCACTAAGTCACTCTCTTTTGGTAATACACTGAGATCACTCAAATGCGCACTGTGAACAACAATTGAAGAACGAAAACAGCTTTGGAATAATGTTCATCTCTCTACCCCCTAAGTCTCAACCTATCCTTAAATACTCTCCAAGCCACACTCGACCGTTGGCTCTTTCCTTGAGAGTTTTCGTCTTCCCTTTCTTGGACAGACTTTATAAGGTAAGTATTTTTGAACGTTGAGGGTAGATCAGATCCCCTTAGATTATGTTCGCCCATACAATCAGAATCTGGGCTTCCATAAGTGCTCTATTCTTCTTTGGAAGTTGCCCACTAATTGATCATGTCAATCAGATTAGTATAACGAGAATCAACATAAATAAGGTAAGTGAAATCTTGTACCGTTGGTGATCTTATCGTATAAGTTCATCTTAAGTCGACGGTCTTAAGTCCCGAGTCCGCCTAGATTTTCGGTGCAGTTCGTTCGGACTTAAAATCTCGATGCAGTACGGTCGACTTAAATCTCGATCGGGCGAGTCTTTCCGTGCAGTACGGTCGGACTCTAAGACATCTCTTGCTTTGTCTTCTCGCTACAAGCGGAGACTTTAAAGCCTATGTCTTTCTGAGTTCTTTTCCTTAAAAAGATTGAAATAAATATCATTCATAGAATGTTTTGTAAGCATCAAAACTAGGAGTTTTCTCAACATCTTTTGCCACATTGCCTTTGCTTGTTTACAATCTCTAAGTACATGTAGAATGGTCTCGGAGAGTGCGAGCACATTGCACTACTATAATCTATTATGAGCTTACGTTGAAATCTTTCATTGTTAGTGAGCAAACATTGGTGAGAGACCAACCATAAGAAGCTTTTGATTCTTTGTTCCCCATCCCATTTCCATACTAAACTCCACAATCGATTAGACGGCATAAGTTGTGTCGGTGCAATGATTCACAAGCTTCTTTAACCATGAATGAACCATTGCTATTGCTGCCCCGAATTAACAAATCCTCTCCACCACTATCAGAAGGTGGAAGCATTGAATGAATCTGCATCAAAATTGATTGAGGTAGAATACCTATAAGGTTTGTGAGGTTCCATTGATTGCTGCAAACGAAATCATGAATAGTACAGTTGAGGTCTTGAGGTGTAGTAGATGGAAGAATCTAGTGGGCAAGTGGACTAACATCATCAACCTAATTGTCCATCTAGAATTTAACCGAACGCCCATTAACCACTACCCATCTCATACCCTCTAAAACATCCCTCCAAACATCACCAAGAGCTTTCCAAAATAACGAATGAGTAGTACGAATAGGAAGAGTAGATGATACTAGTTTAAAACATTTGTATTGACATGAATAAAAGATACCCACAAAGAAGTTGGTTTTTAAACTAAATACCAAGCTAGTTTCATGAAAAAAGCTTTATTATTATCTCTTAAATTCTGAAGTCCTAATGCTCCACAATTCTTTGGTTGGCAAAGTTTCTCCCATCTTATTAGGTGCATCTTTTTTTTTTTGACCCCGAATATCTCCCCAAATAAAGTTTTGGCACGCTCTCTCTCGCTATTGCTTCTCATGTTACGATTGGCAACCTCGCTACTTGCATCGTATATGATGGCATAGTCATTGCAATAGACTAAACATGGGTGATTCTACTAGCAAGAGATAGATTTTCAACTTTCCACCCACTTAACTTTGCACTTTATCAACAACCAGGTGGTAAGTTCTGCGAGTAACTCTTTCATGAAGCAAATGTACTCCTAAATATTTGCCAAGATTAGTAGTAAGAGGGTAGCCTCCCACAATGCTGATAAGTGACATTTTTTGTTGAGGAACGTTCTTAGAACAAAAGAGCTTACATTTAGTAGTATTAATCTTCTACCTAAATCATTGTAGAAATTGTCTAAGCATTGCTTAATAACTTGCATTTGCTTAGGAGAGGCTTCCGCAAATAGAAGGAGATCATTTGCAAACATTAGGTGAGAAATTGTGGGACTTCCTTTATGGGTACAAAATGACTTCCATTTACCCTTATCAACCGGTTCCATGATTAAGTGAGAGAGTCGTTCCATACAAAGCACAAATAAGAAAGGCGAGAGTGGATCCCTTGTCTTAGACCCATTGTAGGCTTAAACACTTTAGTTAGTTCTCTATTCCAAAGCAGTTGCATACTGCTAGTTGTAACACACTGCATAATAAGATCCACTAGTGATTTAGGAATATCGGCTAATTGCAGAGTCTCATGAATGAACTACCAACTTAGTTGATCATACGCCTTCTTGAAGTCTATCTTAACTAGCATGTAACCCTTCTCCCCCTCATCTTGCGCATTGAGTGAATAATTTCCTAAGCAATGATGATATTATCTTGAATGTACCAGAATGGAACAAAGCTCACTTGGTTAAGGGAAGTCAAAAGAGGCATAACTTTCTTCAGTCGATTGACAATAATCTTGGTGATTATTTTGTAGGAAACATTGCATAGACTGATATGCCTGAAATGCTCCAATCTTTCAGGAACATCAACTTTGGGAATCACTGTGATAAGTATTTGGTTAATGCCTTCTAGGTTTCCATCACCAAACCATAGTTTCTCAATTTCAAGATTTACTGAGTTACTCACTGTTACCCATTGGTTTTGGTAAAAAACTGCTTGAAAGCCATCTAGTCTTCCACTTCGAACGGTCCCATTCCAAACAATGCATTCCAAACTTCCTCCCTATTCAAGTGCCTTGAAAGTCTTTGAACTTCTTACTGTGATAAGCGGTTGAAGTGATCAAGCCAATTTATTGTGGAAGTTCGTGGATGTTCATTTGAGTATCTCTTCTTAAAATAGGAGACAACTAAATTCTTCAATTGTTCTGGATCAATAATCCAACTTCCATCCTCACTCTCAAGAGATAAAATGTTGTTCTTTCTTCGTCGAACAATTGTTGTTGTATGGAAGAAATGAGTATTCCTATCTCCAAAAGTGATAAATTTATGCCTAGTCTTCTGGAATCACAAAATTTCTTCTTGCAATGAAGTTTCCATATATTCATGTTTTAATTTCTGCTCAAGTTCCATGAGAAAAGGATTGTGCCCATGCTTTAACTTTCTTTGGATACCTTCAATTCTAGCAAGGATTTGTCATTTACGACTGAATATATTTTCAAATTTACTCTTGTGCCATTCTTGTAGGCGTCTCGTGAACTGTTCCAATGGAGGTTGAATTGTAGTGTCAACACTCCAATTATCTTTAACAAAGTCGGAGAAGTGAGAGCGTGTTAGCTAAGCAGCTTCAAAACAGAAAGGTCGATTAACGCATATACGCATAGTGATACTACTGAGGTTGATAAGAAAGGGGTTGGGGTAAGATTTAACTCTTGGAAGGACCTTGACAAAGGCATTAGGAAACATCAATCTCTAGTCTATGTTACACAATGCTCTATCTAACCTCTTGAAAACTTGAGCAAGTCTTGACCACTTAGGACCTTTCCAAGTGTATTTATAACCTGTGAAATCGAGATCAAGAAATTGACATGAGTCAATCCAATTTCAAAATTTATCACATTTGACCAAGGATATAGGAGCTCCACTATTTTTCTCATGACCATAAGCAATTTCATTAAAATCACCTACGATGAACCAGGGCATAGTAATTGAATAAGCTAGATTAGCGATAACAGACCACAGTTCTTTTATCTTGCTTTCTGTAGGATTTCCATAAATAGCAGTGAAGCACCAAGAACGCTGATTCGCTGTCAGCTTGAGATGGATGAGTTGAGCATTAGAACAAAGTAAATCTATTTGAAAAGAATCTTCCTTACATAAAATCCATTTACCTTTGGCGTAACCTTATGCATCTTTCCTAATTGAATGCCTAAACCCCAATTTTGCAATAACTTTAGAAGCCTTATCACCACTAATTCTAGGTTCTAGCACAACAAGAATATCAGGCACGTGAAGTTTAATCAAATCCCTCATGGTAATCAGAAACTTCTTACTACCAGCACCTTGACAATTCCAAACTAAAATGTTCATAATTAGGAAAAAAAATTAAATATAAAGAGGTAGAGAACACAAATAAGGCAAAGTTAATCCATGATCATATCAAAGGTATTGGGTACCAATGAGACAGTCAAATTCTCAGACTCAATCATCCATGTCTCTACTATTATTAATCAAGTTGGGGTCAGGGAATTTAGGTTGCTTATAAATATGAGAACTCAAATTTCTGGTATGTGTTCCAACCCCTTCTTTCTCCACTATCATATGCATTTCATATCCCTCTGAAGGAGTAGAGTTATGGACAACTGCTAAATTATTATCTATACCATTATCCTCCACACGGTGAAGAGAGTCGTTTGGATTTAGGAACCATCGATTTAGAAGGCTTTATAGATTGTTGGCTAGGGGTTTTATAATCCTTAGCAAATTGATCAATAAGCTCATAATCACTCAATTGAGACTTTGCCTTAAGAGGGGCAGGTTGCCTGGTAATAGTTTGGGAGGGCAAGTGATTTCCAATGCCACAATATCTATTTGTTCATTTGCTGATTGAGGTTGCAACACATCAAATTGGGATTCTGACTGGTGTTTATCAAGATTGTCCCCAGGTCCTCGACGAGTTCTCGATCTCTTTAATTTTTGTAACACCATCCATTCCCCAAAATTTCCATCTTGTTTTGGAGCATCAGAGTTGTCTTTTCTAGTTGTAACATTTTCTGTAGGAAATCTTTCGTCTTGTTCAACTACCCCAGGCATAATTTTACCCTCACAATTTTCCGTTCTATGTCCATAATAGCCATAGTGAAAGCAAATTAGATTCAAGCCTTCAAACTCAATCTTAAATTGATTCCTAGCAATAGACATTTTAGGAATAAGAGGTTTAGCAAGATCAATTTGAACACGCATCCGGGCATAGTTACCTCTTTCTACAGCAAGGGTTGTAGCATCCACCTTTAGTGGAAGGTCAATCTAATTCCCTATTCGCATTAAGAATTCTTCATCAAAGTACTCAAGTGAGAGCCGAAGAATGCGAACCCAAGTGGTCACTTTGTTTATAGAAGCCTATCCTGAAATAAAGTTGGGAACCCAAGGTTGTGTCACCAACAAGTGGTCGAAAATCTTCCAAGGACCATTTTTCAAAACAAACTCACGGTCCTTTGCCAAATTAAACTTAACAGCAAAGAAGCCATTGCCAACATCAACCACTAATAATTCATCATTCGGTTTCCACATAGTTGACAGTCGTTGCAAGAGAAGGGAGTACTCTATATTACAACCCAACAATTCGAAAATCAGTGCTTTGCGCCAAGGGGATCTGAGTTGTCCTTTATCCTCCCTACAAATTCCGATCATTGGACAATTGAAATTTTCCTCATCAATTACTTCTTCATCAAAATCGTCCCAAATTGACGAATCCTCTTCCATTACAATGGAATTTCCAATGTTTTGACCCAAGAGGGTCTCATGATAGGAAGGATGATTCAACACCCCAGGAGTACCATCACCGGTTTCAAAATTCAATTTTGCCTTCTTTTTACTCCTATCAAGTTTATCCACCTCCTGTTGTGAAAGCTTAATGGGGGTGGTGAGGAGAGATTCGAGAAGACATACCAGGTTTGTAGAGAGCGACGCAGGGGGGAATCCTGGGAGCGACGACCAATGAATTCTTGGGTTTAGAGATATGCTTTTTAATTGAGATTTAGTTCCACAAATATGTAGGCTGGGAATATCCACACTTGACCTACTTCTTATTCCTAATAATCCACCCACTCTTTTGACATTTGATCGCCTACTTTTATTCCGTCTCCACAGTAAGTATATTTTACATAGTACATCTAGTTGTAAAGGGGAACTTGGCTGGAATATAATTGTCTAGTTTATCTGGCTTAGTAAGCATATTTGATCATTTCCCCTTTTGCCTTGTGGATAAAGAGGAACCTCATTTGATGGCTCGAACCAAGGGGCATGCCCATTAATAACCTACGCGGGTTGTTCGTCTCTTGTTGTTCCTTGAAGCCCTAGACCACAAAAGATTCTAGAGTTGAAACGAGAAGGTGAAACAACCATGGAAGTCGAAGCATCGAAGAAGAGGGTTATAATGGTCATGGTGGGGTGTCAAGATAACTGCTACGGATTGCGACAAATTGTGCAAAGAGTATTGTGTTGGTAGCTTCACCCTAGGTTTTTGCTACCTCATTTGCATGAGAGGCTGTGTCGGGGGCAATGCGCTCGTATCGTCAGAGTTGGGCCATTGCAAGCATGGCTACGTAGCGTTGATGTGCATAGACCGATGTTTAGGTATATGTTTGCCAATTTGTTGATACTTAAATTCAATTTTGGATAGCTATTTTTTTGGTCAAAAGAAAATTTTCATTCATTTATCATAATCAAATATGAGAGGAATATAAAAAGCTTCCAAGCAAAGTAACTACCAAAAGAGCTGCTAGACAAAACAAAACCCATAAAACAAAAGCTTGCAACTCTAAGCATGTTCTCATTACAAAAGACTAGATTTGTTGGGGCATCAAAAAAACCGTTGACAGCCGATCATTGGAATCGTCATGATGGGTACAAGGAGAAATCTTTTTCTCCAGAAATTATGCCTTATAGTATGCTTCTAAGTTTAGCGTCCTCAACACTATTGTGAACGCTTTTAAGAAACTCCCACATTTACATTTAGATTGAAAGAGAAGGAGAGCTTTCACCGAATTTTGGAGAAGTCATAGAACCACTTCTTAGGAATCATGTTGGCTGGATTGGTGAAGATGTTCTCACAAAATTTGCAGCAACAAGTATATTTATTCCCTACGATGAGCGAAAGAAGATGCCAAAGAGGTGAAATAAGACTCCTGGATTAGATTGGGAGAGAAAAAAAAAAAAAAATTAAGTCTTAGAAAAGAAATTAGAGTAAAGTAGGCTCCTAGCTTCAAAAATTGAAGCTAAGAGGCTACACGAGAAGTTTCCTTGATAGAGTTTTTTTTTTTGAGACGAAGGGTTTTTTCTGTGTTTTTTTTGGGAGACGAAGTTTCCTTGAGTGGACCATTCTTTTGCCTCTTGCTGTATACAACAATATCATCTAAAGACACCCCTACAAACTTGTTGAGATAGTACATGGCTTCACTTAGCTGATTGAACAACTCACTTATCAATGAGATGGGATATTGATCTTTTTACTATTAGCTTGTTAAGAGCATTATAGACAATGCATAACAATAGGCTCCCATCCTACTCATTCTAGGACGAGACTAGGGCACCATAAGGGGCCATCGATAGACGGATGAAACCCGCCTCCATCAATTCATCAAGTTGCTTTCTTTGCTCGGCCAATTCTAGAAGGTGGTTTGGCACTTGGCAAGAGCTAAATCTCATGATCCACTCATCAACGAAGGGGAGTTCCTATGGAAGTCTATCAAGCATGACAAATTCATACCCAAGCAACACATTCCTAATTTCTATTGGAACGGCTTTGGCCACCTCTTCCTTTACAGTTATGATAGCAAGGTTCGTAGGGAGAAAACATTGGCTGGGTTTGATACTTTACATAGGATTATATAGCAAACCATTCAGTGATAGACATGTGTCCATCCGGCTCACAATTCAAATTTACTGCATTGTAGACCCCCTCTCTCTCCCTCCTTGGAACACCCCTCTACTCATGAAAATAGGAGATATTTATCCTATAGGAGATATCTATCCTATTATCTGAATCTTAAATTAAAATTATTTTTCCTTGGGACATCCGGCACATATCAATTGGATTTGTATTACTATAATAGACCAGAGCAAGTATCACTTGATTTGAAATGTGTTTAATGATTATCCATCACCTTTGGGTAAGGGTGTCAAATGGGTTGTGGTCGAAAATGGTCCGACCCATTTTAACTTATTTAATCTATTTTAATCAAATTTTCATACAATGTAAATTTGATGACTCATATTCAACCCAACCCATAATCAAGTTAACTTATATTATTGAAACACAATAACATTTAACTCAATTTAGGAAAATCCACTCCCATTCATTTAATCCGCTTTAAATTCTTCACATATAAGTTACTTGAATAAAATGTTCACATGAAATTTGAAAAGTAAATTAAATAATAAAAAATTAGTAAATAATATAAAAAATGTGAACATCTTTAAATTGAAATACTTTTGAAAAAATAATTTTTAAAAAATAGAATTTTTAATTATTTTTAAAAATTTTGAATTTATTATTTTTTATTATTTATTTTATTTTCTTTCTTTCTCTTTTTTTTTTCCCCTTCTTTTCTCTTTTCTTCCTTCTTCTTCCTTTGTCTTCCTTCTTCTTGCCCCTTGTTCCTTCGCCGCCAGTGATCACCCAAGACATGGGCTAACAAGCTTGAGCTCGGCTAAGGCCGGGAACTCGAAGCTCAATCGATCCAAGCTAGCTTGAACTTGCCAACCTGAGCTCTATTGCTACCAACGCACTGCAAGCTCACCATGTGGCTCGTCGATCCAGTTGAGCCGAGCTTGTTGGCTTGAGCTCTATTGTGGTCGGCCAACTCGCGGCTCACTAGATCTAGGTGAGCCGGAGCTCAGCCAAGGCCAACAAGCTTGTAGCTTGCCTGAGGCTGGAGAACTTGGAGCTCGCCAAATCTAAGTGAGCTTTGGCTTCATCGAGGCTAACGAGCTCATTGCTTGATCGATCCTAGCAAGGCAAAGCTTGCCTATGGTTGTTAGTAGCCTTTTCGAAAAGGAAAGAGAGAAAGATGACGAGGACAAGAGAAGAGAGAATAGAGGTGTTGACTTGGTTTGGAAAGGAATGAGAGAGGGGATGGGGGATGGAATGAGAGAGGATAGAGGAGGAAGGCCTTGGATCCCTTCATGGGTTCAAAGTGGGTTTCTGAATAACCCATTAAAACCCTTTTTTTTCTTTACTTTTTAACACTAATTTATGACCTATATTTAACTTTCACTTGACCCATATTTAATTCATTTAATTAAAAGTGAGTGATAATATATGTTTATGACCAATTTCGATATCTCTATATTTGGGAACAAATCTTGAACTTAAACATTTTGAACGGTTACAATGATAGAAAATGACAACTTATCGTGACAATTAACATACTGCCTTAAATAGGATAAAAACATCTCCCATTATTGTAAACCATTTCAATGACACAAACCAAGCTACGCCTATAAAATAAACTCGCATGTGTCTCCACACCAAAGCATTAGGCAACAAGATCATAGAGCAAAAAGAAAAGGTGCAGTCATGGAAGTTGAAGGATCAAAGACAATGGCGATGATGTTCCTGGTGGGGTTGATAATCCGGGCATCTGTTGTTGATGCAGATGCGACAGATGCTATTAACTGTGAAGAGAAGTGTCGGACTCAATGCGCCAGTCCTAGTTCCCCTCCTTATTGCTATGTCGACTGTATGAGACACTGTTCAAGCAGGTAGTATTTGCTAAATCACGATTGGTCATTTCAATTCGGGGTTTGAAGTTATGGTACATCACCTAAAATAGGAATCGTGGGTAAAAAAATTTATCCTCTTCGATAATTAAAAATATCGAAATGAATAAATTTACCAGGAGCTATACAGTCAATTTGTTCTTTCTTACAATGAAAAGGGTTCACATCTCTAATTTTCAGTGGTTAGGAGAGGATTCTTATGGCCTACAAGACAAGGGATAACTTTCCATTGAAAATCTCTGTCTATTCATTCAAATAACACCAGCTCTTTCCCTATCTTTTCCCCATTTTTACGTGTTGTAGATCCCAAAAGAGTCGAGAGACAGGACAGAAGATTGAAGCTTGTGTGGATTCGAGCTCTGATGATTGCCGAAAGTCTTAAACGCTGTACTATGGCTACAAGCTTGATGAGGGAGAGAGAAGCAAAATAAATGGGTAGTCCCCTCATGCCAATAAGTATGTTTAATAGATCCATCCTTCGTTACACTTGACGTGTAATTGCATGAACGAATCCTACAGTTATGCGAGATCTTGTCGTTGCTGTGGATTGGCCCGTGTCACTAAATTCGACACTTTAGCATCGATCATCGTAAGTGGTGTTTTCGTAGAATTTGGGCAAAGCTCACTTAAACCTTGCACAGAGCTTGAATATCTTGATCTCCGAACGAACGAAGTTGCCGCCCAATTGTTTTCTCCCCACGTCTGTATTTTAACGGTGACCAAATTATCTCGTGGCACCTTGAAGAACTCAATTTACAACGTGAGATCCCTTCACTTGGATATAAGATCATGGGGCATGATGCGAAGCCGTCAACGAACCTGATCCTCTCATCGAATTTCGTGAATGATGTCCCTAGACCATTTAAGGCATTCCCCTTAGTCTCTACATCCTCAATCCGTTTCCGATCTTGCTCCTTAGAGTGTTGCTCATGAGTCGAAAGAATTTCCCTATAACTCTAGCGTTGACAATAGATGTCATGGTCCGGACCGCTCGCCTAGTCCAAAGGATTATGTAAGCAAGTAAGCAACGACCCGGTGCTAAAACGCTTGCACATTTCACAGAATCATTTGTAGGAAAAAAAGAATGAAAACGGGTGATGTTCTACTCAGTTGTATTAATTAATGATACAAGCAATGTACATCAAGGAAATATCAAGATAGGAGAGCTTGAGCAGTTGAACCCTCCTAAAGAGCTTTAAAGACATTTGTTTATTCTTGCACGAGTAGACATTACACCTAAGATGGCACTATCTAACAATTATGAAAAACAAGAAACACAAAATAATGTCTAAAATACCTCCACACCATGTTGACAAGTGCTTGACCCAAATGGCCATGGACAATGTCTGTGCGCCATGGACAAGCCCATGTCAGGACACTCACAAATTACTTGGGCGATGCTCGCTATGATTTAAAAAAAAATACAATAAAAGGTATGCCATTGTTCCAACTGATATATAACCTGTAAAATTTGAAGGAGATATAAAGGGCTGGATATATTGAAGTGATGTATTAGAACACTCTTTTATATATGAGCCAACCTGTTGGTCATGTAACAAAAGGATTGGATTGGAGTGTATGGTAGGCTATGAAAATGTGGCCGGAACTCAAAAATTATTCTCTCTTTATCTTGCCACCTCCACACTCAACCGCCACTCTTTGCCTCTTCCAACTCCATGCCCTCGCCACCACGATCTTGGATCAAGATCATCCGAGGCCATCGACCTCCGATCGACCTCAATCCGAGGCTGTGAGGGATTGACCACACGCACACCGGAGCTGAGTCGGAGCTGAGTCGGAGGGAGAAATGAAGAGATGGTAGGGGCGACCCTTCGCGTGTAAAGGCTGGCCGTGGCTTCCAGGAAGGCGGTGGTGATAGGAGACAACTGCCTTCATGATGAGCAAAGACTGTTGGCAGTGCTTGCGCTATACGAAAGAGGAGGAGAGAACTAGGGTTTACCTTGAGTTTTTGGCATTAAATACGCTTGAAATCGAGAAAAAAGTTTAAAAAAAAAAAAAAATAAAAAAATATCTGTGACACAAATACAATTACTGAAAAAATGAAATTGATAGATAGATCCCAATTTGGGAAATAGATTTTCCACCACTGGACCAAATAAATAAGTCTAATTTCTTTCTATTAAAATTCTGTAAAATAGATAAATAACAAAAAAGAAGAAGATTAAATGAGTAATTTTACTGAGACGTTGAATTTCCTCAGAGCACATATCGGTTAGATGTTTCTGATTGAAATAAACCTAGAGATTCTCTTTTGTGCATTTAGATGTCAAAAGCAAAGGACACATTTGAATTTCTGAACTTTTTCCCTTTTTCCAACATTCGACATCTAAAGCATTTTCATTGTCTCATCTTCTTTTTTCTTTTTACCCGGTGCTCGCAAAGTAGCTTTGCTTTCTTGCTTTTTAAAAGGCAAGAACAGCACCCCCTCTCTCTCTCTCTGCGAGAGTGCATCCAAAGAGAGGGACATCTTCATCTGAGGAATAGGAAAGATGTAAAAATTAAAAATGCGTGCTCCAAAATTGCTCCCACGGTGGAAGCCACAAAGAACATTCACATAATGATGTCCCTGTGCAGCCACTGAGTCAATCTCTCCCATTGGGGCTGACCACCATTCCAGATATGAAATTCTTTCTTGCAAAGCGTAACAATAGGCACTTCGCCGGATTGGCGTTTCAGTGATTCTAACTCCTTTCTGTTACATCGGGAGTAGCGGAAATATTTTGAATGCAATGAGTTTTTTTTTTTTTTTTGGGGGGGGGGGGATTTTGCATCCTCTCTTGAACTACTATGAAGAACTAATAAGACTATATCTATAAATAAGAAAAAAAATTGTCCAAAAAATTTTAAACTTATTACATTTTTGTCAATTCAGTTATGAATCTTTTAATTATGCCAATTACATCAAACCTTTTCACATTTTACTAGTTGAGTTTATTCGGCCAATTTTGATAGGATATTGCTGACGTGGATTCTAGCCATCCTATATGGTGCAGGTGATGTTAACTTGGACAAATTTTAATAATACTTTAATAATTTTTCAATTTATTTAGTTATTTAATTATTTCCTTTTTCTTTTCTTTTCTTTCTTTTTTTTCCCTTCCATTGTTCCTCCTCTAGCCAGTCACAGGCCCCAACAACAGACTAAAGGCTAGGACCTCCCTGGCCTTTGGCAAAGCTTGCCCCTATCGGGGCGAGAACAAGGCTCACCAAATCTAGTGATGTTGAGCCCTACCATGGCTATGCAAGCCTCAAACTCACCAAATTTGATAAGGTCAAGTGATCTAGCAAGTTCAACCCGACAAAGTTGACCTCACCGGTCCTTGCTTTTGGTTGGTTGTTGGCCATTAGCTACACCCAACAATTGGCTAGAGAAAGGGGAAAAAAAAAAGAAAGAAAAAAAAATAAATAAATATATTCAAAAAATATTAAAATACTATAAAAAATTGTACACGTCAATAATTTCTAACTAAAATTAACCCAATAAACTCAATTGACAAAACATAAAAATGTTTATTATTCAATTAACACAATTAAAAGGTTTATGACTGAATTGACAAAAGTATAATAGGTTTAGAACTTTTTCGATAAATTTTCTTGTAAGCATGTCAAGAGTACATCAAGAACAACTTTTCATAGCAGTTGGGTACTTGGCATGTTTAATCTTGAAATTAAAGAATTGAATGCGTGATAATTGCTTGCACTAGGGATGCTGAAGCAAATTTTGTCTAAGTAAGGGTGCATTCACATGAAGGTGCGTTTGTTTTGCAGAAAATGAATTATCCTAAATATGATTGCTTCTATTGCTTATAGAAATAAATGAACGAAAAATATTTTCATTGTCAGTGAAAATATTTAGATATAAATTATTATTGATAATGAAAAAAATTTCATTAATAGATTATTTCAAGCGATATAAGCAATTATTTTGAGGAAAATATTTTTCAAATTATTTATACAAATGGAGCCTAAGTTGGCTCTGGTCATTTGATGAAACAACGATTAGCCATTGCAATTGCTTGTTCAAGTGAGTTCTTTCTCATTCCAATATATGGTCTTATTTCTAGACCACCAAATAGGCCAACAGATTGCCGCCCATTTTATCTCTTGAAGAATTTTGCTTAAAGTGTAACTTACAATGTATATGACATTTAGATTGGGGCTTCATAGGGGAAATTATTTAATTAGTCCTAAACTTATTATATGGGGCATCAATTCTGTCTTAAATTTTTCAATTTTGCTAATTTAATCTTAAAATTTTATATGAAATCTCAATGTAGTTATTCCAGTTAATTTTCACTAGAAATTGCTAATGTGATAGTGTACCACGTAGGATGGCCAAAGATGACTAGACTATCATGTTAGTGATCTCCATTAAAAATGAACTACATTAGAATGTCACGCAAAAATTTAGGACTAAATTAACAAAATTGAAAAGTTTTGGGATTGAATTGACATCGGTACAATAAATTTAAGGCTGATTGGATAATTTTTTCAACTTGACCACCTAATTCATCTCTTCTAGAGTTCGGTCCATCTAGACCCGGTCAATTTTACTTGACAAAAAGGCCTTTATTTTTATGGGTAGAGAGATACGTAAGGATATCTTAGGTCGAGCCTTTCATTCATCATACATATACTTAGATGAAATCCCCTCTCATTAAAAGAGAAGAAATCAAGGGAGGAAAAAAAAGGCTATGTGTATTAACAAAATTTGGAATAAGTGCATTAAAAGTCCAAAAATTTGTTACAAAAATACAATCGAATTTTAAAATTTGTCAAAAAAATACAATCAAATTCTAAAATTTTTAAAAAAGTGCAATTAATAGAATGATTTGATTGGATTGGTTTGACAAATTTTAGGATAAGTATATACTTTTTAAAAGTTTTAAGACTCAATTGGACTTTCTTAATAAATTTTAAGACTTAATTATAATTTTTTGAAAATTTTATGATTCAATTGTATTTTTATGATAAATTCTAGGAACTTCAAAAAAAATCTTGACCTGGATTTGGATGCAATATAAATCTTGTCAGAAGCAGCACTATGATTTCGGGTGTTAATTAGAGAACCAATGAAAAGATCAATCGCCAACGCCGTTCCTCCCCCATTATCATAGCCGCTTCGGCGATGATTTGAGAGGAAATAATTGCATGCCTCCATCACGGGTTGACCTTTACTCGGCGTGGGCCTATGGCCTGCTTAACTTTCAGCCTCGCAAAGATCATTGGTTGCCCGTCTGTTCTGATGGCGTTCATGCGTTTTGCAAAGCGTGAAAGGAGCTTTCTCACATGGACTTTTGGCGTTCTTAATCCAACCGAATTATTATCCTAATCTTGCAATTTCCCTTTTTGTTCCCGTGGCTTTGGATGCCTAATCAAACTCAAACGTGCCTTAGAGCAAGTATTAATTGTTGCGGATTGATTGGTTCTATTACCAAGATGTCTTGTAAAATAAAATCTACATGATATCATTCCGTCTTCGTGTCTAGATATATTTATTTTGTTATGCGGGTGCTACTAATTCATTCGGTTTGATCCCCCCTTAAATATGATCTGAGTAGGAGGATTAAGGCCTAGGGAAAACTATTTTTTATCAGAAGACTATTTTTTTCCATTTTTTAAATTTATTTCAGAATGTCACGTAAACATCATATTATATTACTTAACCTTGCATTGGAAGCTTTTATCTTCATCAGATTTGAAGAATAACCAACATGACCATAATTGATGAGGCCGATATAAGGATATCTGGTTGAGATGTCAATAAATTTGAATAAGGATATGGATGTGGAGAATAGCATCTATGCCTAGGGAAAACGTTATAAAAGTTTTGCATGTCAATTGGATAGGCTAACTCTTTGGATTTAACTTGTTCATAAAACTTGCACAATGTTGTATAAGACCATAGCAAAGATTCAAACTTTCTTTGATTGTAAAGATATTAGTTTTGAGGGACAGAAATGTAAAAGAAAATTAATTTGATAAAAATAGAAAATAAAGGGGCAACAATGGATTAATGCGTTGGGTAATCTACTCTGTTCCAAGTTTCCCACAATTTACAAATTAAGGCCAATGAAATCTAGTTAAAAGTTTCTATGCCCATGTGATTTCCACTGAAATCGAGTTCAAAATTTCATGTCCCTGTCCATGTGAATTTGAATTTTCTTTGTTTTCTTTACATAATCCAGAAACACGCCCACATAATTTTCACTCATTTCGCCATTTCTCTTTCCATTGTGGATTCCGAAACCCTAATTGAATGTATACGATTCACTGAACAATTACTTATTCTCACATTAGTTCTTCACCTATTTAAATATGGCATTGGAGCAACTTACTCAGAACTGCCCACCATTCAATCCATCCTCTCTCGTGGTCAAGATCAACCAAACGGGTCATCTCAAGATGCAATCTTCGATCTCAATCCACGCAAGCGAAATGCAGCAAAATACAAAAAGGGGACAAGGTCAGGAAGGCGAACGTTTCTGGTCCGAGCGACTAAAGAACAGCATGTCACGGCCAGGGACCGAGCACGACGACCAACAGACCGAATGAATATGTTCGCTCCTGCAATAAAAACAAAAGCCCTTTTTAGACCTGATGGAGCTGCAGCTGCTGCTGCCGCTTTCACCCCCCCAATAATGCCCTCCAATGTCCTTCTTTTTATAAACTAATTCATTGAAAAGAAGACAAAATTCATTATGATCTTCACTGCATCGTGGGATAGGTCACAATGAGTGGGCTCTGTGGGTTAAATTCTCGCTTGTCTGAATAAGACAAGTGGGGCGATCAAAGTTTAGCAATATTTTACATTTGTTCTCATGTCTTGTGGTGCGCACTGTGATTATTGCACTTTCACTGTACCAGAAGTTGGAAATATCTGGAGATTTTACATATTTTACTTGGTTTTTTTTTTTTTTTTTTGGGTATTTAGCAGCTCAATATAGGTATCTCCTTTTGATTAGTCTGTGATCATGGGGAAAGTAGCATAGTTAAGGACATGGCACTTTTATCAGGAAGCATGAGTTGGCCAAGCTATGTTGGATTTGTGTGGCCTTTTATGTCTTGCAATCAGCAAAGGTGTTCTAGAAATCATGCCTGACATCTACCTATAACAAGTGTAGGGACAAAAAAGTTTTGTAGCACCTTGAATCTGTCGCCTATCGACAATGCTAAGGTTTTTAGATACCCCTTAATCTACCTCTGATTCCATTTGGACCAATCTTAAATTTTCAAGACAATCGCATCACTATCAATCTTTTCCATTATTTAGATTGATCGGACATCTAGAACGCTTATGCAGTTTCAGAAAAATTAATTTATCTAAAGTGTGGTGCGCAAGGTGACTAATTCACGTATGCAAAAAATGAGTCTTAGATCTGGATTTTAGGTTAGCCGTGAGGAAAGGTTATCATCCCATGATGCTCTTATGAAGTTGCAAGATAAGTGAAATTGGCTACTTCATATTGTGATCAAGAATGGTCGTATCAAATCACATTTAACAATTAAAAATATGAAATTCATGGAGAAGTAACATTTGATCAGTTAAAAATTACCTACGGGGAGGATACAACCAAATAACATGACATGCGATGTGACATGTAGAGGTGATATATGCAAATGGTACTGTATGAAATTGACAATGGTGCATGGCAAATAATCATATCACATGAGACATTTCATGGCGTGATAAAGTGATGTGATGACAATTTGAATAAAACTATGTGGAGTCATTTGATAATTGAAATTTATATTTTGAAAAAAAGAGTTTTAAAAAGCTTGATTGGCAAGCACAAGGCCATGGCTATATTTTCTCTGGTTCACATACTCACGTTAAACATACGGCCTTTTAGCTATCTAGCCGCATCATCACACGTATGCCCTACAACACCTCAAATGTAGCAAACCTAGCTGGCCAAGTCAGCATCCTACTTTTCCAAAACCTTCCAAATTTTAGGTTTAGGTAATCTACTAAACATCAATCAACATGAGATCATGGAAATGTAAATTATCCCTAAATAATGAAGAGATAACAAAAAAAATTTTACTAATCTATCTATTTCTAGATTGATTGAGTTCGTTTTTGAGGCGCTACTAATCTATCTATTTCTAGATTGATGGAAACATAAATCCTATTTCTTATTAGGAAGCCAACAAACCATCTAAGTGAAAAAAGGCACTACGGGGTCTACATGGAGTTGTAGGGTCTGGGTGCTCTATTACATGTCTAGATTGGTTATTGCCCCGACAGCGGCATTTGGGTATCACATTCTCTAGTAATGTCCTAGATTTTGAATATCAAATGATGTACTAGGTTGAGGGGTCCAACATTAACTTTTTGAGACCACGCTTTTGTTGAATCTTGTCTAACAGACTTGAAAAGTTTTATGCCATTTGTAACGGCCCAATCATGTTTATAGACATCCAAGGTTGAATTGGAGAAAATTATCAAAAAAATAATCCTAAACCTAATATAGAGATATCAATTTAGTCATAAACATTTCAATATACTTAATTTAGTCTTAAACTTGTCCATCAATTTTAGTGGGAAATTGCTAGTGTGGACGTTGATTGTCTTATATGGTATGATTGATCCCAACGTGAATAATTTTTATAAATATTTTATTTTTCTGAATTTTTTTTCATTTTTTACTTCTTTCTTCTTCTTTTTTTTTTTCTTTTTTTTTTTTCTTATTTCCCTCTGCTAGCCTACAGCCTTAACGATGGCAGCAATCTTTGCCGACCACAAGGGAGGATTAGGACACCCTTGCCGCTAGCCAGATCTACGCCTTCACCTACCCTCACCATTCCACAGTAAAAAAGAAAAAAATGAAAAAATTCAGAAAAATTATAAAGATAATTGTAAAAATTGTCTACATTAATATTGGTTATGTTACGTAGGATACGTAGGACAACCGACATCTACATCAGTGGTTTTCGACCAAAATTGGCATGAATGATTATATTAGCAAATCGTCAAAAAATTTAGAGTTAAATTGATCGAATTAAAATGTTTAGGACTTAATTACCATATGTATAATATGTTTAGAACTATTTTGGTAATTATCCCATAGAATTGGGCCTCATGAAAGTTTCACCATGCTTAGACCAATAATTACTGTTTCGTTCAATGTCTGATTGATTGATCTTTGTTGCGTCGGCAAGCTGGCAACCTCCATTTTCATTTTGTAATTATTTTATCATCAAGAGATCGCAAACTTCACGATAATGACTGAAAGGGGCCATCAAACCTTTCGACTGACGATACAACATTGGTATCAAAAGGTTCTTTTTTATAAGCAAAACCCAAATGTGAAGTTAGAACAATATTGTATATCCCTTTAAATAATAGGCCAAATTTTATTGATGGTCGACCAGTTAATTTTTTTGAACTAAAAAATTGGGTGTTGTAGTTCCAAATTCAAACCGGCCGCATGACAACATCATATGCATTGTACAATTTCTAAAAACATTTACGGGTTAGGTAGCATGGCAGGACATGAATATCTATGTGAATTTTGACATTATAATGACTTAAAAGAACATGCAGTTTCCTGACTTGTATCCATAAATGTACTAATATTGATATACCAATGGCCACTTTAACCTCAAACTTCTTCAAAAGAAATTATACTTAAAACCTTGTTATATCTAAAATAACACAGAACTATATATACAAAATCATAGTTAATAATAATCAAGATGATTGGAAAGTAATCAACAAATCTCTTGCCTTCTAAATTTTGAGTGAAATTGATTGCCAAGTATTCCATAAATTTCTCTATCTTTTTTTTTTTTTTCAAGACATTCAAGATTATATTAAAAAAATGTGGATCAAATATTTATATAGTATTTCATTGTTTATCAATATTTCTTCTGAACCATTTTATTTCACATCCGACACGTACGCTAGTTTGCTAGAATATTTTGAAGCGAACCCATCACCCCTTTCAAGCTCAAACATTTTCGTAATGTTCCGATAATATCCATAATGATATCCAACAGATAATAACCTCTCTTTTTAATTTTCCTACACAATGGATCAAATGGTAATGTAAAAGAGTCCATACATCAGCCCATCAACCTCTCATAGATAGAAAATTTACATCTCAGCATTCCGTCATCTTCCACAATCAAAACTAGTTTCTTAAAATAAGTCAAATCACAGTTTCTCTTCCTTTACTAAATTTTTTACTCCATCTTTTCATACATAAATACTTACTTTTCTCACTAGTATGTTATAAAATACGTGATTCATTTGTTCATATTCTCATCACATGTCTCACTAAATTCAAGCTTTTTCAAATCATATATCCATAATTTTACTCTTGGTATGATGTTTTCCGTGAAATTGGCCCGTTTAATTCACTAGCAAGTTACCATAATTACAATCAAAATAATTGCTACACGAGGAAGGTGAAAAGGAGCAAGATAAGATTACTATTTTCAAGAAGGGGAGAAAGAATAAGTTGTGATGAACCAAGAGAAAGTAGGGAATATGAAGAGCATACCAAGACAAATTTTCTCCACCAATATATTATAGACTGATACCCGATGCTCTTTCCTAGGGCACATGATGACCTAACCACTCCTAAAAATGGCTCCTTATATTTATTGTCCACCTACACACTCCTTATTAAATTTATCTATATATAATATTTATTTATTTATCATATTTATTTTCGGGTTTTGCGCAGACGATAGGGAGAGAGAGAGAGAGTAAGGGGAAAAGATAACATTATTATAATTTTTACTATTATTATTGTTGTTATTATGATAACAATGATAATAATAATTTATTATTATTATGGAATTCAAGCAAGAGGTTTGCCATGTGAGAAAAGCAGCTTTCATCCTCTTGTAAAGCGACCACGCCCGTTTGGCTGCAATCATGCGGTCTACCTTGTGATAATTCCTTTCACTTGTTCCTTCTCGTTCTTACATATTCCCTCTCTTTCTCTTTCTCTTTCTTTCTCTCTCTTCTCTCTCTCTCTCTCTCTATCTCTTCTTTTTTTACTTTCCTAGCACCTTGTTTTTCTAAACCAAAAAGGGGTTTTTTTTTTTTTTTTTTTTTTGGTGCCAAATTGTCTCTTCCTCTTACCATCGTATGCCTCGCCCTATTTTAACCTTGGCCTCGGATATTACCCCCAATTTTTAAACAAGTAATTAACATCTCGTGAATGTGATTGGAAAACCAAAGCTTCTTTTACCTTCCTTCTAAGTCATTAGCCCAACCGATGGCGATGAATGATTGTTAATTTCTTGTGGTCGCGCACTCGTCGACCATTCTTTCGAAGTGCTTCCACACGCAAATTCAAGAGGCATCTACAATACTATGTAGCTATGTCTAACGGGGAAGGTGGTTTCTATAATGACAAATTGAGTCGTGGTACTATACTCTATCCGTGGCTAATTTTGCCCTTTTTTTTTCATTTTTCGGCAAAAGATACATACCCTTCTTTTTCTCACCTTGCATAAAAAATTGGGTTACCGATAATCCACGTGGCTAAATTAGACATTAATTTGCAAGAGAAAAAGGGGAAAGTGCCCAAATTTAATGAAAGCAAAATTTTAAAAAAATTGGGACACTTGCAGCTCGGGAAGCGCGGAAAACCCGCTCGTGCGGAGACGACGTTCACGCTCCCTAAGCAAAAAAATCAATTAAGAAAGAGTGAGAATTCCACCAAATGCACAAGTATTATTTTAATCATGAGCTAAACTCCAAAAGTCTTCATTGCAACAAGGGCATCGAAGACCACCACTTAGGCTCGCCAAACTCGCCATTCCTAAGCAAGCCACCATCATTCTTTTTTACTCTTCGATGAAAAAAAATACTTACTTTTATATGGATTGAATCTCAAGATATGAAATACTCCACTAACTTTGACTCGAGTCGAGATTTTGACCCGAGCGGTCCGAATGGTAAAGTTGATCTCGGTGCTAGGGTTTCCATCCCAAGTTGGAGTTGTATGTGTGTAATGAGAGTGGATGAAAATGGCGGAACGGAGATTTGAGCAACGTCCGGTTTAGTGAGAAAAGTGCAAATGACAAGGGGGTACTAATCCATACATGTATATGAGCTCATGAGATGCTAGGCTCTTTCATTTTTGTCCATCGACACTTTGTGTTAGTTCTTGTAAAAATTAATAAAGAAAATTACATCAGTCATGAACTTTCAAGCAAGCTGTTGTCATGAGGGTCTCGAGTTGAAGTCCACGAGAGTAAAGATCCAAACAGGCTATATATATTTTTTGATAAGTATAGTAAAAGTCTTAAAACTTGTCACGAAAATACAATTGAATTCTAAAACTTTTAAAAAGTGCAACCAAGCTATAAAACTTGTTAAATTAGGTCGATTAGGTCCTTCAATTAATTGTATTTTTCGAAAATTTCAGGATTTGATTGTATTTTTTTAAAAAAAATTAACATTTAATCACACTTTTGTGATAAGTTTTAGAATTTATAGTGCGCTTATCATTTTTTTTCCATACAAGCATACGTTAAATTAAGAAAATGAAAATAAAAAAAGAAAAAGAAAGAAATGGGTTATATTTTACTCGCTTCCCAAAACATGTCTCTGTCTCTCTCTAACATACCTTTCAAAGAGAGACAGCCTTTTCTCAGCCTTCCCGAATCCTGTCCCAATCGATCCACCTATATATTCACACCACCAACTCCACCCTTTCTCTCCATTCCTTCCCCTTCTCTTGAAAACCCCCCCTTAGGCATGCTTGCTGTTTAGGCACTTACCAATTCAGTCACCACACAACTAGAGAGGAAGTCACAGTAGAGAGAGAGAGAGAGATGGCGAGCGACAAGGTGGTGGAGACGGTGATCGTGGGGAACTACGTGGAGATGGAGGCGGAGGAAGGGAAGCCGACGGGCATCAAGACCAAGATGTCCAACCTCTTCTGGCACGGCGGTTCCGTCTACGACGCTTGGTTCAGCTGCGCTTCGAATCAGGTTCTCCTGAAAAAACCAGATCTAATCCATTGCCTCTCTCGGCCCTTTCGCCGAGATGGGTATCTGCAGGATTCTCGTATGAGCATCTCCCCTGATCGACTGTTCCATTGCTGCTGCGTGCGTGTCTCAGGTGGCGCAGGTCCTGCTCACGCTGCCCTACTCCTTCTCGCAGCTCGGGATGCTCTCGGGCTTACTCTTCCAGCTCTTCTACTGCTTGCTGGGGAGCTGGACCGCGTACCTCATCAGCACCCTTTACGTGGAGTACAGGACCAGGAAAGAGCGAGAAAAAGTCGATTTCAGAAACCATGTCATTCAGGTAAAATCAACCCGACAACAACAACAAGACCCATAAAAAAGAAAACCCTAATGAAGCTCCATCCCGGAAGCGTCCATGTCTTCTTCTTCCTTCCTTCTGTATGCCCTGCTTCACGTTCTTCTTCCTGTATTGCTGTAGTGGTTCGAAGTTCTGGACGGGCTGCTTGGGAGGCACTGGAGGAACGTGGGTCTGGCGTTCAACTGCACTTTTCTTCTGTTCGGATCTGTCATTCAGCTCATAGCCTGCGCAAGGTCTCTCTCCTTGTCTCCTCTCTCTCTCTCTCTCTCTCTCTCTCTCTCTCTCTCCGTGACTCCTATTTTTATCTCTATCCTCTCTCGATCATTATTATATTCACGTAAAACCCATTAAAGAGAGAGAAAAGGTGGGAGGAATCAGAATAATGTGAGCCTTGTTTTGATGTCTGCAAATCTTTGGTGAAATGCAGTAACATATACTACATTAACGACAACCTGGACAAGCGGACGTGGACGTACATCTTCGGGGCCTGCTGCGCCACCACCGTCTTCATCCCTTCCTTCCACAACTACCGCATCTGGTCCTTCCTCGGCCTCCTCATGACCACCTACACCGCCTGGTACCTCACCGTCGCCTCCCTCCTCCACGGCCAGGTAATGCCAAATTCCGTCACCTATGTTCGGTCCGAGCATGTAGGCTCAGGTGTCATGCGACCTAGATTTCACGGTTCATGCGGACCCTAGATTCGTTGCATGTTAGATGTATTTTGTCGACATTGTATAGGGCTAGAATATGTGAACTTTTTTAGCGGACGCATAGTCCAACTGTATCCACGAATCATGCGAATAATTAATCATATGCCATTATTATTATATGAAATAATTTTTTGGTCAAATTAGGTGGAAGGAGTCAAGCACTCGGGCCCGACCAAGATGGTCCTGTACTTCACCGGGGCCACCAACATTCTCTACACATTCGGGGGACACGCTGTCACTGTGTAAGTCCTGTCTCGAGGGATTTTATTCTTATTTATTTTCCAGTCCCTGTCCTTTACATTATTTACAAATCTCCACGTTCACGTCCTACTGTGTTGTTGTTTCTTAATAATTCGCACGAAAAACATTATCTTATAAAGCCGGTCTGAAAATGACTGGAGGTTTAGAGAACTTGCGCTTCTTTAGGACATGATCGATCCCGTGCGCTTCTTTATTCCTATTGGATGGGGGAAAAAGGGGGGTTGAAAATGACATAAATAAAGAAATTATGGTCCTTGTTGGTAAAATGTAGATTTTTTCCTTTATGGAGTAAAAGTCAAGGGATCCTTCTCATGTTTGCTTTTGCTTTTGCTTTTATCATTGAAGGGCATGCCAAAAGGGATCCGTTTTCACGAAAGAATCTTCCTAGTGTTGGAAGATGGCATTAGTGCTGTCCCAGAAAAAAAAACATAATAATTAAAAAGTCGAAGGACCCAAAAGAAAAATTAATGAAATATGGCCCTTTACACAGCAGAATTACAAAGAAACCTAAAATAAAAGATAGCAATTTTTCAAAATTAATTTTGTTTTTTTTTTGGGGCAGGGAAATTATGCACGCAATGTGGAAGCCTCAGAAGTTCAAGGCCATATATCTGTTGGCGACGTTGTATGTGCTGACCCTGACCCTCCCGTCGGCGTCGGCGGTCTACTGGGCGTTCGGAGACATGCTCCTCAACCATGCCAACGCCTTCTCTCTCCTCCCCAGGTCGCCGTTCCGCGACATGGCGGTCATCTTGATGCTCATTCACCAGGTGAGCTTCATCCTATCGAATGATGCTTCATGTTCGACTTAGTTAACTCTATTGTCCTTAAGCTCTAATGTCAATACTAGGTTTGATCGATCCTCCATGTCCACTCAAATCAATAAAAAGATACCATAGTTTTTGATATTGTAAGACTGTAGCATCTTGTTAACTATGACATTGCTTGTGCGCGCGCAGTTCATCACGTTCGGGTTCGCCTGCACGCCGCTCTACTTCGTGTGGGAGAAGGCGATCGGGATGCACGAGTGCAAGAGCCTGTGCAAGCGGGCGGCGGCGAGGCTGCCGGTGGTCATCCCGATCTGGTTCCTGGCCATCATCTTCCCGTTCTTCGGCCCCATCAACTCCACCGTCGGGTCCCTCCTCGTCAGCTTCACCGTCTACATCATCCCGGCCCTCGCCCACATCTTCACCTTCAAATCCTCAGCCGCTAGGGAGGTAACAAAACCAAACTGAACTTCTCTCACTAAATTCCCTAGTTTAACGTTATAGAAAGTGGCACCGGCAGGCCCTGGGAGAGAATCTGAGCGAGCGAGAGATGCTTTTTGTCAGCGTCTCAGCTGGTTTGCCCCTGAAAGTTTTGACCCAATTAATGAAAGAACTAAAGGAGAATCTCTCTCTATCTCTCTCTCTCTTTTTCTGTCTGCACGTTTGTTTTCATGCGCGGAAGAAGGGTCACAGTCCAGCAGACCAGACCAGGCCCATTCTCCTATGACTTTTTTTTTTATCATCTGAGATTTTCCCACCTTTTTTCTTGCCATCTCTTGCAATAATTTCTCTTTAACAATACAGGACAAGATGAATTTTCAAGAATTGCAATATTGTTGATTGTTCTTTTTAATTGTCGGAACGCCTGCGGGTTTTCGAATGATGATGTTTAGACAAGGGTATTGTCCCATTTTAAACAGTGGTTCGAAACTTTATTTTTTATTTTATTTATTTATTTTTTTGGGGGGGTGTGGCATGACATGTTTTTTTACCTAGACATGGTAAGTTGAACATGAATGGTCAGCACGGTACAAGTCAGAAAAGAGAGCAGAAGAGAATCTGCTCATCAGAGCACCATACAAGTTTTATTACTTACATAGTGACATATGGAATCATACAAAATGTAAAAATTTAATCCCAAGGTATGATAGGAATTTTCATGATACGGTTTTCCTAAAGGGCATCTTCATTGTTTGTGTGGTGCAGAACGCGGTGGAGCAACCCCCGAAGTTCGTGGGCCGGTGGATCGGGGCGTACACGATCAACATGTTCGTGGTCGGGTGGGTGCTGGTGGTCGGGTTTGGGTTCGGCGGGTGGGCGAGCCTGACCAATTTCATCCACCAGATCGACACGTTCGGGCTCTTCACCAAGTGCTACCAATGCCCTCCTCCCACTCTTCCCCCACCGATGCCCCGCCCCCTCAACGTCACTGCCTCTCCGCCGCTCCAGCACCCTCGCCACGGCCTTCACAGCCCTTGAATTTCCTTCCTCATTTTCCGGCAATTAGCGCTCGGCAACTGCTAAATCTCAAAGTCATGCCAAAGAAAAGCTTCAAATGCTACTCCTAAAGAAGTTGCTTGGGGATTTTCCTAATAGAGGCAGAGGAGATAGGGACCGAAATATGCACAATCGCCCCCAAATTGTCTATTTCCATTTTTCCATCTTACCCCAACACCACTTCTATTTTCTGAGTTTAGCCTATAGTTTTTGTCATGTTCTTGAGAGAGGGAGAGAGAATATTGATCCATCTGTATGTTTAGCTATCTTTTGATATGAGATGATGCACTCAATTGCCTCTCAATTGTCCATTGCTCTACCATTTAATAGTTCATTCACATGAGTTTTCATCGGTTCGAAAAGAACAACATGCGATGGAAATGATCATTTCAGGACATGTTTTACGTCTTACTTCTTGATTAAACTTCACTTTTTCACTTTAAAGGATAATCAAGATGTGCATAGCTTAAATAAGCAAACTTCGACACAGGTCGTGTCGATCAAATAATTGTTAAAACTCGTGATTAAACTTCTCTTTTTCACTTTAAAGGGTAATCAAGATGTACATATCAAAGAATTGTTAAAAGCTCGGAATGTGCTTATAGGGAAAACCCACTAATTGATTGAAGGGAATCAAAAAGTGGACTCATGAACCTAAAATTCCTTTCAATGTCTGTCCACTAACGTACAGAAGTTTTTTTTTTTTTTTTTTTTGGGGGTCTGATGTAGAGAGAATTAAATTATTCAAGAACGGTACTAAAGTTTGCATTTTGTGTCCTCACAGGAAACATGGCTATCAATAGTTGACGGGGATATAGAATAGTGATGCGCCCATGGGGGATCAATCATCAAGGTCCCCACCTCCAAGAGATTTGCGACCATTAAGTCACTCACTCTTGGGTGATCAATTTTAATGTAAGCCAATCTCCAATTAAGCATGACCAAAAAAAAAAAATCTCCAATTAAGAATATGAAACCTAGGGAAGATCGGTTCTTAGTCGGGTCTGGTTCTAAGGTGGAATTGGAAATCAAACCGAGAGGATCAATTTCCAAAAAAGGGAATCGTGGACCGGACCAAACCACCGGTCCGGGCCAATAGAATTGGTCAATTTTTTTCTCCCACTAAAGAGTGTTTGTGTACAATGAGAGAGAGTGACTAATTTTAAGATATTGACAAAAGTGACGATGAGAAAAGAATCATTGTACCACAGTTTGTGGTGCCATTAAACGAGATAGTGTTTAGTTCTTATTTTACCAATTTTTTTGAGAAAATAATAAAAGATATTTATGTAGTTAGTCCAGTCCATCCTCCTTGGAATCGGGAGCCGAATTGCCTAGACACCGATTCCACTTTTAGGAAGTGAGAATTGGACCGACACTTCGAAGAATAGGACCAAGCATACTGGTCCAATCCAATCTAGATAGTTCCCAGTTCAGATGGTTTGCCTTGCACATCCCTAGTGAAACCTCCTCAATTAGGGATGGTTCTAGATTTTTGGAACACAATCTGAATCACGACCCTTTGGAACTGAACGAGAACGAGCTAGTTTAGGCCACTTTCCGAGTTGAACTAAAACTGATGCTCATCCCTAACTGGCTTTGTTATAATATGCCGATCTTGTTGAGCCTTTGAGATGGTTTCTATCTTATCCCTTAATCTACAAAAGTTAAAAATTTGATTATGGCATCATTGCCGAGACATGACAGCCGGTTGGATTGTGATGATTCGAAGGCTGCTATGTCAAATAAAGTTTATTACCGGATAACCTTCTCCCTGCGGCCATCACGACGCCCCTTTAGAAAGTTCTCTCTGCTTGCACCTCTCGTCTACCTCGTTGATCTGTCGAAAAAAGTGATGTTCCTATATTATCAAAGCTCGATCATGTAGCCAAATAAACGTTGAGGAGAGATGACGATTCCTTGATTTGCGAGAGCATAAACATGGCGATGGTTGCATTTATGGTAAAAGAAAGAGGACTAGTAATCACTCGCCACAAATGATTACGGTTAACCCTATAGTTCGAGTAAATGAAGCCTGCACTTTTTCTTTGAGATAGGTACTTAGCGGTGATATATTGTTTGGAAGTCCAAATCAAAAGCTTAAGTTGAGCCCATTGTTGAGGGATATGAGATAACATATTAACATTATCTCTCACGTGCAAACCGGATTATGAGCGGCACATGAAATTGAAATAACCAGGGGAGTGCACATTTGCAAAAGGGAAAACATTAACTCTTATATTATATTAGAAAGTCAATCCTTTGTCAAGCAATATGTGACAATATTTCAACAACCATAAACAACATAATTAAGTGTGTTGTAACCTACATATTTGAGCAAATCATATGATCATACCATTCTCAGGAGAGAACTTAGGGTTAACATAAAGGACAAAAACGGTTTTAATCAATTGATTTTTTTTTTGTATATTATATTTTAACTCTTAACTCATTCTCATAATTTTGCCTTGTCTCTTTACAGAGCATGAAAGTTGAACCCCACACCTGAAACTAAATGCCTCACTTCCAACCTCTTGAGGAGAAGATAGGGAATCAAACTTCCTATCTATCTCCCCAGACCATGTAAAAAGGGTATGGAAGGGGTGTCCACTAAAGCAACCCGAATTCTGAATCCATTGATTATCAAGCCTAAAATCTCGAAAAGCTTTGTCCCTCGTGATTCCCTCCAATCTCTCTCTCTCTCTCTCCTCCCATATTTAGGGCTACTTTGGCTCTCGAAAACGATCAGTCATGGACCAAAGTCACTCCTTGCAGCGATTGTGCGAAGGAAGGGAGTCAGGAGCACCTTTCGCTTTTCATCTTCTCTTTTCAGACCCTTTTCTCAGCAAGAAAAAGATACTGTGGGTACGGGGTCTGACGAAACCCTGATAATTAAAGAAGCAAGGACAGAGAGAGAGAGCGACGCGAATGGCTTCGAAGGCTTTGAGAACACTGCTCCTGTCCTGATGCCACTTTAGGTGGAGATGGCATGGTTTTTAGCCTTTGGTTTCTTTTGCTTGGAATCGCATGATTCTTTTTCTGGGGATCTGCAAATGAATTTTCAAGAAGATAAAATGTGTGGGTACGAAGCTTGCTTTCTGGGAAAGCACCAATCTCTTTGCAAAGCGCATGCAAGGCTTGGTGTGAGAGAAAGGTGTCTGTCTTTTCAGTTCCAAGTCAATTTCAGTCTATAGGACCCTCGCCAGAATTCTTGAAAATAGATAAATTAAGATAGGGACCATTATCTTCCGCCAGGGAGACATATCTACAATGTTCATTTGTACAGGTCTATACCGCAGGCTTTTGAGCATTACCTTTTCCTTTTTATTTTGTCTTCTAAAGCTTGAATTTTGCTCTTACCCAATTTTTAATATCGAGAAAATAGAAAAATACTATAATTCTTGTGGTAGATTCAAGTAGAAGAACGAAAGTGAGGTGTGAAAAAATGAGTTCATCTTATTTGTACAATTACAGCTTTGAGTGGCAATGTCTTTTTCATCGATTAGGTGAGTATTTTACCATGAGCAATGCCAAGTATATGGGAAACAATTTACGTGATTGATTTAGAAATTAATTTGGTAGGCTCTTGTAAGGTGTTGAGTACGACCATCGACCACTGGATTGTCGATTTAAATGCTTAATTATAATCTTTCTACTCATGTTGTCTAGTGTAATGGATATGTAGCATGACTAATTATTAATAGGCGATCTCATTGGCATTTCAACACCTTCAACACCATAGTTCCTATTGACTAAATCTATCACATCTACTAGACCCGGGCTCATAAAACGCGCGCACGAGAGAGAGAGAGCCCAGGAAAAGCCCATCTTTAGCGCTTTGAGAGGGCCCATGGGATATGAAAGATGGATCAGGAAAAGCCCACCATTCACATCCACCCTGAGAGAGAGCCCAAGAAATGATTAAAAGCCCACTCCTAATTCAAACTTCCTATGAGGATACTAAACTGCCAATGAGTGAAGGCCATCTATTGTCTTTCATTCTAGGTGTGCGAAATCATGGCATCGGACATATTCCATCCGCTTAGTGGCGCATTCATAACCGGAAATTGTCAAATCGCAAAAGTCCCTTGAATCCTGGAACACAACCGCGACTTACCTTCTATGCCACCTTGAGGGTGGAAATCATCCTTAAAGACGGTGTCTGCACGCCTCAGACATTCGTGATCTTTTCCAATGGTTCTCAAAAACTTTCATAGCAATCCATTCCCAGTTTCCCGATGAACTAGCTAGAATTTCATTTTGAATAACATAGAGCAAATCTATGTCTGCTTCTTGACTCTAGATTCTTATAACCACTTCACGATCATAAAACCTTGTGACTTATCAGTTCACCCAGCATAGAAGATAGGCCTGAACAGTGTCACGACCTCTCCATGGAGGTTTATCTCGGTCCCACAATTGAATTTCTAAAGAACGTTGATCGAATTTCTTTTGAGCACGAGCAAACTTAGGTCCGGGCCTTTAGGCTTGATACCGAGACAAGGCTAGCAGGAGTTGACAGTCAAGACTTGTATTAGGCACAACCTGAGGTTTTTTTTTTTTTTTTTTTTTTTTTTTTCCTTCTCCATCAAATTTGGCACCTAAGAGTCCTTAAGAAAAAAGACAAAAGAAAAATATAAAATAAAGACAAGGCCAGCAGGAGTTGCTTTTTTTCTTTAGGGCCGATGAGGGTCACCAGTGACCCTCGCCTAGATTGGGCGGGGGCCGCCTCGCCTTGGGCCGTGAAGGCCTAGGGCAAGGCCATCAAAGCTTCACCGGCCACTGGCGAAGGTCGTCGCATCCTCACCCGCGGCTGGTGAGGGTCTCGCAGGTGCCGATTGCTGGCGAAGTGCGTTGCATGCTCAATACAAAAAATTATAGAATCGCAAGAGTCCGTTAGAATCTTGAAGTATAACCACGACTTACCTTCTATACTGCTTTGAGAGTGGAAATCATCCCCAAGGACAGTATTTGGACACTTCGAACATTCGTAATCTTTTCGGCAGTTCTCGGAAACTTTCACAACACTCCATTCTCGATTTCCTGATGAACTAGCTAGAACTTCATTTCGAGTAACATACAGCCGGTCTATGTCTGCTTCTTGACTCTAGATTCTTATAACCACTTCACGATCATAAATCTTGTGGCTTATCGATTCACCTAGCATAAAAGATGGGCCTGAACAATGAATTTTTTATGTTAGAGCCAACTCTGAAAATTTTCATTACATGAACAAGCCCAGATGAGCAACGGACACGAATTTCTAAACAACGTTGATCGAATTTATTTTGAGCACGAGCGAACCTAAGCAAGGACCTTTAGTCAAAATTTTTATGAGGCACGACCTGAGTTTTTTTTTTTTTTTCCTCCATCATGTTTGACACCTAAGAGCCCTCAAGAAAAAAGACAAAAGAAAAATATAAAATGAATGCCTCCATATCACTTAAATTACACGTCTCCACAATTTAAAGTACATTTTTCATTCTTTAGCCCAATTGAAATGGCGAAAACAGCCTCATTTTAAAAATCCCTCAAAATCCCAAGCCTCAAACTGGCCATACTCCAAACATCCTTGGAGACTCTCTCAATCCCCGTTAACTCTTTGGAGTTGTTTGTTCAAAGGAGTATACTTTGCCGCATGAGACTTTTGGAATGCACAAAAAGGATCGCACCATGGCAAAACATGCTTGTCGCTAGGGATTCACCTGTGGAGATATTACATGGGTTGTGGGAAATGGAAAAAAGAAGAAGAAAGATATGAGAGGATAGGTGGCTGGAAATGGGAATCATTGGTGGACCTTGATGAGCCCCAAAAGGGTGGAGGAACTAATCAATCACAAGAATATGCTTGGAATAAGCAGGAATTGAATTGCAGATTCTCTTAGCGATTCCTCTAAACTGAAACTTAGAAGAAGACTTTTGGGCGTGGACAGGGAATAAGACAGTCAAAAGTGCCCAAAACAAATATATCCAGCTAGCCTACAAGAACAAACGGCCTCGGCCTCCACTTCTTTTCAAGTTCTGAGATCCTTTGGTTTGTTGCCTTTGGTTTAGGTGGAGAAGGCATGGTTTTTAGCCTTGGGTTTCTTTTTCTTGGAATCTCATGATTCCTTTTTTGGGGATCTGCAATTGAATTTTCAAGAAGATAAAATGTGCGAGTATGAAACTTGCTTTATGGAAAAGCACCAATCTCTTTACAAAGCGCATGCATGGCTTGGTGTGAGAGAAAGGTGTCTTGTCTTATCAGTTCCAAGTCATTTTCAGTCTATAGGAGTCTGGCTAGAATTCTTGAAAATAGATAAATAAAAATAGGGACCAATTTTTTCCACCAGGGAGACATATCTAGTGTTCATAGGTACAGGTCCATACCGCAAGCTTTTGAGCATACCTTTTCCTATTTATTTTGTCTTCTAAAGCTTGAATTTCACTCTTACCTAATTTTAAATATCGAGAAAATAGAAAAATGTTATGATTCTCGTGGTAAAATTCAGTAGAAGAACGAAACGAGGGGTTAAAAAACGAGTTCATTTGATTTGTACGATTGCAGTTGTGGGTGGCGACATCTTTTTGATGGATTAAGGTAGTAATTTTCCATAAGTATTGCTAGATATATAGGAAATAATCTATATGATTGATTTAGAAATTAATTGGTTAAGCTCTTGTAAGGAGTTGAATACGACCATCGACCATTGGACCGCCGATTGAAAAGCTTGATCATAGTCTTTCTAGTCACACCGTCTAGTATGTAATGGACATGTAGCACTGACTCATTTTTAATAGGCGATCTTATTGGCGGTTCAACACCCCATAGCCTATTGACTAAATCTATCACATCTATCCTTTTCCCACTAGACCCGGGCTCATAAAAGGAAGGAGGGATGGAGGGCCTAGGAAAAGCCCATCCTTAGGGCTTTGAGAGGGCCCATGAACAGAAAGATGGATCAGGAAAAGCCCATCCTTCACATCTACCTTTTGAGTGAGTGAGAGAGAGAGAGAGAGAGAGAGTCCAAGAAATGATTAAAAGCCCACTCCGAACTATGAGGACCCAAACTGCGAAAGAGTGAGGCCAGCCATCTTCTTCTATTTCAGGAGTGCGAAATCATGGCATCGGACAAAATTCCGTCCACGTAGTTGCGCACTCAAAGCCGGAAATCATCGAATTGCAGAAGTCCATTGAATCCTGGAGTATAACTGCGACTTACCTTCTGCTCCGCCTCAAAGGGTGAAATCATTCTCAAGGACAGTGTCTACATGCCTCAAACATTTGTGATCTTTTCAGTGATTCTCCAAAACTTTCACAACATTCCATTCCTGATTCCATGATGAACTAGCTAGAATTTTGTTTCGAATACCATAAAGCCAGTCCATGTCTGTTTCTTGACTCTTAGATTCTTATAACCACTTCACCATCGTAAACCTTGTGGCTTATCAGTTCACCCAGTATAAAAGATGTGCCCTAATAATAAATTTTCGTTGTTAGAGCCAAGTCTGATTAATTCTATTTACATGAACAAGCCTAGAGAAGCAATGGGCACGACCTCTCCATGGAGGTTTATGTCGGTCCAACAATTGAATTTCTAAAGAACTTTGATCAAATTTATTTTGAGCGTGAGTAAACCTAGGCAAGGATCTTTAGACTTGATACCGAAAAAAAGCCAACAGGAGCTAACAGTCAAGATTTGTTAGGCACGATCAGAGTTTTATTTTCTCCATCAAGTTTGACACCTAAGAGTCATCAAGAAAAAAGACTAATGAATAATATGACATAAATACCAACTTTCACTGAGAAAATATTAGGTGCATTATTCATATTGAACCATCCACGGACCAACACGTCGCAAAGCCGAGACCCAAAGTTAGTAGAACCATTAAAGTTTTTGCTTCACTCTTTCTTGCTCCGTTACTGAAAAATTCTGATCTTCCTCTTTCGGCGAAGGTTGAAGGCACATCTTTATTTGTGAACCCCGCCGCGGCCTCAACCTTCACCGGTTGCGGTGCACTCACCAGACAAAGGAAAAAGAACAGAAAAAGTAAGAATTAGACAAAGTCCATTTGGTGTTTTAGCTTCTCTTCCCTTAGGAACTATTTGCTCTCGGTCATTTCGTTTCACCTTGATCCTCCTCTCCATGACTGAACCAAATCTACACACAGTCAAGTAACATTTCCTCCCCCCAACCTTCTTTTTTTGGTGTGATTGATTGGGTGGTCCATCCAATGGTTGAATCTAAAGCTTCGGAATCACTTCTTTGAAGTTGCGTTCCTCTTTATGCGAGTGCGTGAGTGGGTTCCAAGTGATTACATGAACTAGAGCTTGTTGGTTATAGAGGGTAGAAGTGAATCTCCGGTGCGGAAGTGAATTCGGTGTCAATTTGGTCGGGCTGGTGATTCCGGCGAAGAAATCCAAGAAGGTAAGGAAAAAGGAAGAGAGGAAAACTCGAGGCGAATGTGGCACCGTGGATTTTGAACTTGGAGATAGAGATAATGGAGAAAGAGGGAGAGAGAAGAGTTCTCCATAATGCAGTGTTAACGGAGAGAGTAGGGAGCAGAAATTTTGATGGTTCAACTGATAGGTGGACTTGACTTCGCCATGTGTCAATCCATGGATGATTCAATACGAATCCTACGTGGTGTATTTGATGCATCTAATGTTTTCTCATTTTCACTTAAACACCAATTTCATGTCTCTACAATTCAAAATACATTTTTCATACTTTAACTCAATTGAAATGATGAAAGAAGCCTTATTTTTTAAAAGGCCAAAATCACAAGCCTCAAACTAGCCAAACTTCAAACAAGCTTGGGGATTGATACCAAACAAGTTTGGAGACACCATCAATTCCCGTTAACTCTTTGGAGTCGTTTGTTTAGAGGAATATAATTTCTCGAAGGAGACTTTTGAAATGCACAAAAAGGATCGTACGTGTCTTGGGGATGGCAAGGCATGCTTGTTGGTATGGATTCAATTTGTGGAGATATCAGATGGGCTGTGGGAAATGGAAAAAAGATTAAGATACAAGAGGATAGGTGGTTGGAAATGGGAATCATTGGTGGACCAGCGAACCTTCATGAGCCCCAAAGGGTCAAGGAACTAATCAATCAAGAGAACAAGACTTGGAATTAGCATAAATTATGGAATCTCTTTGATGAGAACTTGGCTAGTGAATCCTAGCGATTTCTCTACATAGAAACTCAAAGGAAGACCGTTTGCTTTGAACAGGGAATAAGACCATGTTGACAACTAAATTTTAGTGTCCCATTTAGTATTTTGCTACATAGAAAATTAAGAATCAACCCCAACCCCTAGCAAAAATAATTATTAAATTAGGAATATATTTCAATTAATTGCATTTAATTGAAATGCTGATTTGGTCCAAAATAAAATTGGACCGACGTGGTGAGTGGACTTGAAACAATCACATGGACTAAACCTACATAAGAAGTATATTCGACCAAGCTTCAGGGGGATTGGTGGCAGAAATTCATGATGGAAACGAGCCTATTGGACCTAATTGAACTAGGTTTGGCCCATAAGAGCTTGAAATAGTAAAATGCCTTGCTATTGAAGGCCATGAAAGAGATTGGATTTGGCCAAGCTCATACACTAGAGCTGATAGAATTTGCATGGAGATGAGGCTTTGTTGAACTTAATTAAGCTTAATTCAGCCCATTAAAAACCTAACTAGTGAAAGATCTTAGGTTTTTAGAGTCCATCAAGTTGTAAGGCTGAAATTTAGCCCGCAAGAATGAATTGGACCTAGGTTAAACATTATAAATAACATGAAGAAAAGGGTCCTATTGGACCTATTGTTGCTGTTGTGCCTCAACCCAACACCGTTACGACTCTCTTGTGCTTGTTCCCCACTGCGACTTATGCCAACGTCACTCTTGCCCAGCCAACAACGAGTTGCTTTGATTTGTCCTTTATCGACCGCGACATGTTGCTACTTTTTCTCCGCTGAGTACCTTGATGACCCCTTGCTTAGTGAAAATCTCATTGCTCTGTCTCAAAGTCGCCGCCTTGCTCTAGCCCTTATTGAGAGTCCAACCTAGGCAAACAATTTGCTCTTGCCTCCCAAACCCAAACTTGACCTATGATAACGGCCTACAACTGCCTTCCTACCTCACAACGCCTCTTAAAGCGCCTCACCTAACCAGGCCTTGTTGCTCTATATTTTGCAGGCTAATCGAAGCTAACGAATCCCACGAGCTATTGGCTTACTGATTTTCTTACATTGTGGGTCCAAGTTTCCATGAGCCTTGGCCAAGTACCTCATCATTCCAAGCACGTTGCCGGCTAGCCTTGCCGAGACTGCACACCATCAATCATCCCTTTCTGTGAGCATCATCATCGCCTCCTTAATCGTCGCCCATCGTCGGTTCAAATTGGGAAAGCCGATATTCAAATTAGGTGAGAAATCTTAATGGATTCGATTTAAACATTCTATTTCCTAATTTGTGCTTATTGGAGAAAATATTGGCTACAGCTCATATTCCAGTGTGGCAAATTGGAAGGAACCTTAGAGTGCAGCACATGTCTCCTATAGGCCCAGACTGTCAAGCCAAATTTTTGAAAACTCTCTCCTCTTGTCCTCTACACTTATAGAAAGATTTAACTAGTGATTCTACTGGTTGAACACATCACGTGGACAACATAAGTTTAATTTTAAAGACACTAGTATTTAGTTCTCTTCACAACTCATTTGCAATAGCGAGACATCAATGACTTCCATACAAGCTTTGAAAGCATGTCTTTTAGAAGTTCATCTTGGTATGCATGCTTTTGAATGCAATGTTCTTAGAAATAATGAGTAAAAATTCAAAGGGGATGAACTTAGATACTTTATTTTGAATCTTTTGTCTTCAAAGATAGGCAAGAATACTAGAACATACGAAAAATTCACAAGATCGAATTCAAATACTATAAGTAAAGACGTACTTGGAAAATTATTTAAATACTGTAAGTGCTTTTGTCTGCAGTATAGTGATGCCAACTTTGATGGGGTGGAGCAATATGCTCGAAACAAGAGAGTTCAAGTTAGCAATGTCACCTATTCACTACGAATTCTTCTTGATTTCATTGGCGATATTTTTCTTTTTGAACATTGTTCTTTCAAAACATATAAGTGGGCTATTTAAGTAATGCAGCATCTCTTTGTTTTCTCATCAACATGTCAAAATATTCTCTTCATACAAAATCTTCTAGTGATGAATTGCCTACTTTCTCTCTTGTGAACCAATATCCTATTATCTAATCATCTCCCAATTGAATGGCCTAATATGAACTTACTGGCTTTAGGATGTTGGTATGTTTTCATTGTGGCTTGGATTCTTTGGTTAGTTGCAGCTGATTCGTGACTATACTTGAAATAGTTGAGATTGAGAATTGGACATCCCTCAAGGTGCATGGGAGCAGCACTTTGCGATACATACCATTTTGTTTGTAAAAATCCTTTATTGGAGTTTTACAATGGATCATCATCATTTTATGAGATTATGTGTTATTTCTATGAGTAAATTATATTGACATTCTTTGAGTTTTGATCAAATTACTTGGAGACTTTTATTTTCATATATTACTCCGATGCCCTCCAGTGTTGTTCATCGTTTGTTGCCATCAATTTTAGCTGATCCGTTCATCCTTTATTAAAGTCATACTTTTATTGAATGGTCATTGGATTTTTAGGTGTGGAAGAGTGCAATGAGATGTGCTATCAGGACCCTATGCTGAAGGACCACCGGTGGAGTGCTTACATTAATCACTCTCCTGGTGTTACAACTCACTCAGAGGTTTTTTTCTCCTCATAACTTTCCATGAAAATTTTAAATAATACCCTTGTTTGCTCCTCTCTCTCTCTCTCTCTCTCTCTCTCTCTCTCTCTCTCTTTTGTTCTCTCTCCCTCCTCTTTTTGTTGTATGGGCTGTGTTACCTTGTTAGCAGTGGTTTGTGCCTAACGTTCTTTTTTTAAATCAACCTTCTGTTATTGAATCATGTTAAAGGTTAACCTGGTGAGTGTGGCATATTCATTCTTATCTAGAGATAAACGAATGATATCTCACCATAGAAATGGTGAGTGGTTGCGACATTTAACCTACAGTGCTATTTTGTGGCATTGTAACCAACAATCAGTTTGCCATTTTACTATTGCGAACTTCACCAAAAGATCATTCCGTATTGCACCATAAGGCCTTTCTACATCACACTAAGAGCTTAATGGATAATACTAAATAAATGTGCCCAATGATGGAACTCTATGTATATGGGTATGGGCAACCGTCGCCCTAATTCAAGAAAGTTACTTGATTCATATTCACCTGAGGTTTACATGTGTCTTTTGGTGGTTGCAAATTAGTTTTGCAAATTCATGACAAGATCACACTATTTGTCACAATCGATAATGCCAGCCCCTCCAGTCAATAACGATACGTTTGTGTTTTACTATTGTGGCCTTAAATGTCCTCTATAAATGGCAAGGATGAAGGGCAATCTATGAAGAAGATACTATGGTTACCCAAGATACAATCACAACGACAGAAAAGAAAGTTGTAATTTTTATATTTGGGTTAATGAGGAAATCAATCAATTGGCAAGGAATGTGATGCCCCAGGCACGTCACAAACTACACACACGGAAGTCTAATGTAATTAACCTATTATAAGGAGCCTTTACAATCATTTCCTCAAAACTATACCTGCTTTAACTTTATAGAAGGTTAGCATTTATAACATATTTTATTAGGATCGTATAAACTTTATTTAATGAAATTGTGGTCTGAATCACCTCGCTTAAACTCGAAACACGTACAAAAAGGATTACAACATTAAATACCAAGTCAAGTAAACCCTCCAAGCAAAACTGAAGTGCATGGGCAAAGGAAAACAATATAACAGGCACCAACTTTCATTTCATTTCATCACCATTGGAAGCTGCTGATTTACAAGGCAGATTTTCTCGTACTAGGCATGGATACATAACAGTTTACATCACAAAACATGCTACAAAACAACCTTAGAAGAGGGCCAAAAAGTTTCCTATCTCCTCTACCCATTTACCTCTTTACGCCTCCAAGTATCCCTAGGATTTCCCCTAAACCCAAACCCTTGCGGGCGGCACCTACCCTCCCTCGGCTCTCCTATGTCGGTCACCATTCAAGAGGGTCAATGAGATCGCCATCCAAATTTAGGAACTAGGAGATGAACTGCATAGGGAACCAAATAAGGCGCCCATCATCGAACCATATGGTAACTGCATAGCGGGTGAAAACTAAGCTAGTTTCTAGGTTGATCAAGTCCTAGAACATGCCCTCGAGGTAAGCGAACGCTCTGTAGGTGGCGATAGCGGCACATCCATAGCTAAAGATATGGAAAATAATTAAGGGGTGAGCAATACCTAGTAAGAGAAAAAGACTAGGCTCTAAACTACAACATCCGCATATTTCTCGGAAAAATAGCATCACCAACATGGTAAGCACATACAAGCATATTGCAATTCCTTCCGCTACTAACCAGCATAAGCAGCACACAGTCTAATGCAAATTAGCACTTGCTGCACACTGCACACTTCCATTTCCATCAGATGCAACTTGCACCCAATTCATATAAGCATGCACGCTACTATGCAAGAGTGCTACACGTCGCATGCAACTCACACGCTATTATATTAAAATTAGGTGTAATTCTCATGGTCCACCCTCAAGTCGATTTACTGCTGGTTACCAGCTAGCCCGCTCGAGTCACTTCCAATCCTAGACTAGACTTCCATGGAATCTTTTTCACATGCATCTTCCTCTGAAGAATCTCGGTTTTCCAACAACCAAGGCATCCCAAACACACAACAGAGGCATCTCACTCCAAGGCATCTCGACCACCGCCATCAACACATCCCTAATCACACAGCAAGGGCACCCCACTCCCTGAGGCACCACCGACGCCATGCAACCAATGGAATGTCTTTTCTTTTCAAGTTAAGCACGCCATTTCACACATACACCTTGCATTATTCATATTAACTAGCATGCATGAACCTCCCTAATTCCACAATCAAAACACAACATTTGAAAAATGGTGGTACCCAATCCTTTGCAATTCCCACACACAAATGACGTGCATTCCTCATTATGCATAACACTCCAATTTCACTTGTGAACATGGATAATGAACGTTGCAGCATGCACCACAATCATCAAGCAGCTTAATTCACAACTTTCAATAGAATGCTCAAGGTTCTTCAATCATTTGGGCAAAACAGAACATGTGCAGGGCGGAAAAAAAAAAGAAAAGAAAAAGAACATGCACAACTAGCAAACTGTAAGCTAAAACTCTAGCAAATCACTTCAGAAAATTATGAAATTTTAATATGTATTAGGAAGACATGGAAAAACATTTTCTATGAAGATCGCTAAGCCCAGATCCTATTGTACGAAGGACAGTAATTGCACAAACTCGATCCACATATCATTCTATTTTCCGAAAGCTATACTAATAGAAATGCATGCATTTCCACCTTAATTCTCAACCAATTGCCAAGAATTTTTAATATTTTATTCCCAACAGTATGTCCTATCACTTCCATGAAGACAAATTGGTCCGAATCTCACCATAGGAATACGGAAAATTCAAAATGTACGCTGGCTTACCTTGTTATAGCCTTTAGCCTGAATTTCAATACAAAGCAAGTCTACGGTTTTAATCACTTGCATCAATCCAGAACAATCTCACAAAATTATATACTATAATTTAACATCTATAAAAAAACATTTTCCATGAAGGTTGTTCGGTCTGAATTCCTATAGATTGACTAGTGCAAAATTTTCAAATTCAACGTACAGCAACGTCCAGTTTCAAGAAAGTAGCAACCTCCTAGAACCTATTATCTCTACCGCATTTATTTCTTCCATCAACAACATGCAGAACCATTTTAACTCCTTTGTCACACATGCAAGACCTATCTAACCCACCAACTGTCAAAATCGAAGCACGTTAGAATAGATTTGTCTCTAAATACCACATGCAATCCTATCAGGACCTTGTAAGACACATGCAAAAGCCTTTTTAGTACACGCAAACCACTTCCACCACTATCAACAACTCACTCAATCCCCTAATCAAGTCTTTTCCTCCCAATCCAACCGCACAACAACAAGCTTTCCTCAAGAAAGTTACTCTACACTCAGGAATAACAGAAATTGCAACAAGCAAACCATCACTAGCGGGTTTCTAGCCATCACCAAGCCACATAAAGATCTTGAAACTTAATACCAAGCCCTTTTCCTTTACCTTTTTGTTGCTTAACCTTCCCGAAGTAGTGGCTTACATGTTCTTTGAAGATCCTAGCTCTGGAGGTCGCAGGTGGAAAGAAAAACACCAGGCAGAAGAGGAGGATTTGCTCGGGAGAGAGATGGAAGTGTAGGGGAAAAACACTAGCCGAGGGAAGAAAAAAAGAGATAGAAGGAAACAAAAAGAAGAAGAGGAGAGGTCGGTGGCAAGGGAAAGATCGCTTCTGCTTAAGGTTTTTGCAAAGATTTTAATGATTGCACCCTAAATCCCCATGTTACACTACCTTAGAGAAGTAGTATCATTAGGCTAGGGAAAATGACTTTGCAGCCATGCAAATATGACAAAAAGGGAAAAATTATTGAGGAGAGTTTTTCCCCATGCAGACTGTAACTTGCACAAGAAAAGGGGAGGGCTATTCAGCTCACTAGAGAGAAAAATAAATAAAAGGCTTAAGGTTTGTACTTTAATACAAAGAGTACTTAAGATTATGAATTTTCCACTCTAATTTTAGCTCTAATAGTGATAACATTTCTTAACATATTTCAACTAATGACACAATATTAAATTAACTTAAGATCGATTATGGCAATATTAAAATGTATTCATACAAAATATAGTTGTACCTGGCTTATTGATTTCTAAGTTTATCATGCACGTTAACGAATTTAAATTCCCATCTCTGAGTTGAGACTTTCTTGATCAAACATCACTCATACATCAGGCCCTTGGCCCAACTCACGACCCACCCAGCCCATCTACATGGCTCGTGGTCCAAGCGGTCGACTTATTGAGCTCCGTCCAAGTTCGTGGCCCAAAGTTGGTCTGTCGGCCCATGTTCATGGCCTTTACATGGTCCATCAAATCCACACTCGGGCTCTTGCTTGGCCCACAAAAAATCTTTAGATTCATAATACTTCTTTAGTTATTTGAGAAAGGTCGAATTTTTGAGATGTCACAAGGAGTGTGTCCAAATATTTTTGCTAGAGCAATATCGAGCAAAAACTAATATCAACCCATAATAAGGATTAGGGCTATTCAACGTGTGCTGAAGACAAGGCTCTTGTGGTCAAATTGGAACGAGATTTGGCAAACATAAATAAAAAATATTCTAGATTGAAGATGTTTGTTGTGCTATTATTTATGGTAATTTTAGCTTCCAAATTTGACATGTTTTGAGATTTGGCAAACTTAAAGATATTGGTTAGGTTGCTTATAAGTTTGACATGTTCTCTATATGTGTGGTGGGTGATGGGTTTTATTTATACAGTTTGATTTGGCATTGTCGGTGGCCTTGATCTTTTTGTATGCATTCGTGAACACCAGTAGGAATGCATGACAAGGAGGGCACCAGTGTGCCAAGAAGTAAAGGAGGACTATCTTCCGTATCAAGTTTGACACAGAAATCTACAATCAAAGTTAAGAAACAACTTTTTAGATAAACCACCAATCAATTGAGAAGGCATGTGAAAATTGTATATACGGAAAGGATTTTCCTAGTGATAGCCCTAATTTCAAACCTTTCCTCAGCTCATGAAACCAAAGGGCAACGATATTTAGGACCTCATTGTAAACATTAAAAATTTCCGAGTCATTAGCTTCTAGGCGGATAAACAAATTTACCTTGGTTCCATCCTTTCTAATAATGAAATCCAAATCCCTTAAAACCAAGATCAACTCCAAGGTCTGAGATTCTTCCCTTTTCTTCTCTATCTATGCAAGCTCTACAAATTTTTTTGGAGTGAATGGATAAGTTGCAACGCCATGCTCTTCAACATTTTCAGCAATGTTGGAATGGATAGTCTTCCCATTCGGACCGACTATGACTAGAGTGGATAGGGTTGACAGCTCAAAGTACCTAACCAACTTCTCACATTTCTCATCTTTGAATGGTAATGAAAGCCATGGCATACTTCCAAAGGATTGTTTGAATGATGCTTCATCATCATCGAGAGGTATTTGAATGATTTCAAAACTCTCTTATTTAGCCTTGAATTTCTCATAAACCTCTGGTAACTTTGGTGCGAAATCAACACATGCTCTATACACGGACAATGAGAAGTATAAACTCACAGTTTTCCCTTCAAGCTTAGTTAGCGAAGCCTGGTTTGGCCACATAACTAGATTAGTAAAAGAAGGCCGGAAATTCGAATCATAAGGACACACAACCATCAGTGTTAACGAGAGAAAAGAAATTACACGCACTCGCTCTGTATCACATGAGTTCAAAAACCTCAACTGGAGAAATGAAAGACTTCTTCACATAAAATCTCCAAATTCAGCATTTTTAAATTCATCATTCAACTCTCAAACTTAAACACAATCAAAATGGTACGAACCAGAGCACTATACATAGAGAGAGAGAGAGAGAGTACTCAGGACTTAAGTCACATTTTAAGCCACTTTGGCTTAACAAAAAAAGACTGAATAATTTTGAACATTTCACTTATAGCCGATTTTCAACATTGAAATGTTTTTTAACCAAATACATTTACAAAAGTCGAGAAACTACAACACAAAAGTCTTACACGTTCTAACTTTATTTTTTCATGATTGAGAAGCAATTAACGAGGATTTGTCTCGTCCAAGACTTGCACTACTTCAAACAATTTGTTTGGACACACGAACCTCAGGAGTGCCAAAAGTTGGCACGGAGGGACACTTAAGTGCCAAAAGTTACAAACGGTACACTTAAGTGTCAAAATCGGAGCAAAAGGGATTACTTAAGTGCCAAATCCGACCAAATTGCCATGTGTCCATTTTCCGGCGACTTCATTTGCTGACGGAGCATTTTTTTCAAAATAAAAAAATTCCACGTGACAATTTTAATAAAAAAAATTGTCTACGTCAAATTTTAAAGTCCACGTCAGATTTTAAAAAAATTAAAATCGATTTTATTAAAAAAAAAAAAAAGGGGGAGGGGGAAATCGGCGAGGGCTGTGCAGCCCTCGCCGCCGCCACCGTCCGTCCAGTCCCCACCGTCGCCGGGAAGGGCCGGCGACGGTGGGCGAGGGTCGGCCGGGGACGCCGGGCCCCGGCCAGTGGCCGGCGACCCCGACCGACTGCGGCGGGCCCGTAGGCCCTCGCCCGCCGGGCCAAAGGCGGCCGATCGCCCGCACCTCGCCGGATCTGGGCGGCCAACGGCCCTTGGCCCGGCGGGGCGAGGGCCAGCGACCCTCACCGGATCTGGGGGAGGGTCGCAACCCTCGCCCCAGATCTGGGCGAGGGCCTGCGGGCCCTCGCCGCAGGCCGGCCGGGGCCCGGCGACCCCGGTCACCCCTTGCCCACCGTTGCCGGCCATTCCGCAACGGTGGGCAGCGCTGACAGCGGCGGCGGCGGGGGCCGCACAGCCCTCGCCAATTTCCCCCCCACCCCACCCCTTTTTTTTTTTTTCTTAAATTAATCAATTTTAAAATATTTTATTTTTTAAATTATTTAATTAATAATTTTTAAAATCCACGTCGAGCAAAAACGACGTCGTTTTGCGCAAAAACGACGTCGTTTTGCGCTGATTTTTTGTCATTTTAATTTCCAACGAGCCACGTAGACAAAAAAATTAATAAAAAACATGCCACGTAGGATTTCCGGCAGGATTCCGGCGACCTGGCACTTAAGTGATCCATTTTTTTTGAAAAGTGGCACTTAAGTGTACCGTTTGTAAGTTTTGGCACTTAAGTGTCCCTCCGTGCCAACTTTTGGCACTCACGGGATTTCTTTAGGACTCCCTATGCGTGTAGCCCTTAAGTGGCTAGTTTGTTCCCATAATTATCTCCAAGCATGGCCAGTCTACCTGCTTTTGTCGCTTGTACCCTCCTCTGCCTATATAAGAGCAAAGAGACCTCATTGTAAAAACCAGAGAGTGAAATAAGAAGTGTGTTGTGTACTCTACTTCCAACATGATCTTCTAAACACTCCCATTCTCTTCTAGTCCAGAACGATGGTTCTGAACAAACACTATGATTGAGAAAAATCCTGGAGTATGCTCTGCACTTGCCCTTAGGGGATCATGTGCATCAGAATTTCCGATATTCTTGAAATTACTATGTTCTAAGCTCATGGCTTGAAAAACAACTTGTTGGCTAACAGGCAGTCCCTATTAAGGCTAGGAGAGCCGTGCGTGGGATAGCATACTTGTCATAAGTTTACATGAATCATTTTAGTTTGGTCATAATCTCGTTTTGATACTAGAAGAGTATCTCTCATCCGATGGAAACATCAGATTCATCCCCTTCTTCTCTTCCGATTTCCCTTACTTCAAATCTTTCCCTTCAGTCTCCTCCTGAACTTCGCAAGTCTTCATATTCAAAGATAGACTATCTTTATGAGGTTGCTTACCTTACAGAAGATAGTAAGATTTCAGACACCCAGCTTCCTATGATGAACCCCTATACTGCTTTTGCAAAACCACCTTCGTTTTCTCCTCTTCGATCCATAAAACACCTCATTAAACATACTCCTCGCACTGTGAAAGAGTATGTTCAATCCTCGCGCTTTGATCAGCATCCCATCCAAGCAACTGAACAAGAACAGTTTGTCACTCTCCAGATACCTCCTGAATTTCAATCTCAATGGATCAAACAAGGCTACACTCATCTCCACTTTGGAGCCATCCGTCTTGCTCTAACCTTCCATGGCCGTAAGGGCCTACCGGTTACTGCAAGAATAGCCCTCTTGGATACACGGTTTTTGGAATACCAGCAAGCTTGTGTTGGCACCATCCAGACGACAATGAATGCGAGAACTGTCTTTGTCACACTCTTCCCTAATTTTAACATTGCTCTTGCAGATCCCAACATGCTTACTGCCCTGAAGGTTCAGCTACAAATTACTGGAGCTCCTCAGACTCCTGGATCAATTGCTGCTACCTTACATTACCAAATGATTTACCGTGTTCAGAACCATGCCATTGATCTTAATATTCCAAGCTCTGAAGATGCTCTCGTTATCTCGGTCGACCATGACCAGACTTCTTGTATCCACGTTCCTCGCCAGATTCCGAGGAGTGAGCTTGTTAAGCTCCTCCCAGACAGTTGGGTAACCAACTATGAAAAACTCCAACAAAGTTGCAAACCCGTCCAGTCTAGTGAACCTCAGTTCACCCGCAAGAAAGATGGCACTGTTACCATCAAATTCGGCAAAACAAAAGAGGAACCTTCCTCGATCTTTCCCACTATTCTCCACTTCGCCCCTTGTCCTACTGATCCGGTTTCATCGAAACCAGACGACAAACAATATGTCCACTCTTTTGGTCCGCAAGGCCAACCGATCCATTTCTTCACAGATCCCACAGGACATTGTTTTTGGGATCCCGATTGCGCCTATTCTTCCTGTACAAAGTTTGAAGATGCAGATGACCGACCTTCTTCCAAAAAGAAGAAGAAAAAAGAGACACTCTACCAACGATACCTTGATGGAGACCCAACTGTTGGACCTTTAGGCGAAGACAATGGTAGGTATCAGTTTATTGTCTCTTATGAGCCACCCAAACCTCCTATAATAATCTCACCACCACCTCCTTGCAAGCCAACACCTTCTCCTCAGACACCATCAGCCAGACCCATGATCACTTCATCCTTTTACAAACCCATCGAGAAATGGGTAAAAAAGAACCCTTCTTATCCCATCAATTTACCCAGGCCAGGAACTTGTGTACCTCAGCCCAATCCACTTCTTGTCCTTCCCAGTATATGCATGTTTTCGCCAGATGACTTTCCCCCACTTGAAGCCAAAGAACCTGAGCCTAGCAAGACCCGGAAGTTTCCTCCAATGGAAAAATTCTCAGACCCTCACCAAAGGTACCAACATTCACCCAAGATACCTAATCCTACTGGCCTTGATGCCAAAGGATAACGCAAACAGCCTTCTGCTGCTGAAACTGTCATAAACTGGCAAACTGAGAATGCCCTGGCTCAAAACAAGATCCTTGAAACTGTTGCTACACGACTTGAACGTGTAGATCAGAATACTGAGTTATCTTGCAAAATGCTGAAAGACTTCCAGAAAAGGCTTCATCTGCTAGAAACTAAGCAGACACCACCCAGTCATTATTTGGAGGACCAAAGACCAGAAATTGAAAAGCTCAGGCGACAAATCCACATCCTCAAGAGTCAACAGACATTCACTCCTATTAACCAATCTTTCTTTCCTTCTCCTTCCTTACCATCAAAACCTGAGTCTGCTCCACTTGGAGCATCCTCCTCCTTTGCTGCTGTTCTAAGCTCTGCTGCTCCCCCTCCTCAGAACAATTTTCTGATCCTTCGAGAAAAGCTGAGCAAGCTTAAGCAAAAGCAGAAGAAATCACCAACTCCCTCTGAGTCATCAGTAGCATCATCTCGTACTCCTGAACCCGAACACCCTTCTGGATATCCACCTCCGGGTACGTTGACCATATCCAATCCCCTTGAAAGTTTTCTTCTACACCAAATTCCTTCGATTGCTGCCATCAAACCATCCATGACAAGGCAGGTGGAAATCTCTTCCGAATCCGAATCTGATCATTTCATCGAATCTTCTTCCTCGGAAGAAACCTTGTTTATGGCCACCAGTGTCAAGGATGAAGAAATACTTTCTGAGCCCGAAATACACCACCAAGATCAACCTGATGCAACCCAGACTTTTACTGCATCATCATCCAAAGTTTACTTCACCCTGGAATACATCCCATATTATAAGTGGCCTGATAGGCTCCAAGAATTCCATGCCTGGCTCACTACTAGGCATATTTCTGAACCTAGAACATATGATATTCTTTTGGAATTCACTAGCCGTTTTACAGGAGCACTTAAAGACTGGTGGCATACTGCTTTAGAACAAGATCAGATGTATCTCTTAATCCAGCCCTTAGATAATGCAATCCAGATTATCCATATGTACTTCATTGGCAAGCCTAAAGATTCCAAAGAACTAAAAAAAAAGGAGTTTTTCGAAAGAAAATGTTGTTCATTAAGGCGCAAAGAGCTTGACCGACACTTCCAAGTTATGATCAAGTTATTTTACCTACTTGGTGCAGATTGGAATCTCAAGCCTATTTTTTTTGCATCAATTCCTAGGGAACTCAGCCAAGCGACTGAAAAAACCCTCCAACAGAGACAGAAAAGCCTAACAGAGGCTACTCTTGGCGAAATCCAGCAAGCTGTTCACATTGCTATAGAAAAACTTTGCCTCCGAAGAGAAGCTTTCCGAAGCTATCTTAAAGAAAACAGACATCTTGACAAGGCGTGCTTCAAACCCGGTTTAAAGATCAAATGTCCCAAGGATTGCTCAGATCCTTCCTGCACAGGATGCAAAAAGAAGAGACACTTTAAACGGTTTTCTTTCAAGCAGACACGCAAAGGGAAAAGTAAAGGCGAATGGATATTTTTGCGAAAGAGTCATCATCGTTCTTCCAAGAAGCGCAACAAAGACAAATATTACATTTGCAACAAAAAATGACATTTTGCAAAAAATTGTCCAAGAGCAAACAAGCGTGGAAGCCATTTGATTGACAAAATTGCTAGAAGCATTGGCATTCCACTTGATGATTCTGATATTGAGTCCGTTTTCTCCTTAGATGATCACCCATCTAAAAACACTCTCTGTGCTATTCAAACATATAGCTCAGACTCAGGCTCGACCTCAGACTTTGACAATGATGTCTTCACCTTCTTCCCTGATTCTCCTCCAGACGTCCATATCGCTGAACCTGTTCATCATCCCTACATTCCTATTCATATCCTCTTGTCCAAATACCACAAACCCATCCCTCTGGTGGCACTTATCGATATTGGAGCCAGCTCTTCCATACTAGACACGAAAATTCTCCCAGAAGAATTTTGGAAACCATACACCAGGTATTTCAATTCTGCTTCTGGTGACACTTTTGCTACAAAGTATCGTAGTAAACCCATCACCATCCAATTCTTTCCCCAGTGTTTTATTACCACCAAAGTCCTTGGTTCCAGGTCTCCGAACAAAGATATCATTATTGGCTGGAATATTTTAACTCAACTTTCTAAGCTTAGAATCCTTTCACATGGTCTCCGTTTTAGGAACCAATTCAAAGAATTTGTGGACATTAAACGATTCTATGCTCTACAACCAGCCTTACTGGACCCAATCATCCAAAGCTTACTCTCCTCTTGTGCTGAGACACATTCCCAAATTTGTACACGGCCCTTATGGAAAAACTCTCTCTTCTATGTCAAACTTCCTTTTAAAAGGAATGAAGATATCAATCCCACAAAAGCCAGTCATTCTGGCATGAGCCCAGAACACCTCACTCTTGCTCAACAAGAATGTGCAGACCTACTAGCACAAGGTCTCATTGAACCATCTGATTCTCAATGGGCATGTGAAGTATTCTATGTCAACAAGCGGGCAGAACAGAATCGTGGAAAAATGAGGTTAGTAATTAACTACCAGCCTCTGAATCAGTTCCTTCAGGATGATAAATTCCCATTGCCCCATCGAAACTCTCTCTTTCTTAGCCTTGCCAAAGCAACAATCTATTCAAAATTCGATCTTAAGGCAGGATTTTGGCAATTGGGTATTGACCCTCCAGACAGACCCAAAACAGGGTTCTGTATTCCAAACCAACATTTCCAATGGACAAGTTCTCCCTTTCGGCCTCAAACGCACCTTCCCTTTTCCAAAAAGCTATGTGCAAAATCTTTGAGCCCATCCTTCCACACTCTCAGATCTATATTGACGACATCTTTCTGTTCAGTCTTGACGAACACCCTCATTTTCACCTTTTGACACAATTCGTTGATATTGTCAAAAAGCATGGCATTATGCTTTCCCAAAGGAAAATGGTTATTGCCCAAACGGAAATTGAATTCCTTAGCATGCGCTTGAAAGAAGGCACTTACTGCCCTGAACCTCATATTGCTGATGAACTTCGAAAATTTCCTGAAAAGGATCTCAATCCTAAACAAGTCCAGCAATTTCTTGGTATTGTGAATTTTCTGCGAGATTTTGTTCCCCACATTTCTAAATATCTTCAGCCTCTCCAGTAAATGCTCAAAAAAGACCCTCCCCCCTGGGGACCCAAGCAAACTCGAGCTATTTCTCAGCTTAAATAGCTCTTGCAGCATCTTCCTCCTTTGAAGATCACATCCACTGGCAAACGGATTCTCCAAACAGACGCTAGTGACAAATATTGGGCAGCCATTCTTTTCGAAGAAATTGATGGAACCAGACATATCTGTGCCTACAAAAGTGGTTGATTCTCCAAAGCAGAAACCTATTACCATTCTATCTTCAAAGAAATACTTGCAGTCAAGTACGGCATCAAGAAGCTCGAATTCCATCTCATTGGACACCATTTTCTTGTTGAAATGGATATGTCCTCATTCCCTCAAATGCTTAAGTTCAAACAAAAGCAAGTTTCCCATCCACAGCTGCTCCGATGGGCTGAATGGTTTTCCAAGTATTCCTTTGACGTCAAACACATTCCAGGCACTAAGAATGTCCTCGCTGACTTCTTATCCAAACCAAAAGAACCAATCCAAACAATCAATATGTATGTCAAAAAAGAACATTTCTCAGACACGTACCGCACCACTGACATGCAATGTGGTTGGCCAAGTTTTAAATATCCTCCCGAGATCGCATTGGCCGTTCGACACAACGTCGTAAAAGAAAGGCTCCCAAAACTCATGTAGGAATATCATCTCCGAATCTTCCGCGAGCATGGAGGATTAATGCTCAGACCAGATGGACTCCACCCAGATTATCCATTCATTCATACTCTCCGATGGTCTCCCAATGATGAATTTCCAGAAGACCTAAAATGGTTATTTTGGTACATGTTCAATCTGTACACCATAGCCATTGAATTTTCCACTGAGCAAATTTTGCAGGTTTTTATCAAGAACGCAGCTGGTCAGGATCATAACCAGAAGTATCTATTGGATATTTTTGCATGGTTTAAACCTCACCAATATTGGAAGGAACTCTTCAAAATCCAAAATCGTCAAGGAAGGGCTGAACTGGAAAGACAACTATTGTCTTATTCCACAGACCATGGACATATTGCCATCCCACTGGATGGATTTCTGACAAACCTTCTGTTGCAGGAACTTCAAGCTATAAGCCCCAAGTTTTCCAAGAATTTGCAAGAATTCACCAGACACTTCCTCACTCCATCTCCACCAACAGACCTGCATCCCGAGACCTCCAGCGGATCCTATGCCAAGAAAATTGCATTATCCCACCAGAAGCATGGCTTTCTCCACAGGTCCCTGCCCCTTGGGACCACCTTGCAGCCTAGAATCCCACTCGAGACCAGATCCAAGAAGCACTCCATATTTTTCGGCAGAATAATCCAGACTCCTTAACCCCCTATGATCCTTGGGGGGGCCCTTTCACAAGACCCTTGGGGAGACACCCAAAATTACGCCCCCTTTTCAGGCTCTTTCGGTGCTAGCTCCTCCCGTCCACCCGACCTGTCGGCAAAAGAAATCGAGAATCTCATCCGTGCCTTCAAAAGAGAAAAAGACGGAAGCTCCAGTCCATTAGATATCGATGAAGACGCTCTCTTCACAGAACAGATAGCTCACCATAGCTCTGATGATTCGGACTATGACTACAATGCTAGAGAGGGAAGAGACAAATAAAAGCCGTCCTGAAAACACTGTACACCGGTCACTGTACACTGTTCACTGTTCATCTAGTCTACTTTCACTGTAGTATCAGGCGAAAATCACTGTTCATAGCCTGTCACGGGATTTCTTTAGGACTCCCTATGCGTGTAGCCCTTAAGTGGCTAGTTTGTTCCCATAATTATCTCCAAGCATGGCCAGTCTACCTGCTTTTGTCGCTTGTATCTTCCTCTGCCTATATAAGAGCAAGGAGACCTCATTATAAAAACTAGAGAGTGAAATAAGAAGTGTGTTGTGTACTCTACTTCCAACATGATCTTCTAAACACTCCCATTCTCTTCTAGTCCAGAACGATGGTTCTGAACAAACACTATGATTAAGAAAAATCCTGGAGTATGCTCTGCACTTGCCCTTAGGGGATCCTGTGCATCAGAATTTCCGATATTCTTGAGATTACTATGTTCTAAGCTCATGGCTTGAGAAACAACTTGTTGGCTAACAGGCAGTCCCTATTAAGGCCAGGAGAGCCGTGCGTGGGATAGCATACTTGCCATAAGTTTACAACTCGAGTTTATGAATTAGTATCATAGAAACCTTATGCTTCAAAATCATTCAAATTATGTATCCTGGGATGCTGAAACGAGTTTGATGATCCATGTATAGAGAAATAACCAATTTATTTGCATTTTACTAAATAAATGCCAAGATAAATATGTCTCAAATAATTTCATGAGAGAAAATGCAAGTTGCACGTGACTCAAAATGATTCCGTAAGATCCATTGTGGTACTCCAACATCCATCTAGAAAAAACCATAAACAATAAACATTATAATAGTAACAATAAGATGAAGTAACGCTACAATCTAATATAATTTCATAATAAGCACTTGACTATTGAATGAGAAAATGCCATTCATATTCACTGATAACATGATGTATGGTGATTACGTCTACATATATTAAATGACTCAATTAGCAAAACCCACTTAAACTAATATACCAAATTAATAAATTCCTTATTAGAGAATGGGCAAAGTCCACTCACAATCCCCAGCGGCATAATGTATGGTGGCTGCTGCATCTATATAAAAAAATTGATAAATTTAGTAATATATAAATATAAATGGAAGACTAAAAGCAACATACCTAATTATGAAATTTTGGATTTACTGTAGGATCACCAATATTAGTGGGATAAAAAGCACCATAAAACTGATTTGAATTACTTGAATAATAATTTGAGAAATGAGTTTCATCGTGTGTTACTTGGACAACCAACTTTATAAAATAATAAATATGTCAATTGGCTTCATATAATACACGCGAAAAATTTAACTAATCATATTAATTAGAATAATATGTCACTCACCTTGACTTTCTAATGACATTGGGGGTATTCTTTTCTTAGATTTTTTCTCATTTGAGCTTTTAAGCCTTCCATAACTTAATCATTTTCCTTTCTTTCGAAGCCTCATTATCATCACCATTAGTATCATTAGTCACAACCATACTTGATTTGTACAATGAAATTTCAATCTTCGCTTTTTCCATGTTCTTCCTCACTATTTTCATATTATTTTCATTATTGGCTCCCAAACTCATCAATTCAAAAGATTGTTGCATTAACATGGAAAATCAATTAAATTTAGATGAATTTGCTAACATATGATCAACTTCATCATTCACACACCCTTAGTTCATCTTTTCAAAATATAGACGGATGGAATGCTCGTAACCAATATGTTCTCACTCAACAATTTCAAGGCATAACGACACAATCACCATTTTGAAACAAATAATTTGCATTCACAAGAAACTGCAGAGTCTACGAGATCAAATTTGACAACATGTTCATGTTGAACACCCTACAATTGAGAGTAAATGAACAAATCAATCCATCAAATGTACTGCTTAAAATATTTTCCAAGAGACTTTGGATAAATTCATTATTGAACCTTTAGAAATGATACAGGTATACACCGAAGTAGCATGGATCAAGATGTCATATGAAAAAACCATTAATTTGGGCATCCTATGACAGTTGTAATCATCTTGACTTTCAATTTCTCTCATATGCTTTACTAGTTTTTCATAATAGTGAACAAATGCTATAAGATTCGATGTCTTACTCGCCATATGTTGGAAGACATTATTGGTGTTCTCACTCCTTTGACTTGATATTATACCATATGTAAAAATCTCACGAATAAAGGTTAAACTTCATCTATGTCTAAGGTCGTATAATCTTTGAAACTTGAAGCCAGTTGTTATTCTCAATACCCCACTCTTTTTCCATTTCCCTCCAAGTAGATTCAAATTCATCCTCCAATCTGCATCTATACATAAGCGCTAAGAAATATTTATCCTCAAAACTTATCTTATGGTAAAAATATGAAATGTTTTAACTGGCATTTTTCCCGATATGCCAAGAGCATAAATGGTATTGTGTATTCGGAAATACCATTCTAATGACTTTTGTCATAGCTTGGTCTTGATTATTAAACATGGTTTTTGAAACCTTATTTCCCATAGACTTCAAAAACACTTCAAATAACCAAATAAATGATTCTGTAGTCTCATCTAACAAAATGCACAACTAAGCATAATATTCTTCCAATGATAATTAACCCTAACAAAATGTGCACATGTCATAGTATATGGATTGGTACGATACATGGTGTCAAACACGGCATATCACCTAAATAGTCATAATCAAATTTTGACAAGCATTCTCTCCAAAATAAATTTGTTGACCTACCATCTTGATCGACATGTACAACATAGGAAAACATTGGTTTTTGCTATTCCATGCTATAAAAATGATTTAGAAGATTTTGACAATCTCCCTTACTTATACCTTTGGATCTTTTCATCTGCAAATGATTTTGACAATCACAAGTTGAAACTTAAGTTTTTGCTTCCTACTACTTCATTTGCTAAAAACTTATATGACGTAATCTCCCAGATGCCAACTTTAATCATGTCAACCAAAACACCCTTGCAAGTCTCCGACGTGATTCTTCTACGTCTAATCAAATGCCTTTGATTTTTTGGAATAAATGCATGATTATAGTCAAAAACACACTTTGACTTCATAGATACTATTATCAACCTTAAACTTAATATGAGTAAGACGGCTATATCTAACTTCAAACCTCTCAAATTTCTTTTCTTCATTGGCTGAACTGGCAGAATAACCCTCATAATTATGCACAAAATTCCATCGGGTTATTTCTCCATTAGTATTTCTAACCAAATTACCCTTCCTCACTCTAAATCCTTTACTGATTGCATAAGCCACATACTTATTATACACTTCAAGTTCATTTGAAAAAATCATTCCTACTGCAAACTCATAGTCTTTTTCCATATCACGCATTACATGTGCAAGAGATCCAATTTTATACTGCAATTAAAAGAACAAATATAATTATCTAATTGGTTATGTAAGAAAGCAAATATGTTTCACATAGTACAGATGAAGAATTACCTCCGATTTAGCCATCCGATAAATTTACACGTGCAAATTTGAACCCAAATTGGATTAAAACGACATCAAAAACAGTCTCGACTAGCAAGCTTTAAAGTTAAATCCAACAAAATAATAAAAATCCTAGAATGAGCTTGAATATGGAAGACAAACAAACTCCAGATGAGGACCTTCTTCATCTAAAAGTTAAGATTTAAGAGAATCCAAATGAACATTTTGCAAGAATCCATGATCAAAGTTCACTAAAGCTTGAATTTTGGGGGGGAAAAAAAGAGAGAAAGGGAAGTACAAACATGCAAAAATAGCCAAACGGATTGATAAGTGTCAAATGACGCTCCAAAAGCCGAACACATGCTAACTGAATTATTGAATATACCCAATAAAGGCACACGGAAGTACAATTCTCATATAAGTTCATTTGACAATCATATCTCTGCGGCTTTAACACCCCTTATCATATTTTCAAGAACTACTCTAACAACCCTTTAGTAAGTTTTTGAAATAAAGATGGTAAAAATGAGAGAAGTAGTTTTTGAATATACAGAGGAGCAGTTTGAGTAGCTTATGCATATACAGGGGGTGTCCAAATAATTTGAATAACACTAGAGGACATTGGAGTAATATATGAAGATAAAGGTCTCCAAGTAACTTGATCAAAACATAAAAAACGTTAATGTAATTTACCCCATAAAAATAACATAGAATCTCATAAAACGATGAGGATTCGTCGCAAAACTCTAATAAGAGATTTTCACAAACAAAATTGGTATGTATCATGGAGGGTTACTCCCATGCACCTCGAGGGATGCCCAATCCTTAACCTCAACTATTTTGGGTATAGTCACAAAACGAGTGCAACTAACCAAAGAATTCAAGCAACAATGAAAATGTACCAATGTTCTGAAGCTAGTAAGTTCACATTAGGCCATTCAATTAGGAAATGAATAGATAACAAATATTGGTTCACAAGTGAGAAAGTTGGCAGTTCATCACTAGAAGATTTTGTACGAAGAGACTATTTTGACATGTTGATGAGAAAATAGAGAGGGGTTGTATTGCTCAAATAGCCCACTTAATTGTTCTGAAAGAGTAATGCCCAAAAAGAAAAATATTGCTCACGAAATTAAGAAGAATTGGCCAGTGAGTAGGTGACACTGTTAACCTGAACTCTCTTGTTTTGAGCATATTGCTCCACCTCCATCAAACTTGGCATCACGATTTTGTAGAAAAAAACACTTAAAATTCAAGACAACAATGCAAAATTTAAACAATTTCCTAAGTGCGTCTTTACTTATAGTATTTGAATTCAGTCTTGTGGATATTTCATATGCTCTTGTATTGTTGCCTATTCTTGAAGACATGAAAGAAAAATATTAAAAATAAAGTATCTTAGTTCATCCCCTTTGAATCTTTGCTCATTATTCCTTAGACATACATACCGAGATGAACTTCTAAAAGACAAGCTTTCAAAGCTTTTAAAGATGTCATCAATTTTTAACTATTGCAAATGAGTTGTGAAGAGAACTAAATACCAGTGTCTTTAGAACTAGACTTATATTGTCCACATTATAGGTTCAATCGGTGGAACTGCTAGTTAAATCTTTCTATATGTTAAAAAAATTAACTAACTTGACGCATCGAAGTAATCAAATCCTATGTAACACATATATGTTGCCATAGCAAAAGATATATTCACCAAGTATTACCTTCATATTTGACTAGTACATTTATAACAATTTGAAACATCACATTATCCTATAATGCCATTGTGACTTTATGAAGCCACCACCATTTTATTTTTACAGCTATGTATGCAGTAGTGAAAGATACTAAATTGCTGACCTCTAGATTAGTGGTCAAGGGACTTTTATACATTCCAGCAGAAGAAACAATGATGACCTGAGCATCAAGTACCACTTTTTCAAGTAAAGACAACAACAATGAACGAACCCACTAAAGTCAATGGCAACAAACAATAACCCCTGCTCTACATCAAACAATAACCCCTGCTCTACATCAAACAAACTATGTTAAAGAGAAACTCCATGATAGCACATTGGCAATTTATCCCACAATAAAAAAAATTAGGGCAATTACCCTAAATCATACAAGTAGAGTGAAGGCAACGGGGGCATTGTCCTCAATGCTAGGCAGAGGCGGAGGCCACACAGTTAGGGCTCGGTCGTGTCATAGAGGTGGGGAGAGAGGGCTCAGCTAGAGGAGCGGCATCGAGAGGGGCCAACGATTCATGATAGTGGAGGTAATGGATGATTAAGGGCTTGAGGGGCCTCAGAGGCGTCGCGGTGGCTCGTCCATTAAACGACGACTTGGGGGCCTCTTAGGGAGAGAGAAAGGGCAAATTGAAGGCTCGAAGAGAGAAGAGATAGATCAGGATGAGTCAGAGCCGGAGAGGTGGAGTGGGGGACCATCGGTCAAGTGAAGTGGTCGTCGGTCAGCAATCGGGCTTGAAGGGAGAGAGTGTTGGGCGAAGAAGTGAGAGAGAGAAGTGTAGGGGAGAGAGAAGAAGCCATGCTCAATTTGAAAAAAAATTGGCTGGCCTAACAAGTTTGGGCCTACAAGAGACATGGGTCGCACTTTGAGATCCCTTCCAATATGCCACACTGGCAAGTGAGCTACAACCAATATTTTCTCGTGCTTATTGGTGTCTAACTTGAATATTTTGAATGGTAGGCATTTCTAGATTTCCTAAGCCACAATCACACATATGATCTTTAATTTGAATCTTTAAGCCTTTAAATAGAATTATTGATCGTGCAGGTTTAAAATTGATATCTTGATCTCTATGGCATAAGATTAGGATATTGATTTTATATGTAACAAATATCAAGTTAGTAAAGTTTCCTAGTTTGAATTATGGATGCAATCTTTAGTGGTTGAGCATGTTTTAATTAATTTAAAAGTTTATCTTCTTTCCTTATCTAAAAAGAGTTGAAAAAAAATTACATGTAGACTTGGATAAGATTTTAGACAACATTGCATAATAAATAAGATTGCATGCTAGGATGGATTCTAGAATAAATTAGGATATATTCTAGATATGATTTTTCTTAATAGATTAGGATGAAGATAATATTGCATGTTTAAAATAGTTTTTCTAAGATAAAATAAGGTTTAGTTTAAATTAACCCTAATTTAGACTAGATAAATGTGCATTTTAGATGGTTTAATTAGATGATTTTTGAATAAATTTTTTAAAAAATATCATGTGCATGTGATATAGTTTGCTGTTAGGTTTATTAAATTAGAATTTGCATGTTGTTGAATTATGTCATGTAATTTAATATTCGCATGTGACATCGAAATAGTTAACAATAGGTGTGTCATTGCATTTAAATTAAGTTTGCATTCCATGCATTACATATAGCATAAATTTCATTTAAAAGAGAAAACCCAAAAATAATTCGATGGTTAGTATTGCTTGAATTCCTTTCATTCCCGCAAGTTATTTATTCATTTATTGAGCGTTTCTTTAATGGCTGTGCACTTAAATGAATACTTCCTCACATGTTAATGGATATGTTTAAAATTAACCTAAGCTGCCTATATAAATATTTTCAAAAATAAAATAAAAGATACTAAAAGGGGGTTAGAGTAGTATAGCATAATCAAGTCCTCAAAAATCCACAATATCTTATTCGTAAAAGTAAATTACTCTCTCATTTTACTTGGATTTCTAATCGACCCACACACAAAAAAACTGATTAATGACAACTTCGAAATAAAATTTGTTTGCATGTTAAAGATTGAACTAAGTTGCGAATTGGTTTAAGTTTTGAAGAGCTCAAGTTAGGTGAAAGCTTAGTAATTCATTAGCCAAATCCTAGGGTGGTTCCTCATTAAAAGAGGTTGCGACAGACCAAGAATTAAACAGTTAAAAGTGCCTACAACAAACTATATCCAGCAAGCCTAAGACAACAAAAAGAGCCTCAGCCTCCACTTCTTTCCAAGTTCCGAGATCCTTTTGGCAAATTTATGGAAATTAAACACTTTCCCCAAAATTCGAAATTTCCTGTGGAGTGCATGCCAGAGCACGCTACCCACCTGAGAAAATCTCTATAAGGGAAAGATCTTACTGGACCCCTTGTGCCATCTATGCAACCAAGTGCCGGAGACAATTGAGCACATACTCTTGCTTAGTCCTTGGACAGCTATTATTCAGGTAGACGAGAGACTAAAGCTACAATTTTTAGACAGTCGCTACTCGCTTGGGCAAATGGGTCTCAAAGTACTCTGAATCAAATACATACCAACTGTCACACATGAAAATTGCCGTCATCTTATGGTCAATTTGGAAGGCACGTAATGCCTTCATCTTTCACTCACATCGGTTGAACTCGAGAAGAACGATACATCTAACAATTACAGAGCAAGCCAACTTCTTGAGGTGGAATCCCAGGTCGAAGAGAGAAAAGAAGCAAGAAAGCAGCTTTCCTTCTTCATCGCAGTTGCCCACGAGGGGATCACTCAGAATTAACGTGGACTGCTCCAAATTGGAGGACTCACCGAACTCAACCGTAACAGGGGTGGTTCGTGACCTTGCAGTTGCCCACGAGGGGATCACTCAGAATTAACGTGGACTGCTCCAAATTGGAGGACTCACCGAACTCAGCCGTAACAGGGGTGGTTCGTGACCTCGCAGGAGTGGTGGTTCACGGCTTCGCAACCTCAATCCATGTTGGTTCTCTTGCAACGGCCGACACCTAGCTCTACTGAGCTGCCTGCTTCGTGTCGGAGAGGAGAGATGGAGATGAGCTGCGTGGAGCGAAGATTGAAGAACAAACTGACTATACTTCGCTGGTCAACTGTCTAATGGAAGGGGAGCATAGCCTTAGGATATCCAGGCCTAGATTAAGGAATTTAAAACGAAGCTGACCCAACTGAATTTTGCGAGCCTGACCCAATGCCCAAGATAAGCGAACAATCCTGTAGATTGGGTGGCTAAGGCCCAACGAAAAAAGAAAAGAATTCCTCCTTAATTGGTTGTCCTGTCCTCGAGTCCTATATTAGATATTTTAGTTTTCGATGTGAACAAACTTTTTTTGGGTTAATGAAAATTTCCAATCCTAAATATGCCACCACCTTCCCATTACCGGTGATCACCGCCCCCGTCTCAAACCTCTCTCCTCCGTCAATGCCGGCATTGCCATTCCCCACGCTTCAACTCCCTTCCTCTCTCTTCCCCCAAGTCATCTTTCTCTATCTCTCTCAATTCTTATGCCTGTGGCTATGTTCCTTGTCTCTCTCTCATTGTCTCTTTCATTGGCGGGCCACAACGGCTTTAATGAGGACCACCATGGTCCTACAACCTTGGTGCCCCTAGTTATCGTGGCCATGTATAACGGGCACATTTAGCGAGAGAGAGAGTTGGGAATGATAGCAAGCAGAGCAAAGAGGGACGACTCTCTTGATTTGAGTGCACTCGCCAAATGGTTGATAGTGGGAAGTCCTCTCATATCGGAGGAGAATTACCACAAAAGTCATCAATCTATTACAATTATACCAATTCAATCATAAACTATTTTTTTTTTATCAATTCAGTTATAAACATTTTACAATTATACAAATTCGGTCCATCTAGCCAATTTTGGCATCCTATCAATACAAAGATCACCTATTGACCATGAACGAGGCCATCCTATCAATACAAAAAGATCACCTAGATTGACCACCGGCAAGTTATCCTATCAATACCACCTCGCCTAGATTGGATAGGATAGACTTGGATCGAATCACCCAAAAAACAAATCCGGGAATCAATTCCCATTGAAATCGATTCAAGAATAGGTTTCAAATTTTTTAAACAATTGAAATAAGTCAAAGAACAGGTTTTAAGTGAATACTCACCCGGAAACCGAACTGGACCGCCCTGTTTTGGGACTGGCTTCAGAACCGATTTTATAAGCTATAAAGTTAAAATCATAATTTCTTTTTTCCCTAAATTCTAACCTTAGCATTCCTTCATTCTTCGTCATTACTAGAAACTCATTGCCAATCTTTCCTCTTCTCTTAAATTTTTATGGATGAATGAGAATGGAGTTTTATAATATATGTTTTATGTTACGTGTTTAAACCTTTCATCATTTATAATTATACATTACTACGTATTTATTTTATGGATTATTATTTTTGGCAAATAGGATTTATGTTATTCATCTTTTACTTTGAATCATTTTGTTACTCATAGCCTTATATGATTTTATTAAAAAATGAACAAAAAAAAAACGAACAAAAAAATAAAACAGGTCCTTAGATAGACCCTGAAACCAAACTAGAAAAACATGGTAGCTTCTAGAACAAGTTCCAAGTAAACAAGTAGGCTCTAGAGTTCAAAAACTAGGAATCGATTAGCTCTAGAACCTTCCTACCCTGAAACCGATTATCCTTTAACTGTGAGGGAGAAAAGCAAAAGAAAGAAGAAGAGGAAAAGAAAAAGAAAAAAATTAATAAAAAATTTTAAAATATATAAAATATACTAAAAAAATAACCATATCAACGTTGGCCAACGCTTGCTACTAGCCAAAATTGATCGAATGGATTGAATTTACACAATTGAAAAAAAAATTAGGACTAAATTAGTAAAAAAGAATATTATAATTGAATTGATACAATTATAATAAGTTTATAATTTTTTTATCAACTTTCCCATATCGGCTACAATGACGCTAGGTAGGTGGCCGTAGCGGCTGATCTTAGGGTTTGGGCTTGAGTTTGGTTTACGTGGCTTGTGATTTGTGACCTTGTGTGGCGGTGAGTGGGAGAGCATAAGGGGTACTTTTGAAATAAAAATGGCAATACAGTGAATCGGCACTTAAATTTGCTAAGATGAAGGTGTAAATATGCATTATGAAAGGTAGTGGCATTTAATTGACATCTAAAACTCCGTTTGTTTCACAGAAAATAAATAATTTGAAAATAATTCCCTAAAAATAATCATTTGTATTGACCACAAAAATGAATGAATAAAAAATATTTATATTATTTATAAAAATATTTAGATATAAATTGTTGTCAATATGAAAAACATTTTTTGTTCACTAACTATTTCAAGCAATATAGACTATTAGTCTTAAAAAATTATTTTTTAAATCATTCATTTTCCACACAACAAACAGAGCCTAAGTGAATAATTATGTTTGTTTTTGGTATTTTTCAAAAATAAATAATTCCCCCCTGAAAGGACAAAAAAATGAGGTGAACTCTTGCATTACCGCTAACTAGCATCACACGTAAGTATTTAGTGTATGAGGAAATGGACAAGGCATGGATAAGCTAAGTTCAATTAAGATATTTATGGCTCGATGAAACGGGCTTGTGGCGCCTGTTTTGGCATATAGCTATGGCTATGCTACTACTATGATGGTTGTGTTTGAGTCGTGTTGTGACTTGTGCTTTTCGTAACACAAGCTTTAAAATTGCAGCGGTTCGAGGGTATTGCAATTCCGAGGAGTTCGCCAAACACATTATAAAAGCCATTCAAATTCTCACAATTACAACAGTTTCAAGTAAGTTAGGTCAAACAAGCTCCTAGCACATTAAGCCACTAGTACATATAACCATTGTAAGCCGCTGCGAATTATGGACATGCAAATAGTTAACATGGGTCCATTCTAAGGTTTGCCCCGGCATATTCTAAGGTCTACCTAACTCGTTTGTGGGTTTCAGGTTTCCTAGAATTGACACCCCAGGGCCCAATCCAACATTCTAAACGAATCGACCCAACATCATAGTTACCTACAGAGATAAACATTCACACCAATGACTGTACAAGATGTATGTACCAACTTCATTTTGGTTCAACTTTGATTCTAAACCACCTTAGAAATTGCTAGACAGCGACAACGACACCAACACATACGCACCGACTTGTTAAAGTAGGCGTCCACTTGACAATTTTGATTCTGGAATGTGTCCTTTCTAAGGCCAAATAGGAGGTTGATCTTTCAAATTCCGCAATGATGGAGGGAAATCTCCACATTTCCAGAGATACATAAGCAAATCTCAATTTCAACTTGGTTGCAACCCACATCAAGGCATTAATTTAAAAACGACGAAGTTGGCCCTCTTTTTTTCTTGGCCAACCATTGTGTTGGCCCTTTAGATAAGGGGAAAAAGGTGCATTTGACTCTTTCGATGGCAAAACAAGGACCAGAACGGATAATTTCAAATGAAGTTTGTGAGAAATTGACAAGAATCAAGTGACATCCTGTCCCCCCCTCCCATAAACGAAATCCACAAAAACTCCGTTCCATAATGTCGGAATGTTCTGCGATTTCTCGAAAGAAGATGGATCCACCGTCCTCAAAAGTCACCTCAAAAAATTCAACAAACGATCGAAATGTATTCTCATGCAATCACACGGCCACCAAAATCAAGAATCCAATTCTGAACAATGCCCATCAATGACCGAAAACATCGAACCTGCTTTACGCACCGGGTCAAGCATCTACTTTATATATACTTGAACCATTGAGAAACCCTTTTTGGGGGATGACCCATGACAAAACCTAGGACCCCACTTTCCAGCAAACCCTGTACTCCACTTTAATGGCTGAAATACGGATGATGATAGACCACAAAGACCCCAAAACCAAAAAGATCCTAAAGAGCTAAGAACAGTGTTCTCCTATAATTGGGTGTCTTTTGGGCTTTGCATTATTAAATTAATGTTCCTAAATCCTTTTGACTAAGCTTTTGACAAAACAGAGGCAAGCACTAAAAATTCCCACCTCCTTTAATTCCCCCCTTCATCGGAAAAGAGGACATTTAAAGGCACAAATCACATCACTTTCACTCGCTTTTCGCTTCTGTATCAGAACATGGGCAACCTCATTCCACACAAACATGGAGTCCCCCTTCCAATCCTTGTCACTAGCATCACCGCAAAGAATATTCTCTCCCTAAACATATATGTTTAAGTCATGTTAATCATACTTAGGGTTAATAAGAGTTCGATTGTCAGAGCATCAGGATTTCTTTTGCTGAAAAAGAATCCTCTGGAAATCAAAGATGTATGATCGAGTCATGTTAATCTTACTTATGCTTGATAAGGGTCTGATTCCCAGAGGATTGGTTTTGCTCTCCAGAGGATTTGTCTCACATGTCAAGAGAAAAATCAGGTACAGTGAACATCGAAAAATCTCCTTACATGTAAGTTAAGGAGTGCTTAGGGTTTGCTCTTTGACAAAACCCATGGGTATACTGTATGAGATTACAATAGATGGGACTTGACAATCACAACAGTCTTGAATCTCATACCCCATGTCGATGGGCATTAATTGTTGACAGAGAGTTCTCTGTAAAATCAAATGAGCTCACCAAGGAGCCACCCAAAAGAGAAAATGGACCTAACCAACTGAAAGTTGAACCAAAGACCAATAAAAATGAATGGCAATCTCCATGCACACACACTTCAAGAGATCTCATTTGAGTGAAATCAGAACCATCAAGGGTTCACCACTCATCCCCTGCAACTTGTGAAAGTTGAACCAAGCACCAATAACAATGGATGGCAATTTCTATGAACACGCACTTCAAGAGAGTTCATTTGAGTGAAGTCTGAGTGAAATCAGAACCATCAAAGGTTCAGCACTCATCCCCTGCAACTTGTGAAAGTTGAACCAAACACCAATAACAATGGATGGCAATTTCTATGAACACACACTTCAAGACAGTTCATTGAGTGAAGTCAGAACCATCAGTGGTTCACCACTCATCCCCTGCAACTTGTGAAAGTTGAACCAAACACCAATATCAGAACCATCAGACCAGTATCGGAACCATCAGAGGTTCACCACTCATCCAATAACAATGATGGCAATTTCTATGAACACACACTTCAAGAGAGTTCATTTGAGTGAAGTCAGAACCATTAGAGGTTCACCACTCATCCCCTGCAACCTGTGAAAGTTGAACCAAACACCAATAAAAATGGATGGCAACCCCTATGAACCCCCACTTCAAGAGAGAGCATTTGAGTAAAATCAGAACCATGACAGATTCACCACTCATCCCCTGCGAATTCACAGTCCAGAAGTCCAACCAGCCACTGAAGGCTCAATCCAGCAAAGGCAACAACGGGTCACAGAACTAGAACAAGGAAAGAAAAAAGTACCATTCACCCAGTAGAAAATCACACGTCTTCTTGAGGGTTAAGCGTTAACTGACCCACAGCAACACACAAAATTACCAAAGCGAAGTAGATGACCAAAAGAAAAATAGAAAGAGTCCCATGTACCAAAAACAGTGCACCAAGCTCACCCACCAGAATAAGAAAGACTCGCCAAACCAAAGACGATTTTTTTATGGACCTAATCCATTCTTGTTATCGTTACCTCAGTCAACCATTCCTGGGACACTCCCTGGCGAAGTGCCCTGACTCCCCACAGTTGTAGCAGCTCCCGCCGCCGCCGCCGCCTCCTGCTCCTGCTCCGCCGTACCTTCCTCCCCCGCCGCCGCCTCCTCCTCCTCCGTACCTACCTCCTCCGCCACCGCCGCCCTGGTAGCAATCTCTCGCCATGTGCCCAGTCTCCCCACAGTTATAACAAGCCCCCCTCCTCCTCCGCCGTAACTGCCCCCGCCGTAACCGCCCCCGCCGTAGCCGCCGCCGCCGCCTCCATAACCCCCGCTCCTACCACCATAGCCCCCTCCCCTGCCGCCCCTGCTCCCGCCGCCGCCGCCGCCGCCGCGGCTGCTCCCCTGCACCGCGACGCCACCGGGCCCGGTGACGTCAACGGCCTTGGTGCGGTTGCCGTCGGACTCGATCTGGAACTCGACGGTCTCGCCCTCGGCGAGGCTGCGGAAGCCCTCAGACTGGATGGAGGACTGGTGGACGAAGAGATCCTCGGAGCCGTCGTCCGGGGTTATGAAGCCGAACCCCTTCTGGTCGCTGAACCACTTGACCTTCCCCGTGATTCTCTCCGCCATGACTTTCTTCAAGAATCGAGACCTCCCCTGCTCAAGAATCGCAGAAACCAACAAAACCCACCACCCAGAAGCGGCGGAACAGAGAGACGGAACGGAGATCTCCCTCCTGCCCTCCTCCCCTTTTCTTGCTTTGAGAGCTCTGGGGAATTCCTGTGGGCTCCTGGGGTTTGTTGTTCTTGAGGGGGTTTGTGTGTGGGGGCGTGGTGGCGCTACGCTACCGATGGGAAGAATATATACGAAAAGGTCAAAAGAAAAATGGAGCAGGAGAAATTACGAATTTACCCATCTTCTTTTGGGGGGTTGGGGGTGAGGAACTTTTTGACCTAATTTGCTTTGGCCCCTTATAGATTTAGGTTTTGTAAAATGAATGATTCCCAAGGCTTTGTTCTCGCTTTGAATCAAAGGTAATTGAAGGGTTGCTCTTTTGTCAATGCCAACAACTTGATAGAGAAGGTATACTTTGTCTTTTTGTAAATGCTGAGTTAGGCCGACATAAATCTATTGTATTCGAGTTTAATTTTCCTTTTCAAAATCGCTTGATGTATAACTCAGTCCATATCGTCGATAGGGTTTGGTACGTGGCTTTTACGAGTAAGATATTTTGGAAGTCGAGTATCTAATTATAAGATGCTGATGTGAACTGTAGCAATTCGAAATAATCTCGGCCAATTCAAACAGAACTTGAAAATCTCAACTCAAAATGGTATTTAATTTATTTGAATCCCTTTAAGAATGCCTCATCTACTACTCGTATGATTGCATCCAATAAGATTTGGACTAACCCATTAACTATCCCATTGTATATTAGTAAAGTCTGAGTTGAGAAATTATTTGCTCTATCGCTCACCAGGTGGCACTGCACTTTGTCTCTGTGTTTGTCATGTGACATGTGGCATGTTTTGGTCATGTGCCGCACATTTGACCAATTATCTTTTAGTTCAATGATTTTGTCATTCGCTAGATTCTATCTCTTACTCATGTAACAAAATAAATATTGAAAAATTATCAAGTTTAAACTAAAAAGGTGATTAGATCAAGCATTTTCAATAATGCTCTATCATCTCTCAATTTCTATATTTTATTTAGTTTGACCTTAAATGTTAGAATAAGGACAAAGAAAAGTATACCGAGATTTTATCTCTTATTAAATTCAAATTCAAAAGAAGAATGAGCTAAAGAAGGTAATTTAAACTGTACTCTTCGCTACCTGGCTTATTTTCAACGTAGTTTCTCAAATGTTCTTGTAAACGGCGATAAGTTTGAACCAAATATAAAAATATAAATAAATATTTCAGTGCTCAACAATTCTTATCGGCAAACGCAATTATTCAATCAAATTAGCATATGTATTCATAGTAGAACAATTAAACTTCAACGAAGATATCGGTTGATGCATGAGCTACATCAAATTAACACTTATCCATATCAAGTTTAAAATGAATATGATATTGTTAAAATAAAAGTAAATACAGATCAAAATGTCAATTATAATTTTACAATCTTAATTTTTACTAATCTAGAGCAATCGCAAGGATGAAATGCTTTCTCTCTATAAATAAGAGGCCTCTTTATTCATTTTGGTTTGGACAGGAGACTTTAAAATTCTATGAGCCATCAAGTTCTTCAAAATTAAAGAACTTCAAAACACGAAATCCTATCAGATTCGATTATCAATGCGAAGACTTCGGATATAAGTCGACAAGATCTCACCAAATATTCAACTCATCGAAAGCTTCGACTGTCTTGTATTTGAGATCAAGAAGTCTTCAAGTCCTTAAATCCGATTTGTGAAAAAGAATTAAAGATGGCGTTATTTGATTCGGAATCAAGTCACTGAGATCCTCGAATTGAGCTTATGTGAAGAACAAAGATAATTCAATTTGATTTGAGATTAAGCCTTAAGCCCTGAAATTGCATTTAAAGAAGAATTAAATCTCGCGCTATACGGTAGAAGATTGTGCCTTCTAGGCCCTCGAATTGTCATTTCATTGCTAAACAATAAATAAAAAATCAGATGGGCTTTAATTGAAAAGGACCTGCCTTTTAGTTTAAACTAATAAATTATTTTACTACTTTGCATGTCTGAAAATCATTAATTAAGTAAGGTCAAGTTCTAATAACATTTCTTAATTTCCTTTCAAACCCAGATGGTTGCCCACATGTGGGAGTCGCTTGCGATAATCCTTTAATGGGGTGACTAATTAGGCCGAGTTTCTTCGTTTTTAGTAGAGCTTCCCCCACTTTTATTGCGAGCTTTCTCAACCTAGGGACCTACTTAGGTCTAACATTCCTTTTAGCTTAAATAATAAATTATTTTACTAATTTGCTTAAAGCAATGACTTATATCATGTGATGTGCAAAAATTTTAGCAAAGTATTTTTATTACAATTCAAATATTTGAGTTTAAAGTTGAAAAAATAGATAAGGAGAAATTATCTCTAAATACATTCTTACATATTATTGCTCACTTTGGAATATAGGAATAGTAAAAATAAAGAAAACCTCTAGATAGAAAAAGTATTTGGATCAATCCAGTAGAAGTTACTGGATTGATATCTTAAAACATTAGTTACACTAAGACTCAAAACAGAAAAACTTAAAACATTCAAATCCTCTCTAATATGTAACTGATAACTATATTCTTGCTAACTAGGGCGCAATTGGTTTTCTTCAAGTATTTGGATCAATCCAGTAGAAGAATTACATTAAATAATAAATCCACTTAGTTTGTGAAATAAAAAAATTTAGATAAATTAAAGCTAATTTATAACACAATGGATTAAATTATAATGACGAAATATATGGAATAAACAACTCCCGTTACTTTGTATTACCAAACTATTAAGTTCTATTTGCAACTAGCAATAAAATATTTAAACAAAAAAAAGAAGCTTTAAAAAAAAAACCATTTATATTGTACTTACTTTTATATTTTACTTTTTGAACAAACATATTTCGAATATAGCTTTCTTAAGGCTTTGTTTATTTCAAAAATTGCTTTTAAAAATGATAACTTGTATCACTTAAAATAATTAATTAATGAAAAAATATATTCATTAAAGAAAATAATTTATGTCCATGCATTTTCGTGAAAGATGAAAATAGTTTTTATCCATTCATTTGTGTCGAAGACATTAGTGATTATTTTTAAGAAAATTACATTTTAAATCATTTTTTTTTTATGAAATAAACACACCGTATTTGTACTTTATGTGCTTATCGATCTTAACATCATAACATTCTTTTTTGCGTCGAGATCCCGGCAACCCCACGCTGTTGAGGTTCAATGCCTCGTCCTTCTCCGGCATGGTCACCAACCCTACTATGAGCCCTAGGTCGTGATTCCATGAACCCAACCACCGACAAGTCACATTTAATTCGCTCATGGCTGATCAAGATTGTTATACCATCCAACTTTTACGCGGCATCCACTCTTCTTTTGGTTACGGACATCACCGATCAGTACACGCACCATCCGCGTTATCGAAATAGTCATGTCTTCAATTTCGACATAAACCCTCCTTTTTCAACATCCATCTCCATTGTCAAAAATAATTAGGGATTTCATTGGATAATTTTGATATATATATGTCCCTTTGATTTGGATATCTTGATTGATATATATTACTTTATGTAGTCATCTCCTAAAGCCTATAAGGCTGATGTACTTCAATAATTTATCAAATATATAGAAATTTCATAATTTTATTTTTTCATTTTATTTTTAACTTGATATCAGAGTCTCCTTTCTCGAGCCTATGCACTTCGTAGCAAAATAAATCCATCCTTGCCATTCAACGAGTTTCACTCCATGCGCACAAGTCTTTGAGACTGTTTTGACTCCAACCGCACCGACTGTATCATGCAGTCGAGCCTTTTTCATGGGGTAACTTTTCTTTCAATGCCAACCACACAAGCCACATCATTCAATAACTATTTTCCTAAGTTAGCTGTATAAGCTGCTTGATGGTATGACGCTAATTGTATAAGTTGTGTCAATCAATTGCTATTTCACAAGCCAGCCACATCAATCACTTGATGTATCCCCTCCAATTCTTGACCTTTCATGTGTCGTTTTGAGAAGCTAACACCATAACTAGCCTCACCACCCTCAAATCGACTAAATTTGGAAGTTGCGTCACGAATAGCTGCAGGACACCACCTCATCTGCCATGTCTTAGCTACTAGACACTATCTTTCATGTCTCAGCTATTGGACACTATTTGACTTTTTCAAACTCAAGCTGATTCAATCACCTTAAGTTTGAGGGTGGATATAAGAGATAATTAGGATTTCATTTGATAATTCTTGTTGACTTTATGTATTTCTTAGATTGCATGTATATCTTTCTTTGATTTTGCATATCTTAATTGATATATGTTACATTCAATATTCATCTCATAAAGCGTGTAAATAACCTAATATATGAAATTCCATATTATTATTTTCTGCATCATTATTCTTAACTTCCATCAACGATATTTTTAGTCTTGATTGATGACTCTCACCTTCATTTCCACTCGCGCATCCATCCTCATTGTCACCGAGCCCAAGCTCAAATGATAATCAAGCTTCAGATCTCAGATGGTCAAGGAAGCCCTAAATCTTGGTTGAGCAACATCTAGCCTAAGATCCAAGGCTCGTGCTTGATCCAAGCCTTCCCTTAGCTGGGCTTGTTGTGGCTGCATCCCCTTCCCTTCGTGGCGGTGATGACACAAGGCAGGGAGGTCGGAGGGGCAAGCATGCAACCGAGGGAAGAGAGAGAGAGTTATACGAGTGCTGACACAGTGATCTTGTGAACAATAATCAGAAGGAAAGAAAAGGGAAAAAAAAGTAATTTGACGCCATTTCAAGTAAAGTTGTCCACAGGTTGTCGGCCATGAGACGTACAAGGGCCGGCAATGATCAGACCACTAGATTTCAGGCAAGACTTGATAGAGGGACTTGATTGCATTTTCCCAAAGCAGTTGGGACTGCATTTTTTAAATGAGACGTGTAAAACTGAACTCAAATTCGTACAAAAGTTTAAATTGAAATTGCACATTTTCCTCGCATCCCATATTAATGGATTATTAACAATATAAAAATATGCATATGTGCAGGCTTAGTAAGTCCAACGCAAATCAAAGCGATGCCGCTTAGGAAAACTAAGTAAGACTTATTCTCTATTTGAGTAATGTTGGATAAATCATTGAAATTTACCTTAGTGATCATCCTTTCCACGTGAAAAGAAAGAGATGGGATATTCAAATTTCCACCTATAAGAAAGATTGGGGTGGGGACGATTTAGTTTCAGGTGTCGGTTTCGACTCCTACGACTTGTAAAGAAGCAGGATAGAAGTTTAAAAGTGAGATTTATAGTAGGAATGAAATAGGACCGGTAAAAAAAAAAGTAATGTTGGATATATTTTTTAGATGTTAAAGAATATCTTAGAGGTACTTGTTTAGCTGCACATAAAGAAAATTTATCGTTTTCAATGCACTAACTGTTTTGTACCATGTAAGCTCAATGCTTTGAAAATTGTTTTCTTCCAAATTAAGTATTTCGGGGAAATCATTAAACGGATCCACATCCTGCAATTTTGGTAGTTGAATAACTGTATTGTCTGATCCAATTGATCTGAATTTTGTAGTTTGATGTTAGCTGCATTTTGAAATTTAATTAAAATGGGGACAATTGTATAATGGGTTCTAATTGGTTATACGGAAACCAATAGAGTCCTAACCTTTTTCATTTGACCAATGTCATCCTAAATTTCGGAGGAAAAATGCAATTAAGTCTTCTCGGCACTATCTCATGAGATGTATCTAACATGCAATCCAGTCATCGTCGGTCATCTCATGTATAACAACAACGGCGTGACATAGAAGAAATGACTTTGTTTTTCTTCTAACATTTCTTATTTCTTGTCTTTGTTTTTTTTTTTAACGCACGAGTTATTCATCATTACCCCGAAGCTCGCAACGCTAGGCCAAAGCTCCTCCAACACTCATCCACTACTGCTTCATGGACCTCTGTTGACCTCCGTGGCCTTAAGCGGCGGAACAAAGATAGAGAGACTCGTGGTCTCCTTAAAAATCGCAGCCATGAAGGCTCTCGGCCTCTCGTGACCACAAATTCGGGATCACGTGAGGCGGGACGCCCTCTATTGGAGAGAAGTGACAGAGGTTTGTGGCCACGGACGACAATCCTGAACTCTATGACTGCGGGCGAGCGAAAGGGAGATAGGGAGACCCTAGATATCTCCCAAAGTCTTAGCCATGGACCTGAAACTTTCCATACAATTTGATCCTCGAATGAATAAATAATTTAATGTCGATCCGCTCTTGAACAACTAATTTATCCTCAGTTGTACAAATAATACAACCTCAACTAATATGCACCAATATGTTCTATGTAGAAATACTTCTCTGTTTTCGTTGTACACTTTGATCTAATCCTTTGAAAAGAGATCTTCTAAAACTCTGCAGTGATCAGATCTTTTTCAACGTCTAATGAAGAGCTATGCAATAGTCAAACTTTACTGTGTGCAATAAAAAAAATAAATGAGAGATTAAATGATAGAAAAAATCGCACACGGTAATTATACTGATTAGGCTTATGATTAAGCCTACATCCACTCTACCACACTATCAGCCTATTGGCTGGATTTACTAATGAATCAATCAGAGATTATAATCAAGTTATGTCACTTATATCCAAGCGCTTCTACCCAAAGCTGGTGTTACTTATACCTAAATTGATATGACTCACTATCTTATATCTAAGCACACACTTATAACACTATTAACACATCTCTCAAATGATTACAATTTCAAATTATAAAGACAAGTGTATAATATCGAAACTCTCTTTGAACTTTGAAATTTTAGACTTCAAATCTATTGTTTTTCCTTCAACACCACAATCTCATTTTATACTCCTCAATATCCAAGTTGACGGTTAGACAGAAACTCTGAGAATCGCTCATCCAATCAATCCATTAAACTTGAATGATACGGGAAGATTTAATGACTTCAAAGTTGCCAGAATGAAGTCTCCCTTGATTCTGTTGCCCGTACAATAGAGATTGGGTTTCCATATGTTGAGTTCTTTGTATGGAAAGAGCGTCTTGTCTCAAATGGATTGTCACAAGAATCACGAATCCTATTTATAAAAAGATTACATTGATATTCATTATTGATAGACGATCAATATATTTAGAAAGAGATCTAGGTCATATTACTAACCATTATGCTTCACATGATCAAAACTAATTGCGAAAATCTGAGATCCTCACATAATGTTTGATGATGTATATTATCTTGACAATCCTCGTACAAATTATACTGTTGTCCTTGATTATCATGACATAACACAATCTTCATTATAGATAACCAGAACGTCTTGATAAGTTTCTAAGTCTCTAATGATATTTAGAATAAAGTCTAATTTGAGTTACTCCAAGAATATCACTTGGAAATTCTTTAATCATTAAACACTTGTAAAAATGTTTTGTCAATTTTCAAAACATATTTGGAAGTTTCCTCAACAATTACTGCATGACTTTGACTAAATAAATAGTTGTGCTTCTTAAAGCTTGTTCCTTTCAATCTAAAATTTGTATAAATTTCTCTACATAAGTTACTATCCGTTCTATCTCAATCTTCTCAAAATCCAATACATGTGTACAATCTAATTTAGATTTCCTTAAAAAGAACACTAGTAACGACAATGAGCCTCTATCGATATTTCATTCCTCACATCGACACAAAGACATTCATATACTTTTAAAACTCCATCATTTCACACTTGAAAATCTGAACTTTTTATTTCCAAAGCTTTTCCTCATTATGGATTTTAATGCCATTTGATCTTTCAGTGTGTTCAGAATCGCGAAATGGTAAGATTTTGCAATTTAAATCCAGATTAAACATTAAGATTTTGAACTCAAATTTTCGGTTTGGAACTTAGTTGGGGGCCCTAGTTTTCAATTTGGGGGCGAACTCGGTTCGGATACACTCGGCATCTTCCCCCTCGTCGTTGCATTTTTTAATCTCAGGATGAAGTTTAATTTTTGAATCTTTTATGGTTGAATTTTTTTCATTTGATTTATCTGCTTGTATTCCCTCTCAAATGAACCCTAAGTTTTGGATCTACGACACAAACACCGCCATTTGTACGCGTCATCAACCTAACTTTCGCTCGCATGATGTGTCATTTCTACACGTCCCCATCGTTTGCCATGTTAGATGCCGCGTAAGCTTGTCATCATTACCGACCAAGAAAAAAAAAAGAGAGCTTGTCATCATTAAAAAATCAACCGTAGATGCTTTCGTCGCACGGACAAAAGGGTATTTTGCATTTTCCTTTTGTTTTTCTAAGAGGGGTATTCGCGTCAATCCGGTGATGAATCCGTACTTTTCTTTTTGACATTTGGGCAAGAAATTTACTCCAGAAAAAAGGGTAAAAAAGAGAAGATTCGAAGAGGGAGTCGGTAAAATTGAGAGCGACGTTAATAGGCTCCTCTCCTTTTCTATGTGGTCAATAGAATTATCGGACATGGCGTGATAAACATGGTTGTCTTCTCGACTGAAGGGAAATTTCTTCTCTCGACACTCATTATCACATTTCTTAACTTTGCGGTCCCACGTGGATCTCCGCATGTGCGCCTCACTACATCAACGATCGAGAGGAATTCGGCCGATGGATCCGAATTCGAATCTAGATATGAATTTTCCAAATGAAGCCATTTGCATCACAGTCCAATGGATGGATGAAACCCTCAGGCTCCGAATATCCAAAGAGGGCGCTGACAGAGTTCAATGGGTCTTCCAATGTGGGCCAACCCGACCCGACCCGACCCAATTTGACTTGTGCAAAGGAATCACGGACAAGCGCCCAGGAAAGTTTTTGTTTGGCTAATGGCAACGTAGGATGTCCGCGATGGAGATTTGAAGTGGAAGGACCCGAGACCCGGACCCACGATCCACCCGAGGAACAAGTACTCCGAGAACCCGCCCGAGTTCGTGCTCTTGGCCTCTCTCTACCCTTCCTTCAACCCCTTCATCTTCTACGCTCGCCACGCCCAACCAAGGATCGACTGGACCGACTTCAACTCCACCCACGAGCTCACTCAGGTCTTGCTCCCCCATGGCCACGAACGGATGTAGTACCAGTCGAGGCCATATATCCTAGTATATGATTCAGCCGAATCCCTTTGCAAGTACATCATCTACTAGAAAAACGGTTCCATTCAGGCATAATTTGGACTAATCTCTCATCTATTCCATTATACATGTTTAATAGTTGGAGCTAAAAGAGTGTTCACTATAATGCTTGCCTCGTGACACTCTGATTTGTCCCTATGTTTGCCGGTTGTCGATATACAATCTCGGAATATGACCAGTTAGGAACAATCGCGAGAATCAAATGACTCTTCCATCCTCTCTATAAATGCTCTTTATTCATTTTGGGACAGATAGACGATGACTTGAATTATGTGGAGTTGTTATTGGGGGAAATCTTTGTATATTAAAGAACTTCAAAAACATGAAACCTAACGAATTTAGGTTCAGATTTTTCAATGAGGTTTTCAACCTCCAAAACCCATTAGGAAAATATTGCACCATTAGTAACCATTTTGAAATAACTTTTGGCCAAATGCTAGATTTGAGAATACTGAAAACCCAATACTACCCCCACCAAACTTTGCAAAATAGCCTTCACGGAATGATGAAACTAGGATTAAAATTTTTTTTTCTTTCCAAAACAGTCCTCACTAATTCTTTATTTTCTGGTTTTGCCCCTCCTTGTAACTATTCATCTTCTTTAAGTAAGGGCAGTTGACAAAGGGCTGGCGAGGCCAAATCTGGTCAACAGGTGGCCGCCGAAGGGCCGACAAGGGTAGCATGACCCAAGCGACCTCCACTAGAGGTTGCATGACCTCGAGCAACCGCCACCTGGGTCTCACGACCTCAAGTAGTGGTCACCCGAGTCATGTGACCTCAAGCAACTATTGCTTGGCACGACCTTAGGCAAGGGTTGCTTGGGGTTGCCTAACCTTTGGCAAGGGTCGCCCAAGGTTGTGCGACCTTAGGTGGCCCTTGCTTGAGTGGTGCAACCCTCGTCGGAGGTTGCCCAACCTTTGGCGACCTCAGCCCATAGTCACTAATATCAAATCTGGCTCGCTAACAATCATAACCGTTCCCCGATTCCTACGAGGGATTTGAGTCATTTTTTAATAAAAAAAGATGAAAAATATGCCTAAAGCTCATTGCAAATTTTTTTTTTGTCAAAAACAACTTGAACTCAAAATCCATCTGTAAAGAGTTTTACCAAACATAATTTGTATTTCCCCTAAGAGTTTTGGATTTCAGTATTTGCATTATACTCAAAACCCATTTGTGAAGCAACACGCCCTTAGGTCATAGAGACCTCTATGGAAATTTTTGTCATCGGGACTTCAGAAATAGGCCATCAAGACCTCATGACATATTTGAGTCATCGAGACCTCGAACATCTTATATTTGAGATATAAGATCAAGAAGCCTTTAAGTCCTTAAATTCAGTTTGTTAAAAATAATAAAAGAATGGCGCTATCTTATTCATGATCAAGCCACTTGGGCTCTCAAATTGTGCGTACGTGAAGAACAAATATAACGCAATTTAATTTGAGATCAAGCCTTAAATACCTCGAATTGCTTTAAAAGAAGAATTAAAGTTAGTCTTCTTTCATAGGAGTTGTGCCATCTTTTCATTTCTAAAAGAAAGTTTTGATTGAAAAGAACGTTATTTATTTTAAAGAACTTATTTTATTAGTTTGCATAAAACAACGACTTCCATTCGGTGATGTCCAAATCTTTTTTAGCAATACAACTAAAACTATTGAATTCTAACTAAAGCGTAATTGATTCTGTTTGAATAATTTGATTTAGTCCAGTAGAAAATTTATATTGAATGGATAATCACTTAGTTTGAGAAATGAAACAATTTTAATAAACCCTCTTTAATTTATAACACGATTCATTGAATAAAGACCTCCCATTAATTTAATATTACAAAAATACAAACATTTATTTCTATAAAGATGTTTTAAAATAAATATTATGTTGCAATTTAGCTAAACAACACGTCAGTTATATTAACAAACATATTCCAAATATGGCTTTCCTTATTGTACGCTGAAATCATTTGTATTTATATTGTATGTGCTTTTAAAACTTTACAATTTAACATCTTTTTCTATCACATAGTAGTCTTAGGCCTTCATAAACTATGATAAACTTCTACCAAATTATAAAATAAATTATACGGAGTCTTATCTTATTCTGTTACATCACATCTCATATCAATGAATAATTAGTAATTTGATAAATATGCATATGCACAAGCTAAGTAACTAGTGATGATGCATGAAGAAATAATTTATAGAATAAGTGCAATAGAATTCTTAAAACTTGTCACAAAAGTGCAATTGAGTTTTAAAACTTTCCAAAATGCAATTAAGTCTCAAGACTCGACAAATTTATATAATCAAGTCCTTTCGTTAACTCTGTCCAATTTGACTAATAGAAAATATTGACATAACTTTTTTGAGTATTTTTCTATCCTACGTGGCGTTACGCGTGGCCTTAAGGTTAACTTAGACACTACAATGACATCATTTGATCTTAATCCTAATTTTTACACCAGATCTTAATTAAGTTAGGTTAAAAAATCCAAAAGTTTTTCCAAAAAAGGATAAACTAAAAAAGAAAAAAAGCAACGCTATTTCCACCCTCTAAATGATTAAATCCACCCCATTTACACTAAAATATAAAACTACCTTCAATCTTTCAATTACAATTTAAATTGATGGCCCAGCTCCTTTTTTCTTATTAGGATAGTTATCATGATTAAAAATTTCACATGTTTTTTTTAGTGTATTAAAGAAAAGTGCATTTTAAGATTTTTTTTATAATATTTTACATTCTCTATATAAAATTATCTCACTATTTGTAAAAAAAAAAAAAAAAAACATTGTTTGATATAGTATAAAATTGAAAAGTCTCTTCTTCATCTATGATTTTATAACAATTCATCTATTTTTTGTCCCTCTTATCTCAAAAGCTCATTTTCTTGGTGAAATTTTTACTAATTTCATGAGTCCAAAATATATTAAGTCTCTTTATTAACTATATCAAAGAATTTATCTTTTTCCTTATTATTTTGGCGAGATACTTTAAAATGTTAGAGGAATATCTAGGAATACACAAAAATATTATGCACAATGAGGTATCTTGATTTTTTTTATAAATAGTTCATAGATGAACAAAAATTAATATATTTCACTAGCATTTTCAAAAAATTCTTACTTTATTCAATGTTTTTATTTAATTGAATTTCATCTACTTAACATCTTATCCATAAATTTGATCAACAATGCAAAAAAGAACTAGATTTCTTAAAAATTTCTCTTTTTGACAAAACAAATTTTTATGAAATATCTAACAATAAAAAACTGTGCTTTTAATATACATGAGAACTCTACAAATGGTAAATAGATCCCACATGAGTATAGAATAACAAAAAGAGCAAAGTCAATATATTTGGAGCAACCAATTTAAATATAAATTGAATGATAGAGGGCAATTTTATCTTTGTTGTAAATTGGGTGGATTTAGGCATATAGAGGATGGAAATAGCACCTCAAAAAGAAAAAGAAAAAAAAGACTTTGGTGAAGGTTAATGATCCTTGGCCAGACCTAGGTGAAGGCAAACAACCCTCGCCTAAATCTGGGAGAAAGTCGTAGTCCTTTCTTGGTTCCCTTACCAAGGTGCCAACGACCTTGCTAGCCATCGTTGACACCTCATCGGTGATAAAGTAGCGGCCACAGGCGAGAGCCCTCTTGCTTGTATTTTTTTGTTAAAAAAACTTTTAGCATTCTTATATTTTAATTGGGATAGCATACTTGCTACAAGTATCCGACTCAAGTTTATGAGTTAGATTATGGGCCCTTTTATGGTATTAGAACCAGGTTAAGGCGAATACAAGTGTATGTTAAGCCCCCGGGGAAGGAAGTCCCACATCACTTGGGAGAAGCTTGCTGGCCTATTTGATAACCTCTGGAGTTGTCCTCATCCCACAATTGCAGTTTTGAGGTTGAGAATCTTAGTTAAAATTCAGGTCAAAAAATTTAGATTTTGATCAAAACGGCATTGCTTTAATGCTTTACTTAACCTTAACGCCATGTAGGATGCCACATAGAAGAGAAAATATTAAAGAAAACCACCTCAGCATTTTTCGTCAATCAAGTTTAACTAATGGAGAGATGAAAGCAAATTTTGTTTTTCGCTTTTTAAGAGCAGTTTGGTTAACCGAACCAAATCCAATAAAAATCGAACTGAGAAAAACAAATTTGATTTTTTTTGGTCATTTAAGCCAAAACTGAACCGAACTGAAAATGCATGAAATTTCGATTTGATTCGGTTCTATTCGGTTTCGATTTCGGTTCGATTTTTAGTTCGATTCTTGACACTCTTAACTGAGTATGGATCCTATTACTGAGTATCTTGATATACTTAATTTGGGTTATTCGATTTTCACAACACTGAATTTACATAATATAAAAACCGAACTTAGAAAAACAAATTCCGTTTTTTTCGGTCATCCGAGCCAAAATTGAACTGAATTGAAAATGCATGAAATTTCGATTTGATTCGGTTTTGTTCGGTTTCGATTTCGGTTCGATTTTTAGTTCGGTTCTTGACACTCTTAATTTTAGGACTTAATTACACTTCCTAATAAGTTTTAAGACTTCCAATGTACTAATCCCTAATTTATAGGACAATCCGACACAAAACAAAACAATGCCACATAGGAGGAACTATCTAACTAAGACTTATTACCTGTTTAAGTAATGTTGGATATATTTTTAAAATTTTTGTTAAAGAGTGTTTTAGAGGTAATTGTAAAGCAACACGTTAAGGAAACTTTACAGTTTCCAATTCACCAAATCTTATATTATGTAAATTTAGTGTTGTGAAAATCGGATTACCCAAATTAAGTATATCAAGATACTCAGTAATAGGATCCATACTCAATTTGCAATTTTGGGAAGCTAAATAACTGCATTATGTGATCTCAACATTAGAGGCAATATTGATCTGCCCTTTTTTTTATTTTTTACTTCGAGGTTTATTGCGAAACTTAAAGATTAAGGTGTCCGTGAAATGTTGACTTGTCAATTTAATCAAATTGAAAGAGACGATTTGCTTGAACTAAATGAGACGAAGTAGGGCTGAACCAAACGAGAAAAATATCATGGACTTGGACCCACATTTGATTTGGAACCCTGGCTTTTACAAATAATTATCAAGTAAAAATTTACAAGGTTTATAAAACCTTATCATAAGGTTGGATCGTCAAATACACAATAAACAATTAGTAGCAGTATGTCGGTCCTATCATGGTAAATGGTAAATGAATTATGTTTACTAATTTATGATTTTTGTGGTATTAATTCAATTTAATGAAAGATAAATATATCATTATTACGTAGTATTAATTTGAATTTTTTTGTAATATTAGTCATAATAATGAAATATTTTATTTTTTAATGCATTAATTGCACGTGACATAAAAGACACATTGCATTCCAAATAAGAGACTGTAAATTACAAACCCCAAACTTATTAGAGATAATAATATAAATTATCCATGAATTTTGGCTCAAACTATAATTTGGTTCATGAACTTTTGATTTGTTCAATATTGTCCCTAAATTTTGACTTAATGTGTAATATGGTTTATGAACTTTTAATCTATTTAATATAGTCCAAGAACTTCTAGTATATATTTAATCTTCTCTCTAAACTATATGAAAATATTCAATATAATTTATAGTTTTAAATAATTATGGAATGACTACATGGAACAGTTTCATATAGTTCAAGGATTAAATTGAACATATATCAAAAGTTTAGGAAGTTTAGGGATCAAATTACACATTAGATTAAAGTTTAGAGATTTATATTGAAAAAATTAAAAGTTCGGGATCAAATTACACAATAAGTCAAGGTTTAGGGCTATTTGTGTTAATATCCCAACTTATTACTCTCGTTTGCAGGCGGTCCTAAAATCCTCGTTCGATACACGGCGGAGCAGGGTGTCGGCGACGGCGATTTGAAGCAGCAGAGTACCCCGGCCGGCGGTGTTCTCTAGAACGGCGAGCCGACGATGAAGAACAAGAAGCGGAGGAGAGAGCAGCCCCGACCCACGATCCACCCAAGGAACAAGTACTCCGAGAACCCGCCCGACTTCGCGCTTCTGGCCTCCCTCTACCCTTCCTTCAGCCCCTTCGTCTTCTACGGTCGCGACGGCCGACCCAGGATCGACTGGACCGACTTCGGCGCCACCCGCGAGCTCACTCGGGTCTTGCTCCTCCACGACCACGGCCTCGACTGGTACACCCAACAACTCGCCGCGCAAAATTCGAACTTTGAACGCCCCTGTTCTGTTAAATTTCCATTTGGCGTGCTGTCTGTCTGCTTACGCTTTTTTGGTTCGCATTTGTGATTTTTTCGGAGTTCGCTTCCGTACCCAAGTATGAAAACTGATGGATAAGTTAGCTGGTGAAGGAGCTATTTGAAGAGGCTCACGATGCAGATACCTAATTTCGATGACGCACGATAATAACTTCCAGGTTGCTCTGTGTCCGAGTAGCAACAACTGTTTTGCAAGTTAGTTCGGGGTGCAGTATCAGTTATGTTGGGACACTGCGAAACAGGGGAAATCTCAGCTCCATAGTGGCATGTTCTTATCAACTTATGCACGGGAATAGAAACTTGGAATAAAGATTTCAAACATTTGAATGTTACTTCTCTATCCATGTTCTTATCTAACTTTGTGCCTTCCTATGTATATTATAATATAGAGAAGAATAGCTCTAGCAAAGCGTCTCTTCCACCTGTTTTGGATCTCTAGGAAGTTGAGATTTTTAGTAATACACTAATTACTTGGGCATAGTTATTGCATTTGTCTGGACTTGAATGTGCGTTTTGAGGTTCATATCATGGATAGAGAGCGCCTTTATATCCTTTATGATTGCAAACCAGCCTAATTCCTCCTTTATCGTAGGTTAAGTCTCATTATGCCAGGGGCGGAAATTATCATATTCTGCCTGTCCCTGTGAAAAAAATTTACAGTCTAATTAGAGAATGAAGTATGTTAGTGCATTGTCTGAATAGGGTTGATGAACTCTTTTCAAGATTGGTTTTTGATATGGTGTAATTGTTTGTTTTTCTGTTTCTGATACTGTTTATCTTTGTCATTGTGCATATGATTGTTATATAGGTGGATTCCTGATGGACAACTTTGCCCTACGGTGCCCAACAGATCCAATTACATCCACTGGATTGAAGACCTTCTTTCATCTGAAATTATTCCTAAGATTAATAACAATGCAGATAATGTTAGGGGATTTGACATAGGAACTGGAGCAAACTGCATTTATCCTCTTCTTGGTGCATCTCTTTTGGGGTGGAGCTTTGTCGGGTCAGGTGAGCTTCTTAGTTTCATTGTCAATTATCAACATCTAGATTTGAAGATATCTTTAGATGTCCAAATCATAATATTTCTCAACTTGGTTGTAGATGTGACAGATGTGGCATTAGAGTGGGCTGAGCGAAATGTTAAAACTAATCCGCAAATTTCAGACCTAATAGAAATTAGAAAGGTCGACACCTGTATGGATGCTGCTCTTGGGGAAGATTCTTCTAAGGAGGATCTCCTACGCAATGGAAGCAAAACAAATCCTAGCAATGGCTTAGGTAGAGAGTCAGCACCCATATCTTCTTATACACGTGATGATGCAGTTGAGGAAAACAGTTATTCTGGACCACCTATCCTATTTGGTGTGGTTAGGGATGGTGAGACATTTGACTTCTGCATGTGCAATCCTCCATTTTTCGAGTCAATGGAGGAAGCAGGTCTGAACCCAAAAACTTCATGTGGCGGGACTCCCCAAGAGATGGTTTGTCCTGGTGGGGAGAAGGCTTTCATCACTCGCATTATTGAGGATAGTGTTAGACTGAAGCAGTCTTTTCGGTAAATTTTTTGTTTTCATCTTTGTGACATGCTTATATTTTCTTTTGCATACATATAACTTTGTCATTTATCATTTGTTTAGATGGTATACTTCAATGGTTGGTAGGAAAGCAAACCTCAAGTCCCTAAGTGCAAAGCTACGAGAGGTTGGCGTCACCATTGTGAAGACAACTGAATTTGTGCAGGGACAAACATGTCGATGGGGAATTGCTTGGTCTTTTGTACCTCCTGCCAGGAAGATAGTTTCACCTTATGTGGCTGAGAAAAGCAATCTGTCTTTTATGCTTGAGGTGTCAGTAAATTTTATCTCCCAGTTGTAGTAAGTTTGTCATTTTGAATCTTCAGTGATGGGAATTTGTAGCTACTAGTCTGCCACTTAAGATATAACACATAGCTTGCCACTTAAACTTGATTCACACTTTCTCTGTATGCTGCCAAGAAAGATGCCTTCCCGTTTTTATCTGCTTTATGATTTTGCCTTTGCTTAGTGGTGACTAAAGCCATTAAAATCTCTAGATTATTTGTATGGTTGTTTTTTATTTTGTCAGTCTTACCCTGACTTTATCTATCTGTAAGCATAGGTTGTTTAATTGTTGTGGTAGATCAAAGATGTATAATTACCACTGTTGGTTAAGTTATAGATTCTATATTTTCAAGAGCTGCAAGCTCAACGTAGTTGTTGTGTCAACCGATATCACGTGAAGACTTGAATTTGATTTCATCACCCATGCTGGTGGGGGTGTAATGTCTCAATTCCGAAGCTTGAAGGAATAACACTTTCCATTTCTTACTCGTATCATTCTACCTGCATTGTTTTTCTTTTCTGATACTTTTCACTTTCTGATGTAATACTTTTTTGGTTGAAGATGTAATACTTGAACTTTTGGTATCTCTAGGGCCTTCAACGTCAGTTTGGTGCCATACATGTCTTGCAGTCCATCGAATCCTTTTTCTGTGAAGCTGGCGCATCCTGTAAATTGAATGTACATTCATTTTCTGTCGATGTAAGCTTTTTATGGTTTAAGTATGAGTATGTTCTAGCTTCCCAAAAACTGCTTCCTCAGTTGCAAACATATTTTCCTTACATGTAGGCCTTCTGTTTTGAACAGATTACTGCATCAAATGATCATGTAAAAGGAATTTTGAGGAATAAGGTAGCGCTTCTCAAGGAAACTGTTGGTGGTGATTGTGAGGAAGAGCCACCCAGTTGCTCAGATACTATGCTGTGTCCTTCAGATGACTTAATTTTCCGCATAACAGTAAAGTTCTCACTATTCTATACTATGCTTGAAAAGAATGTTTTTTTAATAAGTGAAAACAAGCCTTTCTTAATCTCTAACGATATGGTTCAATACTACTTTCTAAGCAGGTATTTCAGCAAATTCCTGGCACCCTGCTAGTGAAAGGATCATTGCAGCGTAAAGATGCCTCATTGTCAGGTTCTTAAAATTAATTTCTGCTTGCAACTAGCAATAGTAGTGGATGTTCTCATTGGGGATTAGGTGCGGTGTTTTTTGTCAATGATGACTGGCAAAAGAATTCTGTCAAGTGGTTGATGATTGATCTGTGAGTTATTTCCATTTAGTGTGTACTTTTTACGGTTATCTGTATCTTGGTAAACACAAGCATTATTCCTGGAGCAAACCTGTTAACATTCATTAAATAGAAATTTCTTGCCATTTTGGAATGAGGATAAGCCTCCCTTCATTGTCGATCTATTTAGGTTCTCCCGGCTTATGTTAGCCCACTCCACAAGCCATTGAAACACATACTAGGTAAATTTATTAGGTACTCCCTTCATGGTAAATTCATTTACTGCTCATGTGGAGGAAGGGTCCAGTAAAAGCTCTCATGGGCTCGACCTCTACATTGATGCTTCTGCTTCTAGTTGTATCTGCAAGGCCTACTCTCATTAGTCTTCAAATATCCTTTCTTGACTCTGGGCACCCCGGCTTTGCTCTATGTTTATGTCGAGTTGTTTCCTGTCCTGGGTGATGAATCCTAAGCATCTTTAATGGCTCTTGGCCTTGCTCTACTCACATTGTTTTGGTAGAGAGGGTCTGTCACGGTGCTTTCATATTGAAGGGAAAATAAATAAAAACAGTGGATGCCATATTCATATCTGGTTGGTCTACATTGTCTGATATATCTTTACCTTTTGGCCTGATAAATATAGGACATCGAGTCGGTCTGGACCTTCTCAAAGCTTGTAGCATTTGGTGTAAGTTAATTTTGCATTGTCATGTTGCAGGAGCTTTTCCATCCATCTTTCAGCGGTTAGAGGAAGTCCTGAAACAAAAGTTCTGTAGAGAGAAGGCTTCTGTCGCTATTTCTTAGCAGGATACATGCCATCAAACTTGCACCTACATCCAATGCAAGCATCAATGCGGATCAGATACATTGATGCCTAGCAGAAAAAGCATGCTTAGCACATCCCTGGCAGAAAAACTTGCACTGAGGAACTTATCGCAACTCATGAGCTGCCCAATAAGAGATAACCTATTGACCTGTGGCTCGAAGGAGGAAATTGATTGTGCTTAACTGCTTCTATCTTTGAGTTTCCATTGATGCCTGCTTTTCCAGAACCTTGGTCTATATATTTTTCAAATGCAATTTGCTAGTATGACTTTATGAGTTCTTTCTCTACAATTTGATGAGTCATTGTAAGGATTTGAGTTCAGTACGGCATCCATTAAAGGTTACTTGTGCCCAGGGTTTTATTGCGTTTGGTTCGGCATTTAGAAAGCCCTTTGAGGGCTCAAAGCTCCTTAGGGAAAATTTGGGGTGTTTGGCAACCCACTCCCAAGGAGCTTTCAAGTGAAAGCTAGCCTTGGGAAGGCTGAAAGCTCAAAGTAAGTGAAGACTTGCTTTGAGCTTTTGGCATTTTCGGAATGCTGAAGGGCTGAATTAATAAAATTGGTCGGTTGCCTGTTTTGCCCCAAAACCTTTCTAAAAACCTGATTTTGCCCCCTTTTAAAACCCTAGTTCTGCTCTCCGCTCACTCTCTGCTTCCTCTCTACTCTTGCTCTCCACTTTTTGCCAACACCTCTTCTTCGGTTTTCCTTTTCCTCACTTGAGAAAATTTTGTTCGCTCCGAATCGGCCTCTTCAATTTGCTCGCTAGATCTACCTCGTGCAATATGCAAATTTGTCGCGCTCGATTCTCTCTCCATTGATGGCTTCTTCTCCATCTCTCCTTCGCCTGACGGTTTGCGTCGCGATGGTCTCGGAGTGATGATTGCTGGGGAGGTTGATGACGGAGGCAACCAGAGAGAATCCGCTTCCTTCAAGCTAATGTTGCAATGGTCAAGCCCTTTCTGCCGGCAGCTCGCCATTGCTGCTCCTCCAACACCTGTTGCCGCGGGTAATTTGTATTTGTCATTTGTTTTGTTAATTCCATATGCTTGGCCGTTGATCGTTGGCTCGTGTCTCATGCTCTGTGTATTTGATGTTCTATCACTTTTTAATTGGGGTTTCGTTGGGGCAGTCTACAACTTGTGTTGTCTGCATGCTTGATATTATGCTGGTGTGGTGATCGAATTTGACATTGTAGGTGAATTTTAGCTGCGTCTACGTGTTGACAGCCTACGAGTTCATTAGAACACTATTATATCAATGTGTTAAATGTAGAATTAGTGGTGTCAAACCTGCCTTAAATACCTGAAGATATTGCTATATCTATCCCATTGAAGCTTGAAAATATCATATGCGTGAATGGAAATCTTCAGGTCAATTTATCGTGCAACGCATTATGTGTTTATGGTGAAGCTAATGATGACTAGTGCTGCTAATGATAGATTTTGTTCCTGTCATCAATGTGATTCATGTATGTCTTTTTACGAGTTGCGACAAAGAATTGATTTTTGTTTGTCCTGTTTTGCGTAGACACTATAAGAGATCTAGAATGGTCAATTGTCAATTGCAATGGACATGTCCCAATTGAATGTGAGAAGGGTGAGTTAACTGATTGGTTAATTGTTGAGTGCAATCCTATCTTAGGACCTTTGAGATTGCTTATTTGTGTGTTAACATGATTGATGTTTGTCCATTGTTTCCCTGGGAAGAACAAGTCAAATTAATTAGGCCTATCCCATTGTCCTTCCAAAAGTTGTGTGTAAACTGTGACATTATTCTGCAGAAATGTTGGATTTAAGAGAACCGTTCTCTTAGATCATAAAAGGCTTGTGATTTTACTGGATTCGCATCAGAATGGGACACTTTCGCAGAATAAGTTTGTAGTTTCTGTACACGTGGCAAATGAGAAGAAGATGGCACAACTAAGTCATTGTAGAGTTATTGTCGATAAGCCCAAGGACGAGGATTACTTCTATGCAAATCCTCTAGTGCGCCTTTGTGAGAAGCCTAACTGCGATGATTTACAAGGCCCGAGCAAGAGGAACTCCAGTCAAGTCTCCAGTTGAATGCCAGCAATGATAAACTATCGTCATCTGAACATGTTCCACACAATATGTTCATGGGCTTGACCTTCAAGTTGATCTCTTTAGAAGTTGCAACGCATAGTACAATTGCTTTATTTTTCCTTACAAGGAGATATGAAGATGCTCTTGAATTTGATGCACGAGCTATTCTGCTTTCATAATCGTGAATGACTTTTCTTTTTCTTTTTTACTTTTTTTGGGAAAGATGGCTTTTCTTTTGTACAACAAGAAACAAAGAATTTTTACCTTTCTTTTAGGGCAGCTACAAAGATAAATTTATCATTTTTTTGTGTTCATAGTTAACAATTGTAATTCGTTGAGAAGTCATTGAAAACAAGTGTACATTTTGCTCTTCTTGTGATAACTAAGATGAAAGTTTATTCAGTTCATGTCTATTATTTTGGTTGGGTATGGATTGTTTGAGATGACAAATTCATTTTAATTATGGTTCAGCTACAAAGATAATTTCTTAAGGCAAAGTAGTGCTATAAACTTGGATACAATTCAGAAGACTATGAAATATGTGCCTCCTCAATGAAAATTAGCAAACCTAATACAAATCTTGTAATTTCTTTTAAATCTTCAGAGCTTCAAATGAATTAGAACTCACTTTGCACAAAGTAAGATACATGATTGTTGATGATGTAAATGAGGAAGGTAATGCTTCAAATAATGATGAAGCTTCTGACATGGCACGTTTATGTGATCAAATAGTTATGAGTTTAGGATATATTAAAGATTATTTGTAATTTTAAGGATAATGAATTTCTTTTCTCAAGACATATGTTATTACGTTTTTTTGTAATAAAAGTAGTCTTTTTTTTAATTGAGAAATAGACCACTTTGTTGTGAATTTTTTCCATTTGAATTTTATTAGCCAAAAAAATAAATGATATCTTTTTAATAAAATTATTTACACGATATCTTTACATTGTTGTCAATATATAAATTTAAAAAGTTACAGAAATTACTTTTTTCACTTTTAAACAAATAAAAATTAAAAAGCTTAAATAATTATTCAAATGGGCTTTTCAAATGTATTTATTATCAAACAGTATTTCTCTCAAAGTTGCTTCTCAAAGCAGAATTTATCAAACAGTATTTGTATTTCCCCAAAGCCCTTTAGGCTAAACTGCTTTGCATTTCCCCAATGAGCTTTCAAAATGCTGAACCAAACGCACCCGAACTTCCTTATCTCGTTGTGCTTCATTTATTCAGCTCTCATGTGCACATAATTTGATTTTTGAGATCAATCCAATGCCAGTTTTAGATAAAGGGAAGATATTGGGAAAATGTGGTTTAACACCCTAAAGTGTGCTGAACATCTTTATGGAAATCGGCCAAACTAGTGAATGTCTGTAATCTTATTTCTGTGACTCTGCTTTCAATGCCAAATCTGTAAAGTGAAGCCTCTTATGAAAAGACTTGCATTTTGCCTGTCACCCCACTTAAAAGTGGTTTGTCTTGTAGTCACATTTTTACTTTATCAATAGCCAGTTGGATGCATGTGATTTGCATATTGCTTTTCAGGCTCTGATTTCCTCCTTTGAAAGAAAGTAGGAAGTTTCCTCCAGAGTCCAACAATATCCTGAGAGTGCTATTGCTTTTTTTTTTTTTTATCTCATACCATTCATTTATTATTACACAGACAATTCTTTGTACACAATAAACCACAAACAAATACATCAACTCAAGACCAAACAAAACTTACATACCATCTGACCCCAAATCAATAACTGTCACCTCTGGTGCATATGATTTGGCATCAGGAAGGAGATCTCAAGCTCAATACAAGGACCGCAGCATTTACACAAAACATATACAGCGAAGAAATCATGCAAATTTCATGCTTTCCCTTCGATCCTGGCATGTGTGAGCCCAACACACGCATCGACGAAATCCTCGTCGATGAAGTCCGTCGACAGGACCTGCAGACGATCAGCACAACCCTTTGCAAAGCACTGCGAGATAAAGAGCCGTGCATACTCATGGATACGGCCCGTCACCGGCTTAACGCACAGGACAGGATTGTCTGCTTTTGGCGTGACTGTGTTCTCCACCCGATAGAAGTACTTCCTTGATGACACCGGCGGCTGGTCACACAAATGCTTCATGTTGTTGTCGAATTTAGTCGAAGGCAAATCGGTGTCGGTCCAATTGTCCTTCAAATACCCGGTGCTCCACAAAGGATCGCCTGCTTTCGGATGAGGCGACTTCCTAGGCTTCCAAATGCAGATTATCCTCCCCGGCAACAATTCCTCGATCGTCTTCCCGAAGACATGGTCGTCCTGGTGGATCAAGAATTCCCCCAGCTGGTCGACCAAGTACTTGTCGAAGTCTGGCGGGTCTGGGTGCCCGAACTCAGTCCTGATCTCGAGAATCACGATCTCCTTCTCGGTCTCCGACAGAAACTTCTTGATATCCCGGATCACGACGTCGACGCTGTACGTGACCAGGATCCCGTGGCAGACCTTGCGATCCTCCTGCACCCGGATGTCCAGCACGCGCGTGCCCAGGACGAGCTGGCGGTAGATGGACAGGCTTTGGCATTGAGCAAAAGGGCGAGACACGAAGGGTATGCCTATCTTGTTAGTCGCGGAATCGTGGGTTCCCGGCCAGACAATCTTGTTCACGTGGAGTTTCTCCGGGCCAAGGCCCGCCATCCATGCTTTCCTGTCTGGCGGGCGGTAGTCGCTGCCGGGGAAATCGCAGCCACAGGATTGGTTGAGATCACACAGGACCTTCTGCTCTGTCGATAAGGCCTGTCTTTTCTGGACCTGTGTGGAGACCGTGGAACCCATTCTTGAAACTCAAAAGAAGATGAAGGAAGATCAGAGTCTTCTCTTCCTCTTCTTGCTTGAGGATGTAACTGGTGGCAGAATAATTATATTTCCATCAAGAATGGAACATGGTAACCACAGGTGGATTAATGCCAAGGAGCTTGGACCTCCTTTGGGATGGCAGGAAAGACTAAAGGGAAAGCTATGACCTGTCGTTAGGATTTATGTCTTATATAATTTGTATTTTATGATAATGTTGTTGGGTGTCAAATGTGGATTGGGTGTGCTGCATCCTCATTCATATGGCGGGCCATGTTGATTGCATTATTGGTAGGAGGGAGCTGTCGTCATTGGTTGGTCCATTTGTGTGGCTATCGATCTAGAAAGTTTATCTAATCTTTGTGGGGATATCTCCATCTCTTCCATCACCAGCTTTTTTCTTCTTTTTTCCAGTTTTTGGCCAACAGAAATGAAGAAACTCTGCGCTTAGTAGTTAGTAGAGCTGGAAAATCAGTGATTTAAGGGAGAGAAGGCAATATGACAGTAAGAACCATGAAAGAAGAGTAAGAATGTGTTTATTTTACGAAAAATAGATGATTTGAACGAAAAATTGATGATTTAAAGAATATTTTCCTGAAAATGAGTGTTTGTATCGCATGAAATAATTAGTCAATGAAAAATATTTTCATTATCAATGAAAGTTTATATCTAAATATTTCCATAGATGATGAAAATAATTATTGTTTATTCATTTTTATAAGCAACATAAGCGATTAGTTTAAGAAAAATATTTTGCAAATTACTCCTTTCCGCGAAATAAACAGAGCCTACATGTAGCAACATTCTCTCGGATCTAGACTTAGTAATTTTCTAAGAGATGTATCAAGTTAAAAAGTAGCAATAGTTTAAAATGGATGTCAATTTATACCTCAATCTTTCAATTTTGTTAATTTAGTCTTAAATCTTTAAACAATTTGTCAATTTAGTCCTTTTCGGCCAGTCTTGGCAAGATTTGCTAATTTGAACGCCAATCATTTTACATGGTTTGGCTGGCACCCATGTAGAAAATTATTATAATTTTTAAATAAATTTTCTGATTTTCTTTTCTTTTCTTTCTTGTTTTTTGTTATAACTCTCATTGGCCCTTGCTATGGCTGGCAATGCATTGCAGTCCTTGCCCATAGCCCTCACCTGCCACCACTTGACGAGGGCTCACGGGTCCTCATGTTGCTAGTGAAGGCCTAGGTGAGGATCAAAACAAGAAAGGAAAAAAGAAAGGAAAAAGGAAAGAGGGAATAAAAAGAAAACAAACAGAAATTATTAAAATTTTGTAAAAGTTGTTCACATTTGCGCTTTCCGACCAAAATTAGCTAAAAGAACTAAATTATTTGAATTGAAAGGTTTAATACTGTATTGACATTCGTACAATGGGTTTAGGACTTGTTTTTAAAATAATGTTCCCTAGGAAATATAGTTGTAGATGTTGTGCACATTATCTATGTCTAGAGAAGGCCTTTGAGCACTAGATGAACTCTAGAGAAGGCCTTTGAGCACTAGCCTTTGAGTACATTATCTATTTTTGGCAAAAAATAGAATTTTTCATTTTTATTCCATGGACGAGTTGCTGAGCAAAAATACGCGCTTGATAAAAATATAAATTTTTTGTTTCTTGAATAGAAATTCATTTGATAGGCCTTCTTAAAAATCTCACTCCCATGCTCTTGTTCGACGGCCAGCGGTGATGAGAAAAGTTTTTATTTTTTCTAAATTAAAAATTTATCTCGAAAATAAAGAAATAAAATTGCATTACTAAAGGATTTTTATTCAAAACCTATTTTCGATAATAAAAAATAAAAAAATAAAAAAATAAAATGTTGATCATGTATGCTAAAATTGTCTTTAACCATCTAATTTATCTTTTTGGTGATTCATGAGATCTTTGTAACTCGAGTCCTTTCCTCCCTTTCTTTCTTGCAAAGGAGAAGTAAAACGGTCCGTACGTTTTCAATGGTGATCCTCAAGCGTAAGAGATGATCAGACCATAGCCATGCTTAGATAAAGTTGGAGAGAAATAACTGGCTCAACAGGAAAAACGAGGTGGCAGGTTGGACAGGCATGATGATCTAAGGTCCAATCTTTACAAAAAGTGAAAGATTAAAACGTAAAAATCACCCAAAACATAATTTGAAAGTAACATACTTTTAAGAAAAGGGAATTGCTTAAGCGATTGGCCTAGAGTCTTCCCCGCCTTAGGGTGTGGCGCGCTACTAAGATTACAATCTTTAAACATTGTAGGAGTAGCCACCAATAATATCTAGGTCGATTAGGAACCTAAAATCAAAAGTGTTAAAGTCAACTAATCAGCTACGGGTCAACTAATATGCAAAAATTAAATATCTGGGTCGGGGTGTTCAGTTAGCAATCGATCAGGGTATTCAAATTACACTGAAAAAAGGGATGAATCCGGTTCAAACAACATCAATGTGGCCTACTTTTAGTATTGCATTTAATATTCAATATCAGCGGGCATTGTCTAACAACATGCATATTTCACAGCAGCAATTCGAAATCGGCATATAATTTACAATGCGGCGTGTGGGTCAAACATCATGCGATTTTACATATTAATTCATGCATTTCGCCTGCTTTTATCATCAACGTACACAATTGGTCAACAACATGTTATTCATCATTGTTATATGGCATCCGACACTTGAAATCAAGTTCATTCATATCCAGACAGCGTGCAAAGCATTCAAATTCACGATTTCCATTTTGCCACATAATCTTAAGGGCAAATACCACAAAAAATCCCAAATTATGCCACTTGTTATCCTAAACTTTTTTTTGTGCCACCAAAGATCCTAAATTATGCCACTTGTGACAATTTTATCTTGAATTTTTTTTGTGCCACAAAAAACCTTAAACTATGTCACTTAGGATAAATTTATCATAAACTTTTTGGTTGAAGGACATTTTTATCCTTTTCCATTTTCTTTTCTTTTTTCCCTTCTCCTTCCTTCCCTTTGCCGACCACGGCAGAGGGAAGCCGATGATGGCCGCCCTCACTAGCGTCAAAGTCGACAATGGCCGCTGTAAGGACCCGGGCTCCCACTGTACATATATTGTTCGCTTTGGGCCGAGGCCCGTACGGCTTTAAAACGCGTATATACAGTTAAAAAACCCAAGTACTTATAAACTATTGTAACGGCTCAGGCGACAGTGCGCAGGGCGGGGTCCCCGGACGTGCGCAGGGGGGACATGTCTCTTGTTCCACATCACTTAGGGGGAGTCCTGAGCTAATTTATAAGTACTTGGGTTCTTTAACTGTATATACGTATTTTAAAACCGTGCGAGCCTTGGCCCAAAGCGGACAATATATGTACAATGGGAGCTCGGGTTTTTACATCTGCCTTCGCTAGCGTTAGGGGCTGCCCTTGCCAGATCCGGCAAGGGCGACCCTCACTTGGATCGAGTGAGGCGAGGGTGGCCCTCACTAGATCTGGATTGGGTAGCCCTCGCCAGATCCGGCGAAGGCGACCCCCGCCTGGGTTGAGCTAGCGTCAGACGGCCCTCGCCAGCGTCGGGCGAGGCTCGGGCCCCTCGCCGGATCCGGCGAAGGCGACCCCCGCGGCTAGCGCGAGGCCCTCGCCAGCGTCGGGCGAGGCTCGGGCAGCCCTCGCCCTACCCAAGTGAGGGTAGCCCTTGCCAAGGCAGGAAGGGCAACCCTCACCCGACTCCGATGCCGACAAGGGCAAGCAAGGGTAGCCCTTGCCAAGGCAGGAAGGGCAACCCTCACCCGACTCTGATGCCGACAAGGGTGAGCAAGGGCAGCCCTAGCCGACTTCCCTCTACCAGCCATGGCAGAGGGAAAGAAGGAGAAGGAAAAAGAAAAAGAAAAAGAAAATGGAAAAGGACAAAAATGCTCTTTAGCCACAAAGTTTGGGGTAAATTTGTCCTAAGTGGCATAATTTGAAATTTTTTATGGCGCAAAAAAAGTTCAAAGTAAATATATTAATGCAATTTTGAGATGACAGAGTCGGTTTGGACAAATCAAATTCAAATTTTCATTTTTATGCAAATTTTGGTAGAATTTGCTATGTGGATATCAATCGTCCTATGTGGCATGGCTGGATTGATTTGTGGACAATTTTTATAATTTTTAAATAAATTTTCTGAATTTTTTATTTTTTATTTTTTCCTTTTTATTTTTTTGTTTTGTTTTGACTCTCATTGACCCTTGCTGTGGCTAGCAAGGCATTGTAGCCCTCACCTGTAGCCTTCTCGCCAACCGCTAGGCAAGAGCTCATGGGCCCTTATTGTAGTTGGCGAAGGCTTAAGCGAGAGTCAAAATAGGAAGAAAAAAAAAAAAGGAAAAAATTCTTAGAGTTATTTATAAATTGTAAAAATTATCTACATAGCACCAATTATACCATGTAGGACGATCGATATTTACTTAAAATATTTTTGACCAAAATTGATCGAAAAAACTAAATTGCCAAATGAAAAAATTTATGATTGAATCAGTATTCATATAATAGATTTAAGACCCTTTTTTTTTTGTTAATAACCTTCCTTAGAAAAGATAATTGTAGAAACCGTGCACACTGTTAAACTTGAGTAAATCTTAAACTTCTCCGTCTTTAACTTTTGGATGTAAAATACGGGGGTATTCCCGTCTTGTTGGGGAACTAAGGAAGGCCTTTTAGCTCTATCTAGCTCCAACCATCTTCAACGATCTTTTTGGTGATTCCATGAGATCTTTGTATATCTTTCCTCCTTTTCTTTCTTGCGAAGGAGAAGTAAAACGGTCAGTATGTTTTCAATGTTGATCCTCAGTGGGGCGAGATGATAAGACTATAGCCATGCTTAGAAAAAGTTGGAAAGAAATCACTGGTTCAACAGGAAAAGCGGGATGGCAGGTTGGACAAGCATGATGGTCTAGGTCAAATCCTCACAAAAAGTGAAAGATTAAAACGTAAAAATCACCCCAAACATAATTCGAAAGTAACATACTTCTAGAAGAAGGCAATTGTTTAACTGGTTGGCTTGTGAAATTTTGGACCGACTTCAAGAGCAAAAGGCATAGTTAATTCAGCATCTGACGAAGGAGTTAGCTTATGTTTACTTATGGATTTCTTGGCAAGTCCTTTGTTTCATAAAAAGAAGAAATTACCCTAAACCAAAAAGGTAACCTGTTTTCATGGATTTGTATCGTGTAGCAGCTCACCGGTCGATCCTCCATCGCACTAGCGGGACGATGGTCCCTCGTGAGTTTTTCTAAGAGAGGAAAGTTTTGCTTTCAGAATTGACAATGGAAGGAAATAGAAAGTAAAAATAAAGACATTGCGATTTCGAAGAACCCTTCCCATGGTCTATGGCCTAGAGTCTTCCCGGCTTTGGGTTGGGGTGCGCTACCAAGATTACAATCTTAAACATGGTAGGAGTAGCCACCAATAATTTCTAGGTCGATTAGGAACCTCAAATCTTAAGTGTTAGAAGGAAGTCAATTAATCACCTACGAGTCAAGTAATTTTGCAATAACTAAATATTTAGGTCCAAGGGTTCAATTAGCAATCGATCAGGTATTCAAATGGGTATGTTCATTTCATTTTCCAAAAAATGATTCATTATATCATTTAGAAAAATTAATTAATGGAAAGTATTTTTATCATCGATAACAATCTATGACTAATTATTTTTGTGGATGATGAAAAAATTTTCTATTCATTTATTTTTGTAAGCGATATAAGTGATTATTTTTTGGAAAATGTTTTCAAAAATCACTTATTTTCTGTTAATGCATTTTAAAGAAAAGGATGAATCCAGTCCAAAATGTGGCCTCTTTCATTTAATATTCAATATCAGCGTGCATTGTCTGACAGCATGCAATTTCACAGCAGCAATCGGAAATCAGCATATCATTACAAGGCAGCGTGAGTCAGAACATCATGCATTTTTACATTTTAATTCATGCATATGGCCTACTTTTATCATTAATGTACACAATTAACCAACAACATGTTATTCATCATTAGTATATGGCAATCGACACTTGAAATCAAGTCCATTCATATTCAGAGGGCGTGCAAAGCATTCAAATTCACGATTTCCATTTCAAGGTAATCTCAAATTATGAATGCAATTCTGAAATGAAAGAGCCGATTTGGATAGTTGATTTCAAATTTTCATTTTTATGCAAATGCATTTAAAGCATGGAGCTTCGGCTCACTATCCATTAACCCCCGGGGGACTCCATCCCTCCAGCTCGTTGGCTCAATCCTTTAAGTATGCAAACCTGGGGTTAGTTTATTCAAAAGGGTTTCCTATATATGCATATATTATTTCGACAAGATGATGCTTTATTTTCTATTGAAATTAATTTTTCTAAACTGACAATATAGCGACTATAGAACTTAGATTACTAGCCAAATTTTAGCTTTGTTACAACAGATCTAAAATATAAAAAGGGTTTCGGACCCTACCTTGTCGTCTAGCATTTCTTGCACTCCTCGGACCATTCTCGTCTCACTGGATTCCCTCAGGAATTAAGAGAAAACAAGTTAGTAATAAAGCTCGAAATAAATTTTCCAAGAATGAGCAAGAGAGGAATCAACCTTTCAGATGAAAATGAGGAATTCGAAGCTTATTTAAAAGCAAATCTAGCCTCGAAGAAAAATGATGCTCGTCATGCGCATGCCATAAGGTAAAAATGAGGTGAAATGGGCCCAAAACCATATGCACATGGGAGGAGTAGGACAGCGGATCCGGTTTGAAAAAGCCCATTTCAGCGTGACTTGGGCTTTGGGAACGGCCTAAGTCTGAGCGGTAGCTTGCAGCCTCGCGGTGCTTCCTCACGGGCCACTGTCGTTGCCTGCCCATTTAGGGCCCGGTCATTTACTGGGCACATGAGGCCCAACACATGACGGGCCGCCCACGGTCTGGGTCCCATCGGCACATCTCGCATGTCCTCATCGTCGCCGCGTCAGGCCAATGTCGCAAGTGACGTGGGGTGGCCACCGACCGATTGGCTGCCACCAGGGGCGGCGGTGACGACATCATCATCTTATAAAAATTTTAGAAATATATTTTTCTAAAATTTTGACCGAACTTTAATTGATCGCAACTTTTTAGTCAAATATCCGATCAACCTTATTCATGTCAAGGTGAGTATAGTTTTAGGGTAAAATCGGAAATTTCCGATTCCATTTTTTTAGAACCAAATTGTAATCTAGAAAACCATAAAATACAATGAAAAAGGCCTAGTTCTAAGGTGATTTTGCATGTGTTTTGAGAAAGATGATGCTACTCCATGTGTTTTGAGAATAATGCTACTGGAAACAAAAGTTCCTCATCTCTTCTTCACAATTCCAGCAATGTTACCATGGAAAATCCATGAACCTATGCAGCTTTTCAGCGAAAATTATATTATGAGTCTCAAAAGTTGTGTAAACATTCATTTTAGTGCTAAAATATTTTTTTGGATCACTTAAGTACTATTTTTTTATTAATAAAAAAAATGATCATTTAAGTGCCAACTTTTATCTGAGTTATTGAAAATCCAACGTTGTCATATTTTATTAATTTTTTGATTCTACGTCGTTCACCGATATGCTCAGTCAACATATGATTTCTAAACAACGTCATCTAAAAGTTGAAAAAACGACAATTTGAGTGCCAAATTTTGTTTAAAGTGATTTATTTTGTGTCAATCGTTGTTAAAAAGAAATCACTTCAATGCCGGTCATTATTAAAAGATGAAAATTTCAGTGCCAAGCACGCATAAGCTCAAACAAGTGCTGGTATAGTTTTGTGCTTGCATCAGCTGCCCAAAATGTGTTGGTGCAGGTACAAGCCAGCAACACAGCAACACCTTTGGTGTGGTCCTATAACAACCAGCAGCAACAACAATAAAAGCCAGCACTAGCAGTCCCATAACAAACTTGCACAAGTAGCACAAGACCAAGCAAGTCAAAAACAAGATTAAAAAAAAAAAAAAGAGCACTGGCAAAAGAATAGACAAAAACTAGCAAGATCAATTGGCTAGTGCAAGCACAAAACTACACCAGCTCGTTGGTGCGAGCATAAATTAGCACGTACAAGTACTGGTGCAGTGTTGTGCTTGCATCACCTGTAAGAAGAAGTGCAGCGCAAGCACAAAACTGCACCATGCCAGCAGAAACCACCACAAACCAGCACAACCCAACACATCAAAGCCAAAAGTAAGACAAAAAATGGAACTGATTAAAGCATAGACAAAATAAGCATCGTTGCCATTTGACATTCAACTGTTATTTTACATTTAGTCAATCTGACAAACAAAAAGAAAAACATCCAGCTTCCCCTCTCACCAAACAACATCAACCCATAACATGTGGCAGTTTCCCCCCCACCAAACAACATCAACCAAACATCTCAAAACCAAATAATATCAACCCCCATCAGTCAAGGTTCTGCTTTTGTCTTTGGACTTGCCGCTAGTGTCGTTTGTTTTGGAGTATCATTTGATTGATTCTTATTGGATTGTGCTCCACATGACCTTGGTTGGGTTCTTCTTTTGGGTGTGGCATTTGACTCTTCATTGTTGCGTGATTCCTCCTCTAACACCGCCGTCCCCATGGCTACACCTAAAACCCTAATTTTTCCCTCCAATTGAGGTGAGTGAGAACAACAAAGATAGTGAGCGAGTGACGGTGACAAGGAGAGTGTTGCGACAGTCAGCTAGCGTTGAAGATGATCAATCTAGCGGTGATAGAGAGTGGTCCAACATTGTTTTCCCCAGAGGTGTTGTGACATTGTTTTATTTCGCTAAGCCACCTAGGATTGCGCAACATTGTTTAATATGTCCATGTGGACCGATTTAATACAAAAAAAGCCACATCATATTAAACTTTTAATTATAAATATCACATACTTATTTTGGTTGAAATTTCTTGCTCGAGGTACTTAAGTGATAATAATTTTTCCAATTTGGTACTTAAATGAGCTGTCCAAAATTTTTGACACTAAAATGAACGTGGTAAACTACTTTAAACTCTTCTAATATTCTTCTTCTGCCTTCCGATGGAGTACCCCGTCAAGGAAGTGGGATTATAGTCACATTTGGGCAGGCTGAGGAGGTGCGTTGAGTGTCGCTGTCATTCGTCAGCAAGTGGTGCTCCACCACTACAATTATTTGGGGCATTAGGCTCCTTTTTCGTATCACATTCATCTGTAAGATGCGCAGCATTAATAGTACTCCGAAACAGAGAGTAAAGTTGAAAGTTACCGAGGAAAAACTTCTAAACTTGATGCTCAAATACAATGGAGGAAGGCCTAGATCGAAGGTGATTTTTCCTCCTTAATATTTCTAATTACTGTTTATCGTTTATCTATTTTGTCATTGGGATACTATTTGGTTCACTTGCTGGTAGACGAAACTCAAAAGTGCTGTCCGGTTGCGAGATTTGTTAGATGCAACAAGGACGTAGTTCCTCGCACCAAGTACTACTTTTAAGGATGGTGCTTATGTTTGGAAGATCCAAGTGTGAAAGTTGTCTGTGATTTATCCTTTGAAGAAGGATGATTTATACTCATCTCATTTATAATTATATGTGAGGAAATCTACTGACCTTGCATCACAAATATGGCCTACTGACATGCTATCGGACCAAGCACGAGAGTGGGTTCATAGCAGTCATTTTTTAGTGTCGGTGTAGTTCTGGTCCTTTATGATCATGGGGGAAGAATGAATGCAGCTTTGTTTTTTTGGGTTGCTTGGGCTCTAGCTTTTCCGTTATCATTCTTTTGGGTCTTTTTTTGCTTAATTGAAAATGAAAAAAAAAGAGGAGGAAGAAGAAATTGGCTAGTTTTTGGGTAGATCCTAAAATCTGTGATAGGGTAGGTTATGTGATTTCAGGGTATGCAGCATAGAATCCAAATTCAAAAAAATGAGTAATTGATTATAATACGTAGATCTCAAATTCTAGGTAGAACCTAAACGAACGGTCCATCCTAATTCTTGCTCTCTCAAGGTTTGCTCCTTGCACTTTCCAAAAAGGTGGACAGTTACCAAGAAAGTGTTGGATCTTGGATTTTCAAAGGTATGGTAGAATGGACGGCCACGATGAAAAGTTACAACATTTCTATGGAGAAAACTCAAATCATAGTGATTTTCAAGGTCATGAAAAGTTTATGACCAAATCCAAGGGATCTCATCATCCAATCTACCAAAATCGCAATTTTCCCAATTTTCTTAAGATCAGGCAATCCCAATTAAAAATCGCAATATTCAGTGATGCAGCCATTTGATTTTGTCAAATTAATCATGCTTGGTAAATTCTCGCGGAGCAAGAGCACGATCCCATTGTAACCTTCAATCGATTATTCTTATGAGGTTGACTTTCGGTCAAAACTTGGTCAAACCTTAAACAAAAAATGGGTGTCTACAAAATTTTCCATTATCTATTTTTCCTTTGAATATTTGGATCAAGTTCAGCCTTTTGAATCTATTCCTTACATCAATCACTTAACTAGCAGAAAAACAAAGAGAAATGACATGAATGGTTCATAAACTTTGATCTAATGTGCAATGTCTTTCATGAATTTTAATCCAATGTATAATGTTGACCCTCAACTTTTGATGTGTTTAATATGGTCTCTAAATTTTTAAACACCTTAATATAGTTTATTATTGAATATTTACAAGTAGTTTATGGATTACATTGAACACATTAAAATTTTAGGGATGACATTGCACATTATGCCAAAATTTAGAACCACATTGCACAAATTAAAAGTTTAGAGATGACATGACACATTGAGTTAAAAAAAATCAAGGACCATTTTTACCATTACCTCAAAAACAAAAGCAAAACTTCTAACCTATGCAATTAATTATTGAGGTCTGCCCAAATGGCCACCCTTTTCATATGAGAAGGGAGAGATAGAGAATTCGAATCCCTACTTTCTCAGAAAAGTTAGGATATGGACGATTTAGTTTCAAACGTGAGTTTCAACTCCCATGTCTTATAAGGAAGCAAAATAAAAGTTTGAAAGTGAGAGTTAGAATAGAGTAAAGTAATATCGATAAAAAAGAAAAAACCTATGTTGTATCAAAGAAAATAGGATAATGATAAATTGTCATCTTTACTCTTCTACACTAAAAGTTAAATCAGTACATACTAGTTTTATAGCACGTGCACGATTGTAAGTAGGTTACGCATGAGGATCAAAGAATCGCTTTTTAAGGAATTTGTGATTATTCAGTTGAGTTATTGCACACTTGTACACTTAGTGCTTATTAAACATGTGGGAATTGGGTGGTTACTTATGAAGAAAACGTAATGAGTAATTTTAACTTTTGATGCAAGGGTAAATTTGAAAAATAAAAAGCGAGGCAAATGGCACTTTGGCTTGGTTAAATCTAAGTATCAGCTAAAAGACCATAACTTTTTTTATCAATTATTTAAAGTTTATTTGCATTATGAGATTAGATGAAAGAGCTTTAGTTTAAGAAACAAAAGCTCATGAACTTTGTCCATAACAATATATTTGAAATTTTCTAATGTCAGATTAAGTGAATATTCGATTTAAGTTTTTTTAATTATTATTCTCAATAATAAAACGTGAACATGATGTTCTAAAATAAGTTGTCAATGTTAATAGTTTTTATTTTAGACGTATATTGGTAGTTTAAATAAACGTTAACTTTCTTGAAACTTTGTAAGGACGTGATTAATATATTTTGTTTAATTTCCTCATAGTCAAAAGAAGAAAGTTTAGTGAATTGTATTTAGTATAAACAATAACAGTGAATAAATAGCGATATGTATATAGTATAAACACTAACATTGAAATTTTGTTCACTTTTAGATTCAATGAATTGAACTACTTGAATAATTGAAAGCAAGAAATTGAATCACTAAATGGCACTGCCTGGATAAAATAAATTATAGTTTAAATTTGCAATATTTATTGAATAGTCGCATTTTGCTGAATACATTTCTTTGTTCAAAGAAATTTTCTACACGTGAGGAACACGGTACTTTCTCTTTATGTACTCTTTAACCTTTAAACTGATGAGATCTTGAGATTTGAGAATGATAAATAAACTGTATCTTTGAGAATATATTTCTTTATTTTTTTATCATGTTTTAAAACTTAAACTCAACATGTGGAAAATATAGATGTAAAATCAAGTGTTACGTGGCGAACATTTGAGCATACATTGTCTTAGTTTCACTATTATAATAAATTGACATCCAGGCATCATGCCCTTGTAGAATCTCTGTCTGAGCAGCGTACTTGTAACTTTCCCTACATATTTAATGAGGTAAGGACCGGGCTTCATATTTTGGAAACGTCACAGAAGAACTGTACCAACTTCCATTGCCAACATTCTTCTGTTCACCGCTCCCGTTGATCACCGTGGAAATTGTAGTTGTTTCTCTGCAATGGTTTGCTCTAGATTCAAATAGTTTAAGGTAATGCTGCGAATAAACCGGTGTCGTATAGGAGGAAATTTTGCCGAACACTTAGTGGCCTAAGGCATGTACGATGTACTGGATTGCTTGACAGCATATTTCACATATGTGGAACGAGGTGAGAGGACGCATAAACCAAGAGCATCCCCACATTTCTGGCCGTGACAGGAAAGCGATGGCGGCAATAGGAGCTTGAACTAACATCCCAGTTTCTCATTTATCAAACATTACGGCAAACCGTTGGATGAGTCATGCAAATTTCAATCTCCCACAAGAACAAGGATCACATGTTACCGACCGCATAATCACATTTGAAACTGTTAGGTATGATTCAAGTCCAAGTAGGCAGGAGGAAAAAAAGTTTTGGCATCTCAATGGGAGATTCGCAGAACAAGTAGCTACCACCAGAATGCCCATATGGCTGTCAAGGACCGACGTGGAGAGAAGATAAGGAATATGGTGACCAAATTTCTCAAAGATAAACCAAGAAAATCTTATCATTTCTCATTCAGAGTACAATAACAAAAGGAGGTAAATGAAGATGACCTGAAGCACAAAAGTCTTTGGCAGCCTGGCAAAACTTTGTTCAATCTCGAGTATACTACAAGTTTACTCCGAAACTCTCTAGCTCTTTAGCATCAAAAGAATTGATGTTGGTGTCATAGGCCTTCACCTAAGTCAAGCACAAAAATTAGAGGTTGATAATCTCCAACCAGAATATGATCTTCCCTGAACTAGCTAAAGAGAACAAAAATTACAGGTTGATCTCCCCAACCAAAGTGCCGTCTTCCCTGATTGACCCCAGCTGTCTGACGATTGAGGTTACATACAGTGACTATTGAGTATCAAGTCATAACTTGTCTTCATCCATCTGGATAGCAATCTGATCCAACATCAAATATATTTCTTTTTTTGAAGGATGCAAATCATCTGCACTGGAGAAAGAATGCACCTTACTGTCAGTTTCTATCCAACTGACAGCTTGATCTTTCGTTACACATCTGTCATGCATGAGTTTTCTAACTTCCTCTACTAATTTCCACTTCCCAAGTGATGCATAGACACTTGAAAGGAATATGTAAGCTTCAGGAGAGCTCGGTTGCAACTCAAGCAGTTGTTCAGCTGCTTCTTTTCCTAAAGCCAAATTGCAGTGTATCTTACACACACAGAGCAAGGCATTCCATATGCGCTCATCTGGTGCAAAAGGCATCATATGAAACTGGTTAATTACCTCATCGAACAGACCAGCTCGCCCCAAGAGATCAATCATGCATGCATAATGTTCCTGATCTGGAGAAATTCCATGATCATGTGTGATGGAATCAAACAACCGCAGTCCTTCCTTTGGAAGACCAGAATGACTGCAAGCATTGACAATGACAAGTAAAGTGATCCTATCTGGCTTAATGCCCAACCTGATCATGTCATCAAACATCTCTATCGCACCTTTACCCTGTCCATGCTGCGCTAAGGCAGATATCATTGTGTTCCACAAAACCACATTATTCTTATCACCCACAAGATCAAAAACCAGCCTTGCAGAACTCAGAAGACCACATTTAGAATACATGTCAATGAGAGAACAGACAACTATTGTATTGGGCTTAAAGTAAGTCCTTATTAAGAAGCCGTGGATTTGTTTACCCAGTTTCAATGAGGCCATGCTAGCACAAGCACACAGGCTGCTACTGAAAGTGAATTGGTCAGGTTTAAGTTGAAGCTTCATCATTTCTGAAAATGACTTAAGCGCAATATCACCCAAACCATTTCTAGCATATCCAGCAATTAAAGCAGTCCAAGAAACTGTGTTTTTTTCAGGCATCTGATCAAATGTTCCCTTAGCAGCCTCCATGTCACCCCATTTGGCATATCCAGAGACCAATGTGGTCCAAGCAAGAATATCTTTCACTTGCATGCCATCAAATGCTCTCCGTGCGTCACTCATCTCCCCACACTTTGCATACGCATCGACTACAGTGCTGACGACTACCGCATTGGATGAATAGCCAGAAACCAAGACCTGCCCATGAATCTGCTTGCTAAGGCACAAATCTTTTAACTTCACACAAACAGTCAAAATGCCTGCAAAACTAAACTCGCTGCACTCAGTCCCCGACCTCCTCAACTCTCTATACAGCCTCACTGCCTCATCACAACGACCACACCGCACAAACCCCATCACCATGGTATTCCACGACACCACATCCCTCTCCGGCATTTTCTCAAACAGCCTCTTCGCCAAATTCATCCTACCCAAGTTGGCATACCCAGAGAGCACGCTGTTCCACGAATACACGTTTCTCGCCGGCATTTTGTCGAACACCTTGCGCGCGGCGACTTCGTCATCGCATCTGAAGTACATTTCGATCAAGTGGTTGGACAAGAACGTGCCGGGTCTCTTCAGCCCAGTGAGCTTCAGGTGCAGGTGCACGCGCCTCCCTTGCCTGAGGGACCCGGCGGCGCTGCATCGATGGATCAAGTGGGCGAGGACTCGGGAGGGCAAGCGAACGCCCCTCAGGGCCAGGCGGTGGAGGGAGTCGACGGCGTCCGCGAGCTGACCTCGAGAGCAGAGATCGAGGAGGGAACGGACGAGGCAGGAGGGACGGCCCGGGTCGCGGGCGGTGGGTCGTTTTCTTGGATTCGGACGGGACGGCAGGTGACTGAGAGGCTTGGGAGGCGATAGGAGGGGCATTGGGGAGAGAAACCATGAGAAATGAAGAAGGGTGAGGATTCTTCATCTAGGTTTTGCTCGGGAGATGGCGGCGGCGGGTGGCGCGCGGTTGGGTCCGGCGAGCATGGCCGCTGGAAGGGGGGCGATCGAGGGGGACGGTTTTTACGGCACGGGGGTGGCGGCGGCGGAGGACTGGCGGTCATGGGCCCGCTGCGGAGGAGCTGGGGGGCCTTTCAGATATGCGCCAATAGCATTTCGCCACGTCAGCAGCGGAGAAGTAGCAGTGGAGTAAAATACGGATTGCTCGTAAGTTCAGTTGATCTGAGCGGTTAAGATCGCGTGCTTTCACCATGGGGCTCACGTGATTGTACGGTTCAGATCAGCGGGCTCATGTGGAACCAAAACATTATTAGCTTTATTTTCTGAAATTTAATTTAGGGTTAATAAAAAAAATCTCAAATTAATATATTTATGATAAATTAACTTCAAATTAATTTTTTTCCATCAAAAACTCTAAACCTAAAACCACGTTATCTCCGTCGGATGTCCTATTTTCATTTGTAATATCCAACATTTGGAAGAGTAGGCACAAGGATGTGTTTGGGGATGGTTCCTCACTTGGCTGATGTTACTAGCAAAGCAATTGCATTGCTCCAATCATATTCCGGAACACCACCATCTTCAAAATAGCTATTGGGAAGCTAATCATTTGCTCGGACCTTTCGGCAAAATATGGAAGGGAGGGACCAACTTGGGAAGGATTGTCTGTGTATAGGAAATCGCGATACCGATACTTTCAAATAAAATCCTTTTTTTGTTTTTATCGATTCATTCGAGGTAATTTCTTGAATAATTTCTTTTATCCTATCACTCGAGATCTTAAAATACTTAGTCATAACAAATAGATAAAGGAAAATATGCTCAATTAAACTACAAAACTTAAACCACTGTTTAACATATGATGTCAGGACTCACGGGGAAAAAACCAATCTTATCATCTTTTAGGGTTTCAGTTTGCGGAGAGAGTGAGAGTAGAGCTGGCGAAACATTGTCTTCCGGGGGATATTTTTGTGCAACTTGTAGTGGCATGTACTAAAAAAGTTGCCACTAATAATAGCCTCTCTTTTATTGCAGTCTGCGAAAATTGCCAACTTGGCACAGTTTGTTATTTTTATGATGGCAATTGCCCAATTGTCACTACTAATAGCCAATTAGTAATTGCCCTAACAATATTGAATTATGGCTATTTCAAAATGGGTTAATATCATAAAAATTTTTAAATTGATACACAATTTATCTTGAACCAATTTTTTTATAACTAAAACTCTAAATTGATATATTTATAATAAATTAACTCTCAAGTAGTTTTCATTAAATTGAATTAATATCATGAAGAACCATAACCTCGTACATTCGTCAATTATTATGTGTCAGCCAACTCAATAATTTGTAGATAAAATTTGAAAGAAACTAACGTATGATAAATTAGTCACATATATACTAATTTGGAATTTTTAGTGATTAGAGAAATCATGTTGAAGCTTGATATGACCAATCCATAAGTTGTCTAGTGATATCATTCAATTAACAATACCCTAATTGACTTGTCTTGACATGATTATACCTCTTCGCCGCTTCAAATTCAGCGGAAAACGACACAACAACAGCCTCCAATCCATCCCATTCCATGTGACATGGGAGGAAAAAAGGACCAAAATAGATCCAGCCAAACAAGAACCCTAGACAGGCAAATTGGAGAACGATCCAAGTGCTCGTCCTTCAATCTAACATCTTCACGTGGGCGACAATCGTCTTTCGCAAATTATTTCTCCAAGACAAGGCTGAAGCGACCAAAGAACGACGAACCCACAAGGCGGGACGTGGGGGCCGACAGGCGGTGGGCGGTGGCGCTCCGCCTAGGAAACTCCATTAGCGCCGCTCCAAGCTCACCCCCAATCAAGAGACGTCCTCTCGAGTGGTGTGGGTGGGGGGGCCAGGCTGGGTTTCGGCGATTTCGTAGATCTTTGGCATTTGGATGCGTAGTGGTTTGGTAGTTTCAAGACTGGTCAGACAGCGTCCATGCGACGACAATAGCATCTTAACGTACGCATGAAGTCGAGGAACACAACACCAAGTCATGCTCTCCCTCTCTCTCTCTCTCATTGGAAGGTGGTGAAGGGATTTTCTGGGGTGAGTTTTGGCTCTAGGGAGGTGGGTATTGCTCCTTTTGGTAATTTATAATGCAAGATAATGTTTTTTTTGTATAAATTATGGTTCTAGGAGCGACTTTATTTAGATTAGAGTATTGTGGAACGCATGGTTTTTTTAGAATGTAGCATGCTTTGCGATGACATGAAAGTCAAAATACACAAGCATCAATCTCCCCGCTCTCTTGCCGTGTTGTCGGGAACATTCTGTGAAGTGATTAATGGAATGCTCACGAAACTGATTTACATTATAACCTCGCTTGCAAGTCGGGTTAATCCAAGTCCTATCTAAAACTATAGGTATAAATAAACCTGTCAAATGCATGGGTTGAATTAGGTTTGTTGGATCAAAATGGTCCGATCCAAATTGATCCACTTAATATACTTTGACTCATTTGCATACAATGCCAATCTCATGACCCATAATACCTAACCCAACAATTAAAACATTTTTTATTTAACTTAATCTAAGAAAACTTATACCTTAATTACAATGAGAACACAAAGTGACCAAGGGCAAGATCGAGCGAGGGCGAAAGAGAGTGAAAATTGAAGAGAGAGAGTTATAGAGATATGTTTGATATAAATAAATTATGAACCCATTTAACATCTATATTATTTTTAGTCTTACCATCCTAAACTCATTTTATGACTTATTTACAGAATATAACTAACCCATATAACAATATAATCAACCAAATACCCATTCAAAAAATGGGTCTATGACTTATTTCGACAAGTCTAGATATAAAACCAAGCCAAACATTTCTTGAGGGTAGGAAAATTTCAATGCTCCAATTCTAAGACAGATCAAATTAACCTAGTAGTATTTGTGCACGGGTCACAAAATGACTCCAACTCATCTCGATTGAGCTCCACTTCAAGACCGTACGTGTAATTTGATACATTAAAATACATACATATATATATAATTTGATACATATAAAAACATACATACATATAATTTGATACATATACATACATACATATATAGCGCACGTCCATTCTGCTTAATATTTATTGCACCTTTTCAAACTCGTACCCGAGCTCCAATCGATTTCGAGCTACAGCCGACTAAGCGTAATTCATCAAAGACGCCTTTTTTTCCGCAAATCGACATCGAAGTCGAACCACCACAAGTCAGTGTCTAACGTACTACACGATCCCCACATTTTTCCTCTACCACACCAGCACGTGACTCACGTGACGAGCCCCACGTCATCACGGCTCCCGGGGGCGCGTCTCTCGCGATGATACCGATGCAAGCGGCCTCCGCGCCGTCCGATCGATCTTGAGGGGAGAGCGGCTCTCAGCCGTCGATGTGCCCCCCCTTATCTGGTGGCGAAATCGGGCAGGTGCTAGAGAGAGAGAGAGAGAGGGGAAGGAATAGGGAGGGAGGAAAGATCCCTAATTTTCCCCAAAATCTTTGCATTTCCCCCATCGTCTTCTTCACTGAAAAACAACGGAGCCACACAGAGAGAGGCCCTGTTTCTCTCTCTACACTACACACTCTTTCTTTCTAGAATCCACGGAAACCCAGCAGCAGCCAGGTGAGCTTTCTTCCGGCGGCAGTCCGATTGCCCCTCCCCTTCTCCGGCTTTTCGCATTTGACCGGTTCTGTCGCTCCCGGGTGGCTCCGTCTCGTCTGTAAAACCCTAGCGGAGAACCCATTCTCTCTCGCCCGCGCGGGAACCGAAATGGGTTCCGTCGTCTGTGCTTATCGTCTTCGGTTTCTTCTTCGTGGTGCCGATGGGTGAAATGGGGGATTCTTTGTTGTTGCTCGGATTTCTTTCTTTTGTTTGTTGAATTGGGTTTTCTGATTGGGGAAGTGGGTTGGTTTTTTTTTTTTTTTTTTTTCGGTCTTTGTTTGTTGTTTGGTGTTGATTGATTGTGCGTTCTCTGAGATGGTTTCATTCTGGTGTCGTTGAATCTAGGTTTTGAGAGGGAGGCCCGACCGGGGGATCGGCAATGGAATATGATGGCCGAGGTGTCGATGGTCCACGCGTGGAAGAGCAAGTCAATGGGGAGGCTAGGGTTTTGGAGGAGAGAGTAGAGGAGAGGGTCGGCTCGGCGGGGGATGATTCGAAGGTCAATGAAGGGGAAGAGGTTTTCGAGGAGGCGGTGGATGCCCATGATGACTTGCGAGAGGAAGGATTGAAGCCGGTTTCGGATGTTGGCGTGCCCGGTCCTGATATGGATGATATTGCGGGTGTTGATCCGAGTAGTGATGTTTCTAATGAGGATGCTAGCGCAGGACATGAGGTTGAAAAATTTGAGGAGGCAATTGGCACACCGGCGAAGATTGAGAATCCTGAGGAGATAGTTGAGGAGGTGGATGTTGAGGAGAAGGTAGAAGGTTTGGTGGGTGGGGAGAGCATCGGCGGTGCTATGGTGGCAGATGGAGTCGATGAGGGAGGGACTCATGAGAAAGTGCCAGCAAAAGAAGATGATGGATTGATGAATAACGGGGAGGATGCTGTGAGGGAAATAGCTGAACTTCATGTAGATGAAGAGATGCGCAATGATGCAGATGAGTCCATTCCGATGCTTGGTGTAGTTCTTGAAAAGCTTGACCATGGGACCAAAGATGAGTTGGAGAATGTCAGCGTGGAAGGACTACTTGACACTGATCAGAAGGGAACTTCTAGTGTGGAGGTTGTGTATGCAAGTGATCAGCGTGAAGAATTTGTAGACACTGACTTGGCAACTGAAGGCAAACTTACTATTGACAGGGATCTGGAAGTTGCTCCAGCTGCTAATCATCCAGATGATCTGGATGAAGGGAATGCTACTTTGGCTACAGAAAACAAAGTTCATGTGAAAGTGGAACCCGAAAGTGCAACAGCTAGCTTTGAGTCAGTCTATCATGATGCTGATAGAGAAGTGAAAAAGCCATCTTCCAGTGCTGATACAGAATATCAGAATGACATCAGCAAGGAGGTGAAACATGCTACTAATGGACCAGATTCCTTTCAGGAAAAAATCTCTGAACAGGTCCCAACTTCAATAGACAAGCCTTCGTCTACCTCAGACGAGTCAGTTACTCATGAGTCTGGGATCTTGACTGCTTCTGAGGAGCTTAAGTCTGAGAAGGATGAGCAAATTAAGGCTGGAACAATTGAAATTAACCAAGAGGATGTGACTTCTCGTACTCAGCAACCTGTTGAAAATGTCCAGGAAAACCATCACAATCACACTTTAGCAGAGAAGCTTGAAAAGAAGGATTCAGATCGTGGGGACGATACTAAGAAAGTAATCAGGGAAAATGGTGTGCAGGCTGCAGAAGTTGCATCATCTGGAAGATCAATGAATCATGCTCCGGTGCCTGCTCGTCCTGCTGGCCTTGGCCGTGCTGCTCCTCTGCTGGAGCCTGCACCTCGAGTCTCTCAGCAATCGCGTGTTAATGGGGCTGCATCTCATGCGCAAGCTCAGCATATTGAGGACCCTGCTAATGGGGAGTCTGAAGATCATGATGAGACCCGTGAACAACTCCAGATGATACGTGTTAAATTCCTGCGTCTTGCCCATCGACTTGGGCAGACTCCCCATAATGTTGTTGTGGCGCAGGTCCTGTACAGGCTGGGATTAGCAGAGCAGATTAGGGGAAGAAATGGAGGCCGTGTTGGTGCCTTCAGTTTTGACCGTGCAAGTGCCATGGCAGAGCAGGCTGAGGCATCTGGACAGGAACCTCTTGATTTCTCTTGCACTATTATGGTCTTGGGGAAGACTGGTGTGGGAAAAAGTGCGACAATCAACTCAATATTTGATGAAGTGAAGTTCAGCACTGATGCTTTTGACACAGGCACTAAGAAAGTTCAAGATGTCATAGGAACTGTTCAGGGGATTAAGGTGCGCATCATTGACACGCCAGGCCTTCTGCCTTCTTTGACGGATCAACGCCAAAATGAGAAGATCCTTCATTCTATTAAGCGATTCATTAAGAAGACTCCACCTGATATCGTGTTGTATCTTGACCGCTTGGACATGCAAAGCAGGGATCTCGGTGATATGCCGCTTTTGCGCACAATTACTGAGATATTTGGACCCTCTATATGGTTTAATGCAATTGTGGTTCTAACACATGCAGCATCAGCTCCACCTGATGGGCCAAATGGTACTGCTTCTAGTTATGACATGTTTGTCACTCAGCGATCACATGTTGTGCAACAAGCGATTCGTCAGGCAGCTGGGGATATGCGGCTTATGAATCCTGTTTCCTTGGTGGAAAACCACTCGGCATGCAGGACAAATAGGGCTGGACAGAGAGTATTGCCAAATGGTCAGGTTTGGAAGCCTCATCTGTTACTGCTTTCCTTTGCTTCAAAAATTTTAGCCGAGGCTAACGCACTTTTGAAGCTGCAAGATAGTCCACCTGGGAAGCCTTTTGCATCCAGGTCAAGAGCCCCTCCTTTGCCTTTCCTCCTTTCAACACTTCTCCAACCGAGGCCACAGCCGAAGCTGCCTGAGGAGCAGTATGGTGATGATGATGGCATGGATGATGACTTGGACGAGTCATCTGATTCTGACGATGAATCAGAATACGACGAATTGCCGCCATTTAAGCGATTGACAAAGGCCCAGGTGTCAAAGCTTACTAGAGCTCAGAAGAAGGCGTATTTTGATGAGTTAGAATATAGGGAGAAGCTTTTTATGAAGAAACAGTTAAAAGAGGAGAGGAGGCGACGGAGGATGATGAAGAAGATGGCTGCTGCAGCCAAGGATCAGCCAAGCGAATATGTTGATAATGCAGAAGAAGAAAGTGGTGGGGCAGCATCTGTACCAGTACCCATGCCAGATTTGGCCTTACCTGCATCTTTTGATTCTGATAATCCTACTCACCGGTATCGTTACCTTGATAACTCTACCCAGTGGCTCGTAAGGCCTGTTCTTGATACTCATGGTTGGGATCATGATGTTGGTTACGAAGGCATTAATGTTGAGCGATTGTTTGTTGTTAAAGAGAAGATACCTATCTCTTTTTCTGGCCAGGTCTCAAAAGATAAGAAGGATGCAAATGTCCAGATGGAGGTAGCTAGTTCCCTAAAACATGGGGAGGGAAAATCAACTTCACTAGGACTTGATATGCAGACTGTTGGGAAGGACCTGGCTTATACTCTTCGCAGTGAGACTAGGTTTAGTAATTTCAGGAAGAATAAGGCGACCGCTGGATTGTCCTTTACTCTCTTGAATGATGCTTTAACGGCTGGACTGAAAGTTGAGGACAAATTGATCATCAATAAATGTTTGCGTTTAGTTGTGACTGGTGGTGCTATAACTGCTCGTGGTGATGTTGCTTATGGAGGCAGCTTAGATGCCACCTTGAGAGATAAAGATTACCCCTTGGGTCGTTCTCTATTCACTCTTGGCCTTTCCGTCATGGATTGGCATGGGGATCTTGCTGTTGGTGGCAATATACAATCTCAGTTGCCCATCGGGCGGTTTACAAATCTGATTGCTCGTGCAAATTTGAATAACAGGGGGGCAGGACAGGTCAGTCTTCGGGTAAATAGCTCCGAACAGCTTCAAATTGCTCTGCTTGGCCTCATTCCGCTATTCAAGAGGTTGCTGGATCTTCCTCAACAGTGGCAGCTTGGACAATGATGAAAAATAGTTCATACTTACTGCATGATGCATGCAGTGACAGAAAATAACTTGAAAATGGGTTTTGTCGTCGTCGTCGGACCCGGAAAGTTCCCTCTTGACATGTGGATCATAGTATTCTAGGTTTTTGTTATTAGAAGTTTGGCATATGATGAGTTTTGTTCCCTTGAGTCTAATGGACACAAGCACTCCCTCTTCTTTAATGGTGTTTCAGTTAGAGTCATTCTCTTGAAATGACATTCATGTTGAGGAACCACTGATGTTCTTTCTTTTGTCCCCCCTGAAAATGTTTTTCTGCTTCCCCTTTTTGTTTACCTTTCTCTCTTTGCCTGAAATAAAGCTTCTCTACAGCTTTTTCTGTTATTTGGATGACATGGTATGAGATGATTAGAATCTCCCTTCTGCAATTAAAAAGGCTGGAGCGTTTTGAAAGATCTTGGTGTTTCTCTGGTTGTTTAGATGTTTATTTCCCAGAATCGTTAGATTCGTTCAAGCATGAGCAAGCTAAAGATAATACCAGTATCATTAGATTCTGTTGTTTGTGGAATGATGTATTGTAGCATGGTAGGTTACCTCTTGTTCATTTTCGTTTTCCATGAAAATGGGGGGCAACTGCTGATGCATTTCGATCAGTGTTCGTAGTAGCTCTCTCATTCTTAATCGAAAGGTTCCCCCGGAAAAGTTTTAAACATGAGGTATGGTCTGAAGTTGGTTTGATCTTGCTGTGACTTAATAAGATCTGTTGTGCAGCAGCAACGCTGCTCTAGCTATGGAAGTTGTTGGGGGATGAGTATGGTGAGATTGCTGTGTTGTGCTGAATGAGAAGATGTTTAGCAACGGGTCTAGGACTGCTGCACTTGTTGACAGCTTGGTGAGGAATGTTAGCTGCTTAAATCACGCACCAATTTCTCTAGTCATATATAGGTGAACTTTACTGGTGCCGCCTACATCTACGGGGAAAAGTAAAAATGATCTAAACGCTGTTGCGTGTAGAGAATGGGAAGGAGGAGCTGATGAAGTCCACCATATTTCCCCTTTCTTCTCGGGGCTATTTCTAAATAATTTTTTTGACTTGTCTCTTGCTATTAGTACATAAGACTCCGTCAGAGGAGATCTTTTGATGACTAATACAAGGTAGGGTGTTAGAGCGACCTTTGTTGTTTGTTGTGGAATTAGAAAGCCTTTTGAAGATTCTTGACATCTCAATTATAATCCTAGAAATAGAGATCATGTCGACCTGTTTATATCCCACCTGCCTTCTTCTTTCAAGATCGCCCTCCTTCACACGCCATTCATCTCGAGTTTATTGATTTCTCGTTGGAACTGTTCCATCGAACGTGAAACGTCCACACCATTGTGAGCCTTTCAACCTTATCCATCTTTCCAAGGGCCTAGTTGCAGCAAAAAATTGTCAACCTTTTTATGGGGCTTGAGCCCAACTTGCGCAGCATTTAAAGCAATGACGTCGTGGCAATGGCGTGACCTGGATGTGCCTCGAAGGTCGACGACTACAGCCGTGCTGCTAAGCACCACCTCCCAGGTTAGCCTGGCTCCTCTTTAGTTGGGCATGCCTCGTTATTCTGACGTTGCAAAGTCATGTTAGCCCGTGAGGTTTCACTAACCCTCTACTAAGGGAGCACACTAGAGGGGAGTATAAAAGGGTAAGGATAATTAACCAAACAAGGTAAGTCCAATGTTTCTACTGGATTGGCCTTCTCACCGAGATAGATTCTGTCGTTTTTCTTTTTATTTGTCATTAGTGACGTAAGCATTAGAGGTACCTCTTGAGGCCAAGCTCAGGAGCTTCTTTTGCTTGTGGTGTGCTATTCGAACCAATCTTCAAGGGTTCCACCCAGTCCAAGGAGATTGGGAAAACTGTGCATCAACTCTAATGATAGACTTCTTTACACTGTTAGGGGTGAGCTATGGTCATGGCCAACCAAGGAACTGATCCATTTGAGGTTGGTTCGCTTCCCAGAAGATGCATCAATGAGTCAAAAATCTAGGAACTGAACAATTCAGTTTTAAGGTGGAATCTTGAACCCACCGATTCTTCTTGGGAACCGAACTGGCTGAGCTAGTTCCCTCATAGACCTGATGCTAGTCTGGCTTTGAACTGGGTGGCTGGTTTCTGCTAGAATCGATGTTGAACCGGTCTTGAACTGGCATCAATTTTTGTTAAAAAATCTATAAACAACAAGTTTAACAACTTAAAATAGAAGAAGCTCACAAACATAAATGCACAGCATCACCCAACCCACACCGACCACATCTCTTTTTCAAAATTGCAAAATTAGAACAATAAACTAAACTCACATCACCTAAATTAAAAATCAAAACCCAAGTGCACGTTCTCTCTCTGAGAGAAGAAGGGGGGATGGGGTTGGTTCGATTCCTGGTAGGTCAATTTGGTGCCCGATTTGAAGTTTTTTGGGAACAGGCCCTTGATTCGGTCTCGGTTTCAAGGTCAAAATTAACTAATGAGATAGAACAAGGATTGCAATCTTAAATTGTAACTTGCCAAATGCCAGGGGTTCTCTCTATTTATATTATCCATCCAATTATTGCTCTTACATCACATCAACTATGTGTTGGCCATCTCCACAAAATGGACAACCGATGTTACTAATCATAAGCATGAAGTAATGACATCCACTTGCAAATTAATAGTGCATAGCTATTATATTTTACTCTACGATGGCGATTCCACGGGTGAGCCGGAAAATGCCCAAAGAACGACAATCGGCATCTCACGGTAAGCTTCCATGACCGCGTTCTGGCCCAAGACGCTCAAGGTGACCCATTGTATATCTTATTGGTGAAGACAAAGTTCATGCTCATGAGCAGGCCCAGAGATTCCAGCCCAGCGGACGCATACAGCCCATGGGCTCGGCCCACGGGCCTTGAATACAGTTGGGGCCCTTCGGTCGGCCGGTCGTCGAAGACGACCACGAGGCTGAAGAGGGTGGCGGATTGGTTCATGAAAGGCGCTCATTTCCCTAAAGGGTGTCGTGGGAATAGAGACGGAGGCGGGTCTGCTTAGGCTTCACTTGGTGGAGCTTGGCGTACTATGACTCGATCACTTTCGGTTCTTCGGCCATGGCCTGAGCAAAGGGCACGGCAGTGTGAACAGCAACAAAGAGGAGCAAGAGCGATCTTCCCCATTTCTACTGATGAACTCTTCGTCTCTAGTTGATAGAGAAAGAAAGCATTGGATGGGCTTTTTGGATGAATTGAACTGCATATGCTAGTGCTCGGCCAACTTTCAGTTCCCACTTTTCAAGTCAAGCAGATAAGAGTTTGTTTGGAGCAATTTCTTAGATAATTTGGTGTTGTACAAAAAAATCCTTTCCTTTCCTGTCATACAATTGAATTTACCGACAGTTTTGTCAGGATAAAAGTGGTGTCCGGGACTCTTCAAACGTGATGTTTTACAATCTATCAACAGTTTCGTCTTGATAAAAGTGGTGTCCAGGACTATTCAAATGTGATCTCTTCCAAATCTAGTAATTCTCTTATGCCTAACAAACCGAGAAATGAGTCTGTACTCGGAGAGAAAGAGTGATGGTAAGATAATTTAAATTTGAGTTTCGAAAGGGGAAGTAATTCACCCAATTAAAATAGACGAACAGGTTTATGTTTGGATTTTCTTTTCTAGCCATAGATTCTCTTCATTTGACTACTTCTACCCATTGGACTGTCTTCTAGTTCACACGCCTACCGCTGTCTCACCCACCAACCCAGGTTGCTAATGAAGCAGCAATCGCTTCGGGAAATTTGGGAAATTGGACACTAGGTTGGACTAGCAATCACCTCCCACATGTGATTGACTTGATCTGATAGAATAAACTTAGTTTTCAGGTCAAGTGGTAGGCCTTGTTGTGTCTTAATCTTTGAAAACGAGCATAAATATATTCATGTGAATTAATACGTGATTAATTACTTGGCTTAGATTTAAGGTGTCACCTTCGATATTTTGAGATTTTTCCAACCCCCCGGGGGGCGCTAACAATCGATGAGTTTGCGCATCAAAACGTTGACTCAACTAGTAATGGACTGAATTCAGGGGCGCATCAAACTTTATAGAGAAGAAATCCTGCTTCTCTTCTTGCGCCTTGTGTTCAAACTTTATTAAAGCACTCCAAGAATAAAAACCCAAATGCATCATGCCAAGATGGAGGGGTGTGGGGAATCTTTTTCTCTCTCCACGCTAGGGTTCTGGCTCTCCCTCTCATCTTCACACAGCCGTCTTCGGTAATCTCCATAGAGGGGAGAGTTTGAGCTAGATCTCTCCCTTCCCTCCCTTTCTCTTTTCATTGGCAGATTTGGTTCTTTGTTTTTCTATTCTTACTTTTTTTCCTGTTATGAGGAGTTTTTCTCCTTACTTTCTTCTTGTTATGGGGAGTTTTTCTCATCTGATCTAATCTAGATCTAGAAGTTTCTCTCTCCTATTTTGAGGATGTCTTTATCTCGATCTAGTATATAGATTTGTCGTTTTTTGTGTAAATGTTTTTGGGGTTTTGTTTCTCTCAAGTTTCATTGATGTATAAGTCTAGTTTTGAAGGCGATTAGAGGAGTTTTGTGAATGTTTTGCTTTCATAAGTGTCAGATCTATACTCGTTCAACTTTGTTACTTTGAACGGTGATGGTGTTGATGATGCTGAACTAGACGTGCATTGCCGAATCTAGGCGCATATTGCCAAAAGGCAAAGTTGTAGAAACAATTGAAAATCTTGATGTGTGCTTATTACTAAAATTGAAGATGGATTCAATGATTGGTCTATGGATTTTAATTTGAAGAAGTCACAAATTTGCTCTTTGAATGTGTGACTCCTAACTTTATTTTGATGATTCATTTTATTATTTGAATTTTGTTTTGTTTTGTTTTAAATTTGTCTAGGATTTGTCTTGGTTTGTGATTGAATTGTGCTTTTTCTCTCTTGTATATATTTGAAAATGAATGAGATTAATTTGACAAAAAATACAATGTGGAGGGGTGCACCCTTAGGATCTCTTGGGAGAAGTATTTGTTGAGATGCACGAAAGTGAGCCTAGATACCATCGGAGCCAAACGAAAAAGGAAGAAAAGAAAAACTAAAACGTTGATTCTACAATGTACATTTAGCTTCAGCAATTAATTGGACCAACGTACCAACAATGGGTCACACTTCCATCACTTACCTTGTCTACCGTACGCGCACTATCAATAGAGATTTCTTATGGGGAAATTGGGACGATTGAAAATTAGATCGGGTAAGGCCATTTTGTTTTTACACAGGCTTGATGTGGGTAAAAATATACCCGGCCCATTTTCTGCATAAGGCTCAACTTCACACCTTAGCCCAAATTCAAGTGCTAGACCGTCCCACGTGACACAACCCCTAAAATAAGTTAGGTAAGCGCAATATTAAGACCCATACAACCAATGGGCATCTCTCTAAGTCTCTAGTAAATAGTAAGAAAGAGATGGATCTAGTCACATCACGGCGACCTGCCTTGGCCTTTTATAAATACATCTTGGTAGTCTTTTCGGTGTTAGGCTATACTTTGGTGATTTTTTTCAAGGAACAAGACAACATTTTGCATTTGGATAAATCTTTTTACTTTCACTTCCATTCCGCTTGTGATTGGCATCATACTACAAATGGTCTTTGAACTTTTAATCTGTGCAATGTGCAATTTTTTCCTTTTACTAATTTTACAGTATGGTTCTTGAACTTTGACTTAATATACAATACTATCCTTGAATTTTTTATTTTTTTTAATGTGATCATTGAATTTTTGGTAAATATTCATATATTTCTTAGATTATATGAAAATATTTAAAAGTTTAGAGACTACATTGAACATTATACCGTAAAGTTTACGGAGGTGACAAGATCAGATGACCACCTGCAATAAGCAATCAAATATGTAATGAAAAGAATTTGCAATATTTTTATTATTTGAGCCGTAGGCTGTCTGTGACAAGCTTTATTAACTTGATTATGCAGCCACTTAGAAAGAAATTGCACAATCGACGTACCCGATGATGTTTTGTCTGGGAGTGATAAACAACCCCAGCTCGGCTCGTGAGGCCAAAAGTTTGCTGAATTAACGCTAGTAGGGCATAAGATTGATCCGTCAGCCTCGGTTCCTAGTGACACTGCCGCCGTATTAGCCACCACCGAAATTGCCGATCCACTACTTGATCTGCAAGGATCCGCTGAAAGAACATACGGGTTCTGCATGCCATCCCGAAACGCTTGTGACTTTTGTAAAGCTCGGGTAACTTCAAAACTGATCACAAGCTAATGGTTGCTTTGCAACTAAAGAGGTGATATTATGGTGAAGCAATGGCCAGATAGATCCATTGCTAGCGGTATGCATAGAATCGTTTGAGCTTTCTGGGCATCGTTCACTTTGGTTTTTGACACAAGACAATCGTAATCATCACATTACATGAAAGACTCAGAATTTCCTCCTTTAGAGCTTCTCAGACTCAAATTTGTTGCTTGCCTTTCTCCTATTGTTGTTGCATTTAAGTTTTGCTACTAGTTCATTAAGATTTCATCGCATAATTTGACAAAGTTCTTCATCAAGTTTCTTCATTCTCTACTAGTTTCTATCACATAAAGCATATATAACTTTTTTTCCCTTCATAGAACTAGTAAGATGGTAACTTGACCTTCCCCTGACCACCTCTGGCACTCCAACCATTTGGTGCAGTCAAAGACCTCAAGTTTGCCCACTGGCTGGAGCTAGCCTTCCCCAATGTAGCGACGCCAGCACTCCTCAAGCAAGCCACCACTCCCGCATCCCGTGCCACGGCAGAGCCAAGCAGCGCAAATGAGCTGGCCATGGTATTCAGCTCGTCTTTCGTCCCGATGTTATCCTTGACCAGGATTGGAATGTTGGAAATTAATTAAACTTGATTTTGTTGAAGGACACCGCCTCTTGATTCTTAATCAGCAATAAAAGAATGATGCAGAAGCATCATGAGCTATCTAAGAAAAAAAGAAGAAGCAAAGTTCAACTTGCCAAGAGGATTGCTTGCATGGGAAGCACGTACAGAGCCAACATGCAGCCCACAATTGTTGACTATTCAAAGCTGGCTCTTAAGAAAGAAAATTGCAGCTAGACTTTCACATTGAAGGCGGCAAATAAGAGAAAAAGTTCAGCTTTGCTTCTTGTATCTTGCAGTGCAGGCAGTGGAGTGCAGGCGGTGGACATCCTTATAAATATAGATGTAGGGCATTAGTAGAGTTAGGCTCATATGTGCAGAGAGAGTGAGTTTTAAAAAGGCTAAAGAGAGAGAGAGAAGAGAGAGGCTAGAATACTCAGCAGAGAGAGCCATAGGGTGAGCCTCAGAGAGTTGCTCTGTGTGAGCAGGTTATTCCTCCGTGATCAAGAGGAAAGCTTAGAGTGTTAAATTTGTATTAGTGGTGTGTATTCGTATAAAAACCTACGCAAGGCCTTTGAATATTGTTGTCTCTCTTTTGTGTCATTTTCTCCCCACCAAACACTCCAAAACTATTTGTTATCCTTTTGATTCCAATAATTGGTATCAGAGCTAGGGTTGCATACCCAACAACTAGTATTAGGTCAGGGTTATATACCCAACAATTGGTATTAGAGCCAGCAGGTCAGGGACCGTATTGAAGCCAAGGTGGCCAAAGATCGTATTGGAGCCAACAGGCCAAGGATCAGAGTATCAGAGCCTAGGAGGTCAGGAACCAGAGTATCAAAACTTGTGGCCAGAGACCAAGATCCTAGAGTAGACGATTGAGGATCGAGAAGTCAGAGCTAGCAATGGCATCCACCAATTCCGTTCAATTGCAACTTCCAAAGTTGAACGGAAGGAATTACAACAACTAGTCCGTCCAAATGAAGGTTCTTTTCAAATCCCAAGATTTGTGGAACCTGGTGGAGAATGGCTACACCGAAGTGGCCAATGCTGAAGAATTCAATGCTTTGAAGAAGGAGAAAATTTGTTGGTGGAGGCTAGAAAGAAAGATAAGAAAGCCTTGTATTCAATCTTTCAAGCCATAGAGGAACCGATATTTGAAAAAATATCGAGTGCGGAGACCGCGAAAGCAGCATGGGATATCTTGCAAAACTCCTACAAAGGCGATGATCATGTCAGGTGGGTGCGGCTCCAAACTCTTTGAGGAGATTTTGAGTCATTATGCATGAATGACTCGGAACCTATCTCGGTTTACTTTGATCGAGTACAAACCATCATTAACCAACTGAGGGTTTATGGTGAAGAACTCTAGGATGTACGAGTTGTAGAAAAAATCTTGAGGTCTTTGATTAAAACATTTGACTACATCGTTGTGGCGATCGAAGAAGGCCAAGATACATCAACCATGACATTGATATTATACATTTCATAACTTTTAAATCTTGGAGGCATCCGGCGACTTCCCCTCTGCTAGCTGAAGCATGGGCGCTAATCGATGCCCTAGATTTTTGTAGCGCCCGATCACGATTTCCCCCAGCTGCGGTGTGTCTCCCCCCCCCGAGTGACGTCATTTTGGTGGAGACAAATAACAAAGTTTTAGCTAAAGCAATCATCCAACAGCAGCACAGCACGTGGGAGGCGCGAGTCCCAATCCAGAAGTGCAGAAAATTTCTGTCGCATTTGTCAAATATTCAGGTTGTTTTTTCTCCTCGCGAGACTAACACCGCTGTAGATTGGGTAGCAAAAAACCATCGTGCTAAATGTTTACCATCAAACTGAGTGCAATCCCCCCTGTTTCTGGAATTTGCTTTGTACCAATGCTCATCTTTCGGGCTCCCCAAATTTGGGATGATATAATGCAAGCTATCTTTTTCGACCAAAAAAAAAAATTCTTGGAGGCAAAGCAATTTTCACTCTTTTAGAGAAAATCAGGGTAGACTTTGTTTATTGCTTTTCATTTTGGGATAAGTGGCAAGTCCTTAAACTTATCACAAAAGTATAATTAAGTTCTTAAATTTTCAAAAAGTGTAAGTAAGTCATAAAACTTATTACAGAGTGCAATTGAGACCTTAGAGTTTCAAAAATATAATCAAGTCTTAAAACTAATCAAATTGATCCAATCTAAGTCCTTCCGTTGATTGTATTTTTTTTAAAAAAGTTTTAGAATTCAATTGCACTTTCATAACAAGTTTTAAGACTTCATGTGTACTTATATATTTATTTATTTTTTCCCTTATCTTTTGCCTTTCACCATTTAATTTTCATCTAAAAACCTAAAGTCTCTCAATAGAATCCGAAGTTGACATGTAAATGCGTTATCGTGTTTTTATAGTTTTTTAAGATTCAACTTTTAGAGGGAAAGCTAGATAAACTTCTCACGCAGCAATAGCAGGAGAATTGACTGAAGGAATCCAAAGAGTAAATTTTAGCTGGCAAAATAACAACACAAAGCAGATGCCATTTTATTTAATTTTAAGGAGTAAATATCATTTAAATATCTCTCCCCTAATAGTGAATGAGTTGTAGTCTCCTTGCCGCTGCAATCCATTTTGAGGTGTCACACTTCAAGAGGAGGAAGAAATGGCGTCACATCATCAAGGTTTGAATGAAGGAGGCTTCCTGCTCTTTGTAGCTCGCTCAAATGAGTAGGCGATCTCGATCAGCTTCGGCTCCGAACCCTTCAGTCCTCCGAAGCAAATTCCAAACGGTATTCCCTTGTCGTCGTAACCGGCAGGGACGCTAATCCCTGGGAATCCGCCAATGGCAAGAACTGGAGCAACTTCGAACCCGGGAGTTACTATTGCATCTAGATTGTACTGCATCATCAATTTCTCGAATCCGTTTTTTGATAGGTTTGCCAAGTTCGACAAAGCCGACTTCTCCAAGTTGCCGATCCCATTCGTGGCTTCAGATGCCAGAAAGATGTCCTGGCCGATCTGATCAGTCAGTTCCTGTGACACCATTCAGGCACTTTTTGTCATTCCCAAACTTGATCGGATAAGGATGTTTTATCAAACTAATGCATTAGGTTGTCTCTCAGCAAGTATCCGCTCATGTGTTTCCTCATTTTTTCGGTTTTGTCATGCAATCAAGAAAAGCTGGTCGGTCGAAAATTATTTTCTGAATCAACACCAGCAGTAACATTCTGAAAAGGAATTCTTGAAGTACAAGATGCTATTTATGCAAAGGCAATTTGAATGCGTTTACCAGTTTAGAGTTTTTCTGGTTGAAAGCTATGATATCTGCCAAGGATCGCACTGGAGACACCACGAGATCCTTCAAGTAAGCATTCAAATTTATTTTGAGCTCTGCTAGTATGGCTATTGCTTCGCCGCTCGCGGTGGGGTTCAAGATGATGTCAATGTTGTCTATCTTCAGATTGTCCACCAAAACTGCTCCTGCTTGCCTAGTATGGAAAAAAGTTTCAAGTCATCATCCATGAACTACAAATGATCAGGCATTCAGTTCAATTCTTTTTCTTGCTCATAACACTGTATTGGTGATTATCGTTACCGCATTGTTTGAAAATGTTTCTGAAAAGCAAGAGCTTGGCTGGGGTTATTGGTGAAATCAAAGAAGGGATTTCTCACTATCCCCAGCCTTTTTCGCTGGAGCCCGTGAGCTTTGAGATACTGTCTATATCCGCCTTGAGGAATATATTTTGACGCTTCTCTTGTTGCTCCATCATTGTAGTCATAACCCACGATGGCATCAAGAACGTACACGGCATCTGAAACGGTCCGGCATAGAGGCCTGTTACACCAAGAATTTCAGGAGTGCTTTGTGAGAACGTGTAATGCAGATGATAAAGTTTTCAGCGTAGAGTTGACATATGGATGTGACGATTGTATGCCCATCTGCAACAGGTAATCAAATGAAAGATTTTGCAATAGTTTTTTTATTTGAGCTGTGGACTGTCTGACAAGTCTTATGAACATGATTAGGCAGCCGCTTTGAAAGAAATCATGAACTCGACGTACCCGATTGTGTCTTGTCTGGGAGTGACAGGAACAAACCCAGCTCGGCTCGTGAGGCCAACGGTTGGCTTGATGCCTACTACTGAATTAAAACTAGCAGGGCATAAGATTGATCCATCAGTCTCGGTTCCTAGAGACACTGCCACCATATTAGCTGCCACTGAAATTGCCGGTCCACTACTTGATCCACAAGTTTCCGCTGAAAGAACATATGGGTTCTGCACACCATTCCAAAATGCCACTTGTGACTTTTGCAAAGGCTTGGGTAACTTCAAAAGTGGTAAGTAGCTAATTGCTTTGCAACTAAACCGATGATGTTGTTTTGAAACGATGGCCAGATAAACCGAGTGCTAGCGGTCTGCTTAGAATGTGTGTTTGAGCTTTCTGGGCATTATTCACTTGTTTTTGTAACAATAAAAAAGATCTTAGTCATCGCATTATGTGAAAGACAGAGAGTTCCTCCTTTAGGGCTTCACAAACTAAAAAAATTTTCTTGTCTTTCTCCTATTGTAGCATTGAAGTTTTGCTTCTGTGTTTCTTAAGATTTCATTGAACAATTTCACAGATTATTCTCGTGGCCTCTTCATTCTTTGCCTGTTTATATCACATTTATTGCCTGAATAAATTGCTAAGAATGATTTAGCCACATAAAGCATGTGCAAATATTTCCATTTAACGGACTAGTAAGATAGCAAATCACCTTGCCCTGACCGCCTCTGGCACTCCAACCATTTGGTGCCTTCGTAGACCTTATGTTAGTCCACTCGCTCAAGCTAGCCTTCCCCAATATAATGGCACCAGCTCTCCTCAAGCGAGCCACCACTTCCGCATCCCGAGCCACAACTGAGCCAAGCAGCGCGAACGAGCCGACCGTGGTGTTCAGCTTGTCTTTTGTCCCAATGTTATCCTTGAGCAGGATTGGAATCCCATGCAGGACTGGCAGCGAGCCATTTGGCTTGGCCTTGCACTTCCTGTCAGCCTTAACGGCCTGATGCAATGCATCCGGGTTCACTTCGATGACTCCTCTGAGGACTGGGTTGAGCCTGCGGATCTCCCCGAGGTAGAACTCGGTGAGTTGCCTGGAGGTGAGTTGGTTCTGCTTGAAAGCTAGTTGGATTTCACTTATGCTCGCTTCTCTGATGGAGAATGCTTGCACGGAGACAAAGAAGATTGTGCCAAATGACGATAAGAAAAGGAAAACTCGAAGGAATGATGATAATGGAAGATCCATTTTTGGCAGTTTCGAACCTGAATATGTGTTCGAGGGGTGGGTGGGAGAGTCAGGATGAGAATGACCGATTTATATAGCTTTGGAAATTAGGTTAGCAGTGACAAACAATTGTTTCATTTGTTTATTTATTTAATAATTTAGAGCCACAAACATAAACTCGATTATCTGGAAATTATGAGACACTTTACAAACTTTATGAATCGATTGAGTCTAAGCCTTTGGCCTGCACAAATAGACATAACCCAAAACAGTTCACACATAACTAGTAAGATATAAATAGTAACATATGTCGAAAATATCTTTATGCCTCAACCAACTAGACAACCCTAAAGGGTAAAAACTTGACTTTTAATTCATTTTTTATGGTTTTTGGTTTATTTTCCCGTAACTCTACTAGTTACCACCCCAAGCGTGATAAAGGCGCCACTCATTACTCTTTAAAGTGATGCCAATAAGACCTGTACTTCCTGTCTAAGTCAACATCTCGTTGCTTATTCGATTTAGACGGATATTTGTTTCTAGCAGTACATTTATTATAATGTAAGCTTATGTACTTCGGATGATTCCTCAGTGTATTTGCCGATATACTTGGAGACAACAAAAGAAACTACGAAATGACTGTCTGTCGACTTAGGATTTGACATACTGCCATGACAAATGGCACATTTGATTATGCCAAAGCGTCTGGAGATGGGAACAAAGACACGGATGTAAACGTCTCGGTAGACGCAGAAAGCTTAAATTTTAAAAAAGAAATAATCGAAATGAAGGTGATTGACCAATTCGGCTATTGGCCGGCTCCATAGAATTTGCTTGCGATTTTCTTGTGCCAGTTGGATGCATTCGGAAGGACACAGGATCATTATTCCTAGGGAATTGGCCGATCATACTGTCTCTACCAAAGGCTAAAATAGATGTTGGCCATTTTGTAATGTGTAAGTATTTAACCCAGTTAAAAGGGCAAAAAAAAAAAAAAAAAAAAAAAAAAACAAAGGGGGAAATTTTTTTGAAATGCCCACGAAGAAGAAAAAAAAGGAAATGCTACATTTTGTCGTTTGGATTTTTAACTAGGATAGAACTAGTTAAAATACAATGTGAATTATATGGATTTGCTATATCCTATCTATTATATAGTGATCGTAATAATGAAGTTGGGTGAATTTATTTGGTATAAACTGCATATTAGTGTAAATGAACCTAATCATTCACAAATGAAGATGGTAAAAATTTATCACGACACTTTTACCAACTTTATTTTTATTCACTTATTTTATTTTATTTTTCCTCTCTTTTTTAATCAATTTATTTTTTATTTCTTTTTTCCACATCATAATTCTCTAACAAAATTTTAATGAACACTAAATTGTAATAATATATCTAAAATATGTAATATAATATATATATATATATATTGAATTTATATTATAATATAGAATTAAATTGAAATATATAAATAAATAAAAGATTAAATAAAAAAGTTACCATTTTATGTTATTTTGAATTTCTTATATTAGAATTAAAATATTATTTATATTGAAATATAATTCTAATTTTGTAAATCTAAGAAGTTTGTTATTCGAAAAAATAAATTTCCTATTATGGATATTAGAAATTCTATCTACCTTTATCACACATCTCCCATGGGATAATTTAATCCTGTCTATACCCCTCTTATGTCCGACTTTGTATTGTCCTAAGTAGGCACCAAACGCAGGACAGAATAAATTTTATCCTATTCTAAATTTTGCCAAATGCGGCCGAAGGGGATGTGCAACAAGGTAGAGAAGGCCGAGACACGATTGGGGAAAGAAAAGAAAAAGGGAAAAAGACTAAGAAGAAAAAAAGAGAGGAAAAAGAGAGACCACATATATGCCACAAACTCCCCCACCAAGTCCCTTTAACTTCGAATTGCAATGCCGAGGAAGTATTCAAGCCTATTACTCTTGTAATCAGAGAAATTTTGGAAGTTAGGGTACAAATTTTGGAGTTATGTATATTTTGAACTACAAGGTTCGATTGAGGAATTTTTGAGCTGCGATTTTTGTGGAAATGGTAGCTTATGACGTTTGACCAAAATCGATTTTGAAGTATGGTTTGTTTGGAATGAAATTGAAAAGTTTTGTGTGCGAGTTACGTATAACGGATAATACACGTAAAGAAAATTATTGATGTATGCTATAAACAAGTTTATTCGTTAACGTGCGGATGTTGTGTTCTCGAATAATAAGTATAATTAGCTAAGTCGTTCATTAAAATAGTGTATTACTCAATAGATAAATGTTGGAAGTCGTGTTATTTGGCATTAAATTCGCCGTCCGCCCTATCGGTTTGGTTCAATGCAATTGGGTTCACCTCTATGACAGCTCTCACGACCAGATTGAGTCGGCGGATTTCGTGGAGGTAGAACTGGCTAAGTTGCCTGGGTAATTTTGGTTCAATGCATCTGGATTTTGCTTGAATGCTAGCTGGACATCACTTATGCTTGCTTATTGTATTGAGATTGCTTGGCTTGCGAAGACCAATGACAGATATGATAAAAGGCAGAGGCATTGCAAGAAGGGAAGGAACCTGATTGGGATGGGGACCATGCCTAACCTTGGAAAGATTGAGTTTCTACTATTTGTGAATTTGACTGAAAATACGAAGTCGGATCGGATCAGTTTCCAAAAACAAGCGATGGAAAGAGCTTCGAGCCTGACACGTATACTATCAAAGTCAAATGTGACTTCTTCTTTTTTGGGTCGGTCAAATGTGACACTTCAAATGTAGGATTTTATTGTGAAAGGGTGGCTACATGTCTAATACAGGCATAGGGGGTTAATTACTTTGTAATTAAGCTAATCCACTTCTCAGCAAGATATTGAGCATCCCTGACATGACTTGTTCTTAGATCTTGACCAAGGTTTTGTACTGTAAAAATCCATTCTGAAGTATGACTTTTCCGTTGCTGGCGCAAATAGGAAGATGCTAAAGCATTTAGAAATGATTAAGGGTAATCAGTTTCAAGGTAGGTTGATTGCAGAGCTAGAACCTGAAACCGATTGTGTTATAATTAGTTTTCAATTTTTGAACCCTAAAACCCACCATTCTTTATCGAAACTGGTTCTAGAACCTACCCCATTTTTCTGGTCCGGTATAAGGGTCGACTTGAGAACCTTTTTTTTTAGGGTTCATTTTTTTACAACAAAGTCATATGAGATTATGAGTAATAAAATGATTCAAAGTAAAAGATAAACAACAAAATCCTAATATGCCAAAAACAACCATTTATAGGACAAATACGTATTCACGTACAATTATAAATGATAAAAAATTCAAACACATAACATAAAACATAAATTATAAAACTCCATTCCCCATTCATTCATAAAAATTTAGAGAAAGAAGTAAGACCGACAATGAGTTCCGAGAAATGACAAAGGATGAAGGAGTGCTTCGGTTAGAATTTAGGGGAAACAAATTAAGGTTTTAGCTTTTTAGTTTATAAAACCTGTTTCAAAACAAGACGGTCCGGTCCAATCCGATTCCCGGTGGATTTTCACTCAAAACCTGTTCCTAGACAAGTAGCAACCAGTTCCAAAAATTTGGATCCCGAACCTATTTTCCGAGCGATCCGGTCCAGTTTTCCAATAGAACCAGTTTGGTTGCACGCCTTAGAAATGATCCCTTGTAGTGTTGTGTGGGGTTCTGACTTTGGGCTACATGGTCACATCATTTGAGAAGCGGCTCAAATGGTTTCCTAGACAAAATGAGATTAAAATCAATAACCCCCACAAAGTATGACAGAGATGGTTGACCAGTTCAGCTTCGGCCATTGGCCAAGCCCTTGCCTGAGTTTTCCTTATCGTTAAAGAAGCTTTGGATATTGTGTTAGGAGAATTAATTGACTGTTTTTTGAAGTCAATGGCTATTCAGGCTACTCAAGGGTGCTATTCTCCTGTTATATTCGACACCAGTTCTGTCCACAAAGGCCGTTTTTTATACGTAACCCCGGATTTCAAAATGATCGATTTGTTGGAGAGAAGCTTCCAAAGTTCGAGTTCTGATGCGCCCTTGAAGCAGTAGGAGGAAACTTGTTTGAACTAGCTCATCCTTATACAGTTTTCTGTTTCAGCTTCGTGCTCGTGACTGGCCATGGGAAGAAATTATCCTTAAATTAACTCTGCTAACTAATTGAACATAATCAAACAAAGCCGCAGCTTCTGCGATGAAACTTTGCATCTTGTGTTAAGAGAATTAATTGATAGTTTTTTTTGAAGTCAATGGCCCAAAAAGCACGGACACCCCGATACATGTTCGACACGTGATCAACAGATGTCGGACATCCAACATGTGGTCAACTCTCCCGACATGCCAGCGATATGCGAATTCATAATCCCAACATGCGATTTTGACATCAATTTTAAAATTTCTCATTAAGTTAGGAGTCAAAATATAAATATATAAAAATAAAAAAAAATAAAAAGGGAGAAAGGAAACTTATCTTATAATGGTGAAATGTGGATAGTTTTTTTTTTCTCAATTTATTTTTAAATGTTAAATTCAATAGTGGAATGTGGATTGTTTTTTTTTTCTCCAAGTTTTATGGATTATTGAAATGAAATGTAGTTTTTTTTTTTTGTCAATCCTACTTTACTACTATTTCAATTCTCACTCTCAAACTTTTGTCCTGCCTTTTAAAAAGATGTGAGAGTTAAAACCCACAGTTTAAACTAAATTATCATTACCCTTACCACCTTGAAAAGATGGGGCTTTGAACTCCCATCTTCCTCTTCCCATATGAGCAATGTGACATCTAAGGCAAATTTAAGTGGTTAAATTTAGCTAAATTTGTCGAAATGAAACAATAATTCATTTTAGGCACTTTTTTATCATTAATTTGATTGAAATAATCATAAAAATTAGAATTTACATACATTTGATATAAAACGTGTACTGACGTGTCGGAATTCTCATTTTTTTAGAAATAATATATCAACATATCGTGTCACATCACCTCCCGTCGCTTCAAGTTGTGTGTTAGTGTCAGTGCTACTTAGTCAATGGCTCTTCAGTCTAGTTAATGTTGCTATTCTCCTAATATATTCTACGCCAGTTCTGTCCACATAGGCCGTTTTCTTATTCGTAACCCCGGATTTCGAAATGATCAATTTGCTGGAGAGAAGCTTCCCAAGTTCAAGTTCTGGTGCGCCCATGAACAAAGTAGCAGTAGGAATGAACACGTTTGAACTAGTTTGTCCTTATATAGTTCTCAGTTTCAGCTTCATGCATGTGACTGGCCAAGAGATGAAATTTTCCCTAGAATAACTCTGCTAACTAATGAAAAATAATCGACCAAAGCCGCGTCTTTTACGATGTAACTTCACTTCAGGAGTCAATGCTTTTGTATGACCAGTACCAATTACCACATAGTACAAGTGACTCATGCACAATGACATGTAGGAAGTTCATGTGAATGAGAAGTTTAAGGTAAAGTAAGATCACTCCATGGTGATAATACCGTATCTGCATTATACTCATTATCACTGGGGGTGAGCATCGGTCCAGGGTCAACCTTGGACCGACCTTAGACCAGCCCAACCCTGCCGATCCTGGTCTGGTTCTTAGGAAGATTGGGTCAGTCCTTGGTCCTAAAATTCCAGGACCAACACTGTGCAGGTTGATCCTCAGTCCCAAGAGTTTAGAGTTGGTCCAACCTGGACCAACCCTAACTATTAAATATATATTTCTATATAATATATTTTAGATATATTATATGTGATATGTCTAATATATTTTTTTATCTATTGTAAAGAGCAAACTCTAACTCAAACAATGTCCTCCTCCTCCAGTACTATTGTTCTTTTCTTTTTTCTTTTTCCTCTTAGTCTTCAATTTGGCAAGCAAAATCAAAAGAAACAATTCTGCTCGTGAGCAACCTCGCCCTACTTAACACTCGCCTTGCTTGCCTCAAGCTACTTATCGCTCAATGCTTGATGCTCATCCCGCTCTCTTCACTGACCTCGTTCGTCACCGAGTAAATCAAAAGAAAACGAAACCTTGATTAGAAACCCTCTTTGCTTGTGAGCAACACTCGTCTCGCGGCTCTATAAGCCGTCTTAATTGTTTTTATGGTTTCTTGCTTTTAGTAAGTGTGAAATTTTTATTATTGCCCAATCTTAAATTTGTTAAATATATAATGGTATTTATAGTTTGGTTGATCAATGCCGCGTTATTGATAGATATATAATTTGAAATAGTAGGTTTGCTTTTTCAATAAATACAAAAAATGAAACAAAAAAATTATCAGTTGGTCCTAAGCTAACCCTGGAACTGGACCAAACCCATTAGGTCGGTCCGGTTCTTGGTTCCAATCTCAATAGGGTTGGTCCTCAGTCCCAAAAATTAAGGACCAACACTATACGGGTTAGTCCCAGGGTTAGGGGCTGGACCGGCCCAACTCGGACCATGCTCACCCCTAATTATCACAATGCTTAATCCTGGACTTTTATTTCGCAAAAGAAAAGGAGAGAAAAATGCAGGCACAAATTCGACTTCAACGATAAGCCATTTCTAACATATATGTCAACTACCTTATTTGCTCCAAATCAGAAAAGCACAAATACATTAGAGTATGAAAATCTCATATGGCACAGAGCATAGATAAGAGTGGCATAGTAGGGCAGGCATGAAATAGCCCTACAGAATATTTTTAGTGTCTAATAAGATCTCGGCAAGGTAATATCCAAATCCGATCCATATAGCACTGGATGGATACATTGCGATCACTTGCAAGGGGTGAATTTGCAGTTGGTGGTGCCGTAACCCAAGTTACCCAAGTTGGCCCTCCTGAAGCGCATCGCCGTGCGGAGGGCATTCTGCGGCGAGCCCATCAGAGCCCAGTTCATGTGCAGGATCACGCCGAGGGTGTGATAAGGGAACTGAATGCTGTTGTAGGAGTTGAGGAGCGCGGTGGTAGCCTCCCTCAGGAGGGTCCTGTACGGGTCGGCCCGGCCCTGGAGGCCCTGCCACAGCGTCATGTCGGTGCCATACCTCCGAGCCGCCAATGAACCGAAGACCAGAGCCACCTTGGTGTCGGGGTTGATCGACCTCCAGTAACATTTGAATTCCGGCATCGTCCATTGTCTGAGATGTAGACACTTACAAAGTCAGTAACTGGATTCCGAGGCATTTGGATCATGGATCCCGAGAATACAAAGGTGTTGGAGTACATGACGCGCCCGTTCCTATATCTACCTAACATTTCATCCTATTTATGAGCAAAGTGTACCTTCTTGTAACATGGTACGAATCTTCTGTCTGAAATAGCTCGTGTCTGCCTAGGGTTGCATTGCCAGACAACAGTGGCTTCACGAGAGTCTTTGCTCTAGCTTGATTAGAAGAGACTGTAACTGGACTTTTTTCATTTTCTCATACTGAGAATCAACAGCTCATCTTATCCTCACATAATGTTTCATTTAGGATGACTAAAGATAGAACATGAGGATTGGCTGATTTAGCTCTTGAAGTCCCTTGTGACTTCACCTAAAATTTGGCATCATAATGGCCTAGGAGAGGACCCACCTTCACTCAACTTTTCTAATAACAACTCGCACATGCATCCAAATACCATTTGTTATGAGTGTGCCGCAGAAGTTTGATATCTTTAGAAGGAAAGATCGCCCCGAGAGAATCTAAGTGTGAGCCTATCAAGATTTACTCAAATATACTAATAGTACTTCTAATTATGATATATTAAATGCTCCATATCATATCAATTTTTCGATGTGAGACTTCTCTAACACAATTCACACATGCATCCTAATACTGGTGTCATCTAACTTCAATGCCAACTATAATAGAAGTAAATGCAAATATGCTCGCAGCACTCCCATTTAATGCCTAATCTCACTAACTTTTTCGTCATCCGATTACTGTGAGCGCAAGAATTATTGTAGAAAGGCATTCTATGGTCCCTTTGAGAAATAGTGCACATTTAAGGAGGATTCCGTTTCCTGTATTAGCATATATAATTGTAAATTTGAAACAGATTAATCACCTTACGGAGAGTCCTGACCCTAAAGAGGAAAAAAAAGCATCTTTGGATCAAACTTACTCATTTGCGCAAGCAGAAGCTTCCAAGAAACGGATAGGCGGCACCAGTGGTGGCATGGGAGGGAGCTTGAAGGCCGGAGGGAACTTGAAGGCAGGAGGGAGCTTGAAGGCCGGAGGGAACTTGAAGGCAGGAGGGAACTTGAAGGCCGGTGGCAGCTTGAAGGCCGGTGGGAGCTTGAAGGCCGGTGGGAGCTTGAAGGCCGGAGGGCGCTTGAAGGCTGGTGGCCACGGCATGGTAGGCATGCCCGGTCCGGTAGACCGTGGGCAGAAGGACATGGGCTGTGCGGGCTGAGCAAGCAAGGAGTCCACCGAATAGAACGCCGTGTCGAGCATCCAGAACATGAGCCTAGGGCTCTGCGCAGGACCAGCCGACGCCGAACATCCCACGGACGCCTGACCGCTCATCACTTGCGCATGGCAACTGCTCAGGTCGGTAAACCCATCGAACCTCACGGCGTAATTCCCGAGCAAGTCGGTGGTCCCGACTCTCATCTTTGTGCCATCGGGGCACGACACCTTAACCTTAATTCCTGCACGACACAAAGCACAAGCTCTGAATCCATCGCGGACTGCATCTAGGATCGCCTCTCTTCTTTTCCCTCCAAGTTAGGACAAGCATATCACTAATGGAGCTACACACATACACATAATTCCTCAAGCGCCCAGGATTCTTTAATTTTTTTTTCCTTCTAGAAGCCCAATAAATGCAAACCTGGTCGCTATCTGATGCCAAATGATGCTGAACAAGATCTAGAAATGACTAAGGAGAATGTTGGCACATGGACGTTGCATTACTTTGACCCAGGGTTTTTTTACTAGTGCTGACTCAAAACTCCAAGAATCAATAACTCGGAAATAAAACAGATGATTGAATAAGAAAAAGTTGTGAGAATGTTCAACTTACCGTTGACTGGGAAATCAAAGAGGGATCTCTGACCATCCTTGCACCGGTCACAGAAGACAGTGCCTCTGACCATGGCACCTCCTCGAGTGCCATCAATGGCAGCTGCAAGAATGAGAAGAGATGTGAAGAGGAGTCTCTGCATTGAATCCATCAAGTCGGGAACAAGCTGCGAAGGAGAGAGATCAGTCTGTAAAGAGAGCTTGAGAGAAGAAGGGGTGACACGCAGAGCGTGATCAGCATTGGATGCAGAAGCCTCGATAGTCAAAAGAAGTAAATAAGGCCAAGCAGCTGGGGCTTTTATTTCAACCCTCAACTGTCGAAATTTATGAGGGTGAAAGAACAGCTCTCTATAGTAAAGAGACTTGGTACGGCTACGTCATTCTCGTCTTTGCGACGAGATGCCTCGGAAAGGGCATAGATATAGAAACCATGAGATAGAGAATTGACATATAATCTGGTCTAGAAGCGAAGGCAAATTCGACTTACCTGTCTCTATTGGATCATTTATAGGTTTGATGGTATTTGATCATTTTGATTTGGGCATCAAAGCTTAGGAAATGTCCTTGTAGATGTCAATGAATATGCATTTGCCGATAGGTTATATGGGATGGAATGGATATTGGGCGATCTAGGACGTGCATTAATTCAAGTTCTTGAGAATGAAAAATAGGAATCTTTTTTTTTTTTTTTTTTTTTTTTTTTTTTTTGGGCAAGGTCCTAGAAGAAGAATGTAAAATTTGAGCTTCTGAACCTAACAAATCCAAAAGAGGTAAAGGAGGGTTGAAACCCAGCTTTGAGGAAGGGTGTTTGGGAGTTGAGAAATAGGACTCTTGTTCAGTACTTTGTAGCCTGGGCGATCTTGGACATACGCTAAATCGAGATCTAGGACAGAATTTCTAGTAGCATAGAGACACCTTAATTGCATGGCCGACCCATGCTCCTACCTCATCAACCTACCATCACGAAAATATATTATATGGGTTATAAACCACATAAATCCAACATCTCAATTATAGATCTCGTGACCTCTACGAAAGGTCATCATTATCGGTTGAGGTGATATTGATCCACATGGTCTATAACTCATTCAATAAGATACAATGATTCCTTAGTCAGCTAACACATGTCAATCTCTTATATGCTATGAGTTGACTAGTTCACACAAGCTCTGCCCCGTCGACCTTCCATTTACATTTATGTATGTGCTGGTATGCTCAATTAGAAACCTAGGCCGAGCAAGGGCTTCCCTCACCATATTGGTGAGGGAATCCTTTGTTGGGGCTGCCCTTGCCTAGGTGAGGGTTGGCTTTGCCATGGCTAGTGAAGGCCAGCTTCCTAGCCATGGTCGGTGATTGTCCACCATTGAAATATTTTTCTAACACTTTTCCTTAGATAATTGTCCTAGAGCAGTTACGCCATCTATGGCACTCGCCAGTTTTATGTTTTCTAGAATTAATTTCTCGAGGCGGGTGTGGGCGTTGCTGGCATGTATTTAAGGGGACTGCTCCTCCACTAATTTGGGAATATCATTTCCCCTGTCCGGAGTTTGTTGAGTTGGTGATGTCCATGAATGATTCCAGAAAACACTACAAGAATGTTCTCAATTAGTAGATGACGACGATCTTGTCTAGTCATGTTCTCTAACATCCCTCCTTGAATCTGGACACGGATTCGAGGACAAAGAGGTAATTTATGGCGCGAATAATAACATTTTTGGCCAGAAATTGATTTCTGGAACAGAAATTGATTTTTCTATTTCTATTTCTGAATGAGTTTCTGAGCCAAAAAACGTGTTTGATAACGACAAAAAATTTCTATTTTTGAAATAGAAATTCGTTTGATAATCAAAACAATTTCACTTTTCCAAGTGGCGGCAGTAATGAGAGGGCGGCTGGCGATTGGCGGCTGCGACGGCCAGCGACCGGCGACGGGCGGGGGTGGTGATGGTGGTGAGCGGCAGACGGCAAGAAACTCCTTCAGGTAAGAAGTAAGAAAGAGAAAAACAATTTCTGATTTTTGTTCCAGAAATAGAAAAGTAAAAATTTTTTGTTTCTAATTTCTATTCCAAACCTATTTCTAGAATAGAAATTTGTTCCAAAAATAAAAAAGTAAATTTTTTTATCAAACGGATTTCTATTCCGAAAAGCAGTGCGGAATAGAAATCTATTCTAGAAATAGAAATAGAATGGTTACCAAGTGCGCCCTTAGAGAGTTGGAGATTCGAGAACACTATTTCTTGTTCTCACTATCATGGCAGGCCCGTACCATCATTGTCCCTTCATCACATTTGCAATAACCTTTTGTTCTCGATAAAGGTAATGACGAGGAGGAGGAAGAGGAGGAGAAAATCGGATGACCCTCATCCCCATGCCCGACCATCAGATTAACTCCCCGTGAGAGGATGAAAAGCAGGAAGAATCGCAAGTGAAGTGCTTGATTTCACGATTGTTAGAATTCGCGCACAATTACGAGGAATTCAAGATACGAGATTTAATCTTGGTTCACTCTTAAACTACGATTACATCCAACAAAAGATTTTACTACACATTGCATTTCTTTGTTACATTCATATATCCAATAATTATTTGTAGTACTCCCATGCCATCTTGTCGATGAGGAGTATGAATCATACTCCAACAACGATTAGGCATTTTCATAGGAGCCATAGGAGGATCCTTTATGAAATTGTAGTTGAATATTTAGCTGTCATAACCCTTCGTTTCACATTTTGAGAAAATCTCTAATTTGACTACTTGAGACAACGTTGTTTTGTGGCTAAATCATTGCGATGAACTACGTTCCCTTAAAAACATCCTCCTAGTCCAAGCACGAATGAACTCTTTTTGAGGAGATACATAGTGTTTAGATTGATGCATGGGACTTATCAACGTAAATGCCACCGGACCTGACCCATCTTTTAATAGTACAAACTTTGGATGCTAAATGGGTAAGATCTTCTAACTTCCCTTTTTTCTGTAATCAGCGATTTGTAAAGGGATAGAGTCTCTCTGGCTCATTCAAAGATTAGCCTTATGATAACAATTCATATTTTGCCAATTGAAACTATCTATAACAATTCATATTTGCCAATTGAAACTATCCGATCAATTTAAACCAAAAATAATTAATGTGGACACTATCCGTCCTATATGATTCGGCTAGCGCTAATGTGAATAGTTTTTATAATTTTATAATTATTTTTTTGGAATTTTTATAAATTGTTCCTTTTCTTCTCTTTTCTTTCTTTTCACTTTTTTTTCCACTATGGTCAGCAAGGGTCGTCAGCCCTTACATAGCCCTCGCCCTCGACTAGGTGAGGGCTTCGCGACCCTCGCCCAATGGTCGGCAAGTTCCGATGACCCTTACCGACCACCAGACTTACCAAAATGAGTCATAAACTCATTTCTTATCTCATATATAATATGGTTGAATTCTTATATGTGTTAGTTATTTTTAGTAAATGGGTTTAAATATAACATGAGTGTTAAATGTGTCATAATGGATTGACAATTTACTAAGCCTAACCTTCTTCTATAACTCTCTTTTAACTCTCTCTCACCCTCACTTGATCTCACACTCCCTCACCTTGCACTCTCAGCTCCGTTTGGATATGAGATTTCCCAAATTGGGTTGAGTATGGGGTGTTTTAGCAATATGAGTTGAATCGGATATAAGTTAAGTATGAGTCATTAGTTCTATTATATGGAAACAAGTCAAAAAACAAGTTAAATTGGGTCTATTTGGATTGAACGTTTTCGACTAGATCCAACATATCCCTTTGACGGGTCTATCAGCCACAATGGGGAAAAAAAAAAAAAGAGGAAAAAAAAGAAGAAAAAAAGAAAAGAAAGTTAATGAAAAATTCGAAAAAAAATTGTTCATATCAATATCAGCCAAGTGTAAGATGAATAGTGTTCATATAAGCAATTTCCAACCTAAATTAGCCAAATATGAAAATTTTTAAAATTAAATTCAATTGAAAATTTTAAAATTGAATGGTACCACTACAATAAGTTTATATGACTTTTTAAATATTTTTCCTTAATAAATGCTAATGAATGATGTTGACCAGTGCTCCTGGAGCACGCATTAAGCGTACTTATTACAAAACTACTTTGGTTTCCATTACATTGATTAAACATAACATGAGTTGTACACTACATTGAAAATAACAAACTTTCTCTAGTTATGTAACACGTCCGTCTCTAGATCACTTATTAATCAAATTTTAAAACCTCAACAATTGGTCAAGAAGCTAACAATATCAGCAAATAGATAAAAACGTCTAAAAGCGTGGCCGATCGCACGCGGTGCAAAAGATTCAATTCCCATCATCGCCCCACCATCGCGAAAAAAGAAAAGCCATACATGCCTTCACTAATTCCTACCGGGAAATAAATCACCCCCTTTGTACGCACACAATAGGTACTTGTTGAAGGACAGAAGGTAGTTGTCCGTCTTTAGTAGCCTCAAGACGGTGATTCAAATATGGACCTAATTGGAGTCCAGATTTTGGGTCCCGATCTTGAATGAGAAAATGAACACACTTCTCACTTTAGCGATATAGACAGTTGTCAAAGTCACGTACCGTGTTATTGGGGAATGTGGAAACACAATGATTCTAATCCGAACGAGGGCGGGAAATATCGATTCCATTCATAATTCGGGTGATCCCACAAAATTGTCATCCCACCTAACTATCTCGATCCTCAATTTGCTGAATGTGAACACTTTCGGACGTACGAACGTTCGCAGCCGCAATGCCGTGGTCACATGACAGGGGTAGTTATAAGTCGGCCGTCAAGGTAGAGAGATTGGCATTGATGGCAAACTGCACAGATGTCCCCCCGGCTGAAGAGCAACGAAAATAGCCAATTCTTTCCCATCTTGTAGAATTAGAAATGGTCACGGGGATAAACCAAATGTAATTTTAAAAGGACAAAAAGGACATTTCTCATCACAGGAATAATGGAATTCTCAATTCTTTCTTAGCCATAAATAAAAAAAAATGATTAATATCATAAAAAAAAACCCTCAAATTAAAACGTTTGTAATAAATTTATCTCTCCATTAGTTTTTATTTAATTTTATAATCAAATTACTGAATTAAATAGCACATGACAGTTAACGACTATATCAATTTAGAATTTTACCCTCCGTTTGTCACAAGTGTACTAATTTAGAGTTTTTCATAATCAAAAAATTAATTAAAGATAAATTTATAACAGGGGTAACAATTTGAGATTTTTTGTATTCAAAAAATTAATTTAAAATAAATTTATGATAGATATGCTAATTTAGAGTTTTTCATTACATTAAGTCAAAAAAGGAAAAAGTAAAGGTCTCTGAAGAAAAAGTAAAGGTCTCTCTTCTAGTTTGTGCCACATGATTGCAGCACGAACAACTGTTTTTGGCCGTAAAAGAAATGCTGTGAGAAAAGTGCAACATGAGCGATTGAATCCACGACCACACACATCATGGCCTGCCTAAATCCTCACGAGGATGAATTTGCTCTTCGTCCATTCATTCGCTCGTTTAACCGGTCAGGACAGACCCACCTAAAAGGCGTGGTAGATTGAATCCATGCACTCGCAAAACCAAATGATAACGAGAGTTGATCGTACGTCCGGAAAGGAAAACGGATATAGGCTGTGGCGCATTTCATGCACTAGCACATTCACATGAAATTGTTTAGGTTTTAGCTTGAAAAAAACTTACTGTTGAGAGTGATTGCAACGAGGCAGAGATGAAATTCGGATAATCAACATTAAAAAAACTAGCAGCTGTTGCGTTGCCTATGGCCACCGTCAACTAAGGCGATGATTGAGGGTATACGGTTGGTGTCGGACTGTCCAGTATCACGATATGTCGAAAGTAACAAGGACCATTAAAGAGGAACACAACAGGTTAGATTGTATTAAGACATGCAAATTGCAATGATTGGAGCTTCTGCATCAGCTATCCTACGTATTAGCCAATCCAAAATGACGTGATGGTTATATCGCCAGGCTGTTCGAGGGAAAGTAATCAATCTCTCTCACCCGAACCCGAACCTCCATTAAGGGGTTTTGCCGATATGCCGCTGGGAAAATGACAACTCTGTGTGTGTGCACATAAAGAGAAATGGCATGACTTGTAACATAAGTATGGATACCTTTCCCATTGCACGGACTTCCCATTTGAATGGGGAATGCTGTCAGGATCAAGTCTCACGCGAGCACTTCCCTCCAGTAGCTTTCAGGGAACTACAAGTTAAGGTACAAAACACACTTAGGTTTGCACAGAGAATGAGATCAAAGCCACAATCCTCATTATAGGAAGCAAAACTTCTTCATCAGCATTGAATCTGCATGAAAACTAAGCGCTCACTCAAAACTCAGGTAAACACTAAAAAAATGGTTGAATGAAGAAAATGTCAGAACATATATGTACAGAAAACAATTGCTTCGTTGCCAACTTCTTCATGTCTGGGACCTCCGGGTTGATGGGGTGCCACTCGCACATCCAGTGTGGATTTCAGTGAAATGGCTTAGAAAAGGGTGATTCTTCATTTCAAAACGCCAGCACACAGCTCGTCAAACTGAGACCAACAGAGATGCACACCAGCCAAATTGGCTCCCTCGCACTTTGCTTGGCAAAGCACTAGACTATCTCCACGTCAACGGCGTGAAAAATGTTGGGTGGAGTGTTCAAATTACAGAAAAAACTTTCCAAAACCGGAGGACAAAACTCTCTTGAGTTGATTCTACATAAATTCTCGACGCTCCAAGTAATCTGAATTGCTCAATTTGACCAGATGTTCTTCCTCAACACTTTTCACAGAATCCCCACCAACATACCACGTCACAGTGCCTACAAAAATTCAATGGACTCTCATGATTAGATCCTTTTTAAAGGCATAAAACAGCTTCCAAATAGTCAATCACACCAATAAGCATGACAGCCCAGTAAAGCATACTATTGGTGATATTTTCATATGAATAATAGTATTCCTTTGATATTTAAAGTCATCATCCCTGAGACAAAAGCATGGAGATTTCTTTTTGGACATGCTGTATATGTTTCATAGTAGGCATAACCTGTCAGACAGCATTAAAATCCTGCGAGAAAAAATATGGAGGACAGAGTTTACCTCGTGCATTAGCTGATTCCTGTTCTCTTGTTGAATGAAGTATGATTGTTCCTGAAAGTACAGTGATGAATCCACATATCTCAGATGCTATGCTGCTTGCAGTCTGACCTGACCAATCCTGCAAAGAGAATGCAAGTTGAACATGCTGTTCTCAAGAAAACTGAAAGCAAAAGTCTGACTGACTGGCTGAAAACCTCACTAGGTAAAGTAAGCCGCTTACCTTGAACATTATTGCACTAGCAACAATTGTCAGAGTTGTGAACATCACGTAATATACTGGTGAAACGATGGCAGCGTTGAATGTATCTAATGCCTAAAGAAACGTTAAGAAGACATCATTAGCATGTAAGTCTTACACCAGGTTTTACATTGATCACCCCTTGATAACTGTAAACATAAACTCTAAAATCTAAGGAGCTAAAATATATGAAAAATCACAAGCAAGCATGTTTGTCTAATGAGGCATCAGATTCATCCCCAGGGATCAACAATCTGCTAAGCTTGATTGACGACACTTCAACACATGGTGAGTGACATACAGAAAGGAAACTCTTATGCGAGGACATGGATGGCTAGGAATAGATTAATTGATGCAAGTCAATGCATCATGCCATTGTATATTGGACAGGAGTTCTTACGCTTCGATATAGATGATTAAACTAAAGTCGTTATTTCACTACTGCAAATTTATGATGGTAGAACATGATTGGACAGACATTTGCAGGGTAAATTCTAAATCTTGACAAAATTGTACCACATTCATGGTAACAGTTTGGAAATTTCTTGTTTGTAAGAACTAAGATCTGCAAGGCCTTCAAATATATAACAAAAATGTTGTAGAAATAAACAAGAATATGGCAGACAAGTTATTCGAATTGTATGCAAGAAAATGCGCTGAACACTTGCAGTAGTAACTTGTAGATTTCCAAGGTTCATGCACAATGGCACTACACTCCTGTTTCATGCAACAGACAGCAGTACCCAATTCAATACCTCAAATGGAAAAAGATTAATCCTTTGTTTGGGAGAAGGAAGGGAGAAGAAAATCATGGGTGGGGGAAGAAACTTTTGCACTTTCCCTCCAATTCAACCCCACAACCAATTTAAAATTTTACAAATTTCCCATACCCACCTCCTCTTCTCTCTCCCTCCCCTCTCTCTCAAACAAAGCCTAAACGACTCAAACTTCTTTTGTCTCAAACAAGAAAACAATGGAGCACTGCCAAATAATGTTGCATTAGGCATTAGATAGATATCATGGGTCAATCCTCAGTAGACCTACTCCAACCATAATCACCTAGCTTCTTAACAATGGACTCTTGCTAAACAAAAGTGAAGACACAAAACATTGCTAAAAACATAACTAGTATAATAACCTGATAAAAGTGACATGTTTCATTTTCTCAAATTTCCATAGGCAAGCAAGTGTTTTTCATATTCTCAAGAATCATCATCCCAAGTAAAGATGGCAAATGCATTGACATGGAGAGGCACAGAACCAAGTTAAAAGGCAAACAAACTTTTAGTGGTCTGCTATCCTCTTGAAAATGCAATACTCACCTTGTTAAGGTAGTTCAACTGGGTGACGACACAAACTGCAGCAACTGTAACAAAGAACCAAGTCTCTGGATAAGCAATTTGACTTATCCCCTCCAAAGTAAGTTTTATTGCAATACCAATAGCTTTTATGCTGACAACCTATAAAAATGCACAGAAAATGTCCAATGAGATGGTATCAAAGCAAAGGGCGCATAGGGATTTTTATTCTTATTTACAGAGCATTTGGCAGTTCATGACTCAATGGGAGACGGTTACCGTAAGTGAACCCATCAGAGAACATATTCCCAAGTAGACAAGTATGTTTGTCTGGCCATAGTGAGGTTCAAAATACGACACCAAAGCTAACACCATAGATATTGTTGCTCCAACATAAATAAGAAAAGCTGTTGATGGAAGCAGGAAGCACAATTCATTAGTAATTCTCTCAGATAAGGTCAATTTTATAACCAAAAGATCTGAAGATGACAAATCTAATAGACCTGGTTGCATAGCTAGATCCCAAATTTCTTGGACTGAACTTGGAGTCTGCTCTTGAGGAGCATGGATTACAATCACCACTGAACCAACGATGCAACAGATGCATCCTACAATGCCCATCTTTTGCAGCCGTTCCTTCAACATGAAGTGTGCCAAAAAAGCACTGTCAAGATTTGCAAGAAAGCTGTCAGGTTAGAAGGCAGAGTTACTTATAATCAGCATCAGCACAGTAAGTGAGGTCAAATTTTCTGCGCACCTGACTATTATACTCAATGCACCAAGAGGCGTCACCAGGACAGCTGGAGCATAAACATAAGCCACGAAATTGGCAACCTCTCCAACAATCACTTTCACCATTAAACATGCACAAAGGAAAAATATCCAGCATCAATGCTTGTCAACTGTAAACATGGAGTTCATAGTCTTTGATTTTCCAAAATCTAAAAGTAAAAAGCGGAATTACAACAAATAATGGTTCTCAACTTTCATTCTGATATTTTCTATGAAACAATTGAGGAAACAATGGCAAAGAGAAACCTCTCTGAGGATGTAAAGCCTATGGTGCTCATGCAATATTAGAATCAATTTCTTGAGGGACTTCAACACTATCCAAAAGGAAAAGGAAAGCAAGAACGAAAGCTTCAACCCCTCCTTATATACCCACCCACCAAAGAGCTTATCAAGTCCCTCCTTTTCAGATCCAACCACTAGCAGTTAGAAAAATTATTGAGTAGATGATCAATTTAGCCTTACTAAGAAACTGAAATATTCCAACAGATACTGAGAGATGTGGATCCACTTTGGAATAGTGTACAATTGTGAAATTCAAAAAGGAAGTATATATATTAGATGAGGTGGTAGAAAGCTTGGATATAATGATTCTACAGAGCTAGAAAGCATTCAGCTGCATCAAAGGCTTAACCTACCTATCTTATCATGTGAGGCATGCCCACATCTATATAGAAAGAGGGGAAGAGAGGGAGAGAGGGAGAGAGGGAGAGAGATTTACTTGTGACCATTCCTGTCCACCAAAGCGGCTCTAATAAATATGTATATCCTCCAATCCCTACATTATCAGAGAGAACTGATGAATATCACGAATGAGCTTGATATTCAAATATGCATAATCACAGGGACTCAGGGCCACTTAATATAATTATTGATGGAAAAGCAAATATTATGTAAATAAAGATCTGTTAATCAAAGTTACAGATGGGTATTTAAAGCAACAAAAGGCCAATTTCAGGCCAACAAGACTCTTGCCCTTCAAGAGCTTCCATTCATGCAAGACTACTAGAACTTAGGACATTAACACCTAGTGAATGTCACCCCGAGATCGTACGAGATCGCTGTGTATGTGCCACGACCAGTTTTTCCAGCTAAGTTGTCTTTCTGTTTTGCAAAACATGCTTAATGGAATCATGAATGTAATAGTGCAATCGCTAGTGGAACGAAAAATTCGGAAATTAACATCTAAGCAAAATTCATACATCCATAGCACAACCTCTCTTTGTACACTGTGGTCAATGATTAATTAGTGAATCTCACAAGTCACAAATAAATAGCTTGCTCGATTTTATTGATAATATCATGACCCCTGCACACCATTAAAGGGTGTCTCCTAAATGCATTTTTTCCTAAATGCTTGCCCAATTACACGGACAAACCAAAACCTCTGTTCTAATATACCAGTTCATCAAATGTAGATATCCAAGTTCGGGGATTACACTAGGATCACAGGGCAATATGTCAAGGAATTAGCAACTATTCAAAGCTCCATTTACAAGATGTGGCATGTAATTGCTGAGGAATCAGCAACCAATGACATGCAGTTACACATCCACAAGCAAACATCCATTGGATAAGCAAGCAATGACGCATCCATCACAATTCAGCTGACAATTAATCTATAAGCATAATTCCTTGACACTCTCCTTCCAGTGCCACTAAAAAGTACGAAACCTCGACCCAAAACTCGATTCAATCCAATCCCAACTCCATAATCGATAGACAACCTGCGCGAGTCCCGGCAGCGCCGGCGCGCTTGAGGCCCTTCTTCTTCAGGATGAAGCTCGCGCCGATGAACGCGCTCGAGACCACGGCCAGTATGAGCCCCCTGGCGTTGTCGGACATCACCATCTGCGGCTCGTCCCCGCGGGCGGCGGACTCATGCGAATCGCCTCGAGAGCGTGGGCCCTCGCCGGAATCGGAATCGGGCGGATTGCGGGGTTCTCCGATCGGGGAGGAGGAGGAGGAGGAGGAGGATCACTCCACAGTCGATCGAGGGAATCTCCACAGTCGCCACGGAGAGAGAGAGAGAGAGAGAGAGAGAGAGAGGGATCTTCGACGACGACACGCGGAATTCGTCGCCTTGTCGGAAGCTTCCGGCGGCTGGACCGACTGGCTGCTCCGTAGAACCACGACATAGGCCGACCGGCGTGCCTTTTGTCACATTTTTAATCTCAGCCGTCGGATTATGTGAATTTCGTGATGGACGGCCATATTTTCGTTCCTATTTTGGTTAAAACGCGTTTTTTTTTTTTCTTTTTTCAGATGACCGATCCAAATACGCTTCTCAATCTTTAATTTATTATTTTTAGAAAGCCGTGCTATTTCCATCCTTAAATAAGTAAATCCACTCTATTTACTTTAAAAAGAAAAAATCGCCTTAGTCTTTTGATTCCAATTTAAATTGATGGTCTCAAATTTATTTGCTTTTCTTTTTTTCTAATGTATTTATATCTCTTTAAAATTTACTTACCATAATTAAAATTTCGGATGTTAAGTTTTGTTAATGAAAGGTTCCCCATGTCTACTAAAGGCCTTATATTTTTTTTATTGTTAGATATTACTTTCATAAAAATCGATGTTGCCAAAAAGAGAAAATTTCCATAAATCTACAATTTACGATGTTAAGCAAATTTATGGGTAAATTGTTAAAGTAGAGTCTAGAAAAAATTTGTCATAGATAACTATTTGACATATTGACCTTCTTATTAGGGGTAAGCATGGTTTCAGGGTAGAACCTGAAATTTGAGAACCGCACCGGTGGGAACTTGTAGGTTCCGGGTTCTAAAATATGCAAGGTAGATTCTAGGTTCTAAAATTTGGAGAACCTGTACCCAAGGGTGGGTTCTAGGTTCTCAATTAGTGAAACTTGGAACTTAAAACCTAGAACCTAGAACCTAGAACCTGTAACTTGTTACCTGTAACCTAGAAACTAGTACAAGTTTTTATATTTTTCTTAATCTATGTTTTCATGCGATTCTGAGGTATTTCATGGTATTTGATGATAAGTGTATAATTCAAAATCACTAGTCTAAACTTTCATTTTATGATTGAAAATTTTATTTTCATAGACTATTAGACTAATGAAAACTCCAATTGCTTCTTTTAAGATAATAATTTTATATAATATAAGAGTAACTAGTGCATTAAAATCACAAAATTTCCTTAATACTATTCAACAGGTGTATATAGACACTCGTTCTCAGGCAATCGATAATAAAATATTTATTCATTTTTATTGTTGTGTGTTATTTTCATGTTGATTAACTAAAAATGAAAAAAAAAACCTGTTGGAACCTAAAATCGACCCTAGACCTATAATAGGGTAGGTTTCAAGTTCCATGTTCTGATGGATAGGTTCCAAGTTCCAAAAAATAAAAAATCTGTACTCGAGGATAGATTTTAGGTTTTAGGCGGAATCTGTAAGGAACCTGAAACCGCACATCCCTACTTCTTATATGTTTTCACTTTTGTTGTGTATATCACCCTAAAACCCCTTCATGTTCATTTTCTTCTTTTATCTACATATACAAATAATGGAATGATCAAATGAAGAAGAAAAAACACCTTTCTGAAGATTTCCTAGAATAAAATCTTATTTACATTCTCTAACGTGAAATCTTAAAAGATAAATTTAAATTAAATCAAAACATTGCATAAAATAAGAGTTTTTTTTTTTTAAATGCTAGTGAAAATGTAATTATTTTCGATTGACAAAAATTAATATCATGCATAAACTTGTCTATGAGAAAAAATCAAGATACCTTATGATGCACACCATATACCTAGATATTCCCCTAACGTTTTACATGATCTATGTAAAGAAAAGGGTGAGAGCTCTAGCCTCAATACCAATGAGTGGGTTGATACCGGGAAAAAGACAACATCGGATAATCCGCTAGGGCTTTGTTGGAAGTCAGCTTTGCGAAAGGTAGAGCTATTAGAGGTATCTCACTATAAAGGAACATAGTCTTGCTCTTTGCTATTCTCGGGGCACGGTAAAATCATTAATATAGTAAATAAATATACTTGATATATATTTTACCCTAATGAAATTGAAAAATAAAAAGCTCACCAAGAAAGTTGGTTTTTAAGATAAGGGCAACAAAGAATAGATAAGTTGTTATAAGATTAATAGAAGAAAACGCATTTTAGTTTTTATTATATCAAATAACGTCTTTTTGCTGATTGTTGGTAATACTCTAAAACATAAAATATGCAAAATGCTTAATTATGGTAAACTAGATCTTAACTAGAAAAAGAAAAAAATAGAAAAAAGAATGAATAAGGCCATCACTTTAAATTGCAATGAACGGCTGATGGAAGTTTCGCCTTTTTAGTGTAAATGAGGTGGATTTAGTCATTTAGGGAATGGAAATAGTGTTATCCTTTTCTTAATAGGCAAACTTACAAAATTGATTTTATTCCTATCATATCTTTCAACAATTTCACGAGAGAATCTCATTTTTCTTCATGTCACTTAGATGTTTCCTCGATCATGACCCCCAATTTGTGAAGAAAAAAAATCAATTCACTCCTTCATGACCTCGACCGTGACCGGAAGCTCCAATTTGTTGAGCTCATCCAAGACCATCCCAATCTTGAAATGGAACTCGTAAATCCTAATGTGATTCTTCATCCTCTCATTTTTCATGTAGAGGACAAATTTCGCAAGATTTGCAAGATTCGGTGGTCATAATGTCTCCGCAAAGGGCGGTTTGCCATAAAGGCTTGAGAGAGATTGAGAGATTTTCTTTAGTGTGTGGCCTCTTTTGTGATTAAAGGCTACCTCATGAAAAAAAAAAAAAACCATCTAGACATTAATATTTAATTAAAAGCTATTTTTTACTGAAATTTATCACCATAAACATTTAAGTAATTTTTTATTTCAATTCAGGAGTTAAAAAAAATTAGCATTAAAATGAAGGGCTGTACGAAATTTTTGACATTTTTAATGTTTTGATGCTGATAATTATTAGATATTAATTTTTAAATAGAAAGTATATCTTTCAATATGAAAAACAAGAAAGAAAAGGAGTGGTCCAATTTTGACAGTACGCACGGATCGCCACTTGTCTATTATATATGATTGGATGGGATCCATGTCCCTAAGATGATGGCCTATGTGGTAGGTGCACGTGATTCGATCTTTTTATAATCCTCGGATCGCATCCCTAAGCACGAATCACGGTCACGCGAGTACTGTTTTATTATTTTCTTTTACAGAAATTATACTGTGTGTAATTATTTTTAGTAAAATATTTTGAGATAGAAATAAATTTCAACTTCACGACAATTTGTTATAGGGATACGACGGATCATTGTAAACCCTTCCCCATTGTCGTAAGAAAAAAAAATTAACATTTTTATTTAAGGTTACAATGGATTTGTCCTGAACAAGTAAATAAAAAAAATTATCAATTTCTTTATGGTTATGACAGGTTACTTTATGGGTCGACGTGAGAAAAATGATTTTGAATTTTGTGATGTTTTGTTTTTTGTTATGTTGGATTGTAAAAAAACTTTTGTTATTTGTCGTAAGAAAAAAAAGTATAAGTTTTACGACATTTTATTGTTGGTTGAAAGGACCTTTGTAGTTCTTGCTTATGACGCTTTTATTCTTGATTACAATTAATTATTGTGAACCTTCTAGATCGTTGTGAGAAAAGAGTTTCAATATTACAACGCTTTATTCTTGGTTACGAGGAGTCATCGTAAAGTTTTCTAAATTGTTGTAGGAAAAAAAATCCAATTTTATGATGCATGGAAAAGAAATTTAATTTTTTTTTAAAGGTTAAGATCGACAGATCTAACATCTTTCAAAATAATCATGACAAATTTTTTTCTTTCAAATTTACAATGCATGACTCTTGGCTAGGATGGATTTATAAACATCCGTGAATCATCATAATAAAGATATTTGTTATTTTACGATATTTTATTTTTAATACCAACAAATCTTGGTAGACATTCATAAATCGTAATAAGAATTTCTTTTTCAATTTAACAGCATTTATATTAAGTTTATGACCGACAAGAAAAAAAAATCAATTTTACGACCACGGATCATCGAAAGACAGACATTTGATTCTTGTTAACCACGGGGATTTGAAAATCAAGGCATAAATAAAAGCATTGTCGGCGCACGAAAGTCCAAAAGTAAGTGGATAATGGGATGGAAACTGGGTCTATTTCAACGGCCGAGATCCCCCTCTTCCCAATCGAAGGGCCCACGTTCGTCGGGAATGGTACAAGATCGTTGCCATTTCCCTTTCACTCGTGACTCACGGCTCGGGAAAAAGCAAGGTACTTTCCGTCCCCTCACAGAACGCAATCGTACCAAAAAGCAAATATTCTTCACCAATACGTCTTGGCTTTTTTGCAATTTTTAAACTTTATCATGAGGCATACATTGAATTTAGAAAGGGTTTCATGTAGGAATCTATTGACGAATGTTTCAAGATAGCTAGCAAGAAACCAAATGAAAAGTTAAATTTTCGAAAAGAATTATATTTAAATAACCCTTCTTTCTTTCCAATCCACTTTTCAAGGTGGGGAATCATTCGAGTCTTAAAAGATTATCCAATTTTTCCCGACTCTTAATTACACAATCGGGTCGGGTCGAAATTGCCCAAATCCCAGATCTGAGTTTGGGCTTCTTTTTGGGCCGAAAGTTTGGGCTTTTCTCTGTTGCGAGGTTCTTTTCTACACTTTCTCGGAATCGGCCCGAGAGGACTCGATCACCCGGTTCGGTCGCCGCGACTTTAGGTCAATCAATCATGGGCCCCACTCCCCGGCTCCCAATCAATATCCATAATAATAATTTGTCCCCATCCACTCCCCTCCCCACCTGTCCTTCCTCCCCACCGTAAATTTCCAAGAACTTGCCCCCAGGACTTATCGATTTCATCGATATCCTCAGGATTCGATCCAGACAACACATCACGCACGCCCAAGTCAACGCCAGAGTCAAGCCAAGCGCATCGTCATCCACCCACATTTCCACGCTTCGAATTCAAGAAACACAGAACCAAGAATCGCAGGAAGATCGCCAGATCAAGAACACAAGAAATCAACGAGCAACAATAGGGGGAGAAGAGGGTAGATTCAAGAAAAGCTCCCTAACTTATTGTTCCAGCAGTTAATATGGCACTTCTCAACATTACCAAACGACAGAGACCCAACAGACACCACCGATCGCAGTAAGCCCACGATCAGATTGGCCGAACAACTCCACACACTAAAAGGCGAAAAACAAGGACACCCATAAGACAAGACCCACGCTCGAAAACGGACAAGAGATCACATAAAGATTCCGTTAGGAGACGGGGATGGGATCCGGCGACCGACGGGGGCCGCCCGATCTAGGAGAGCTGGCCGCAGTCGGCGATGGCGACGGGCTTCGAGGTCCTGCCGGAGCTGGACCCCACCTTCTCGATCGCCTTCACGATGTCCATCCCCTCCACGACCTGGCCGAACACGACGTGCTTGCCGTCGAGCCACTCGGTCTTGGCGGTGCAGACGAAGAACTGGGAACCGTTGGTCCCCGGGCCGGCGTTCGCCATGGACAGGACCCCGGGGCCGGTGTGCTTCTTCACGAAGTTCTCATCGGCGAACTTGGAGCCGTAGATCGACTCGCCGCCGGTCCCGTTCCCGGCGGTGAAGTCGCCGCCCTGGCACATGAACCCCGGGATCACGCGGTGGAAGGTCGATCCCTTGTAGTGGAGGGGCTTCCCGGAGCGGCCAACGCCCTTCTCCCCGGTGCAGAGAGCGCGGAAGTTCTCCGCTGTGCGCGGCACCACGTCCGCGTAGAGCTCCATCACGATCCGGCCCGCCGGCTGGCCGCCGACCGTCATGTCGAAGAACACCCTGGGGTTCCCCATGGATCTTTCTGAGAGATTCGCCTGGTTCCTGATTTTCTAGGGAAAATTCAAGGATGCAAACAAGCGAGAAAATATAGGGTTTTCGGGAAATGGAGTAGATGACGATGGGTTTTATAGAAGGGTTGGCCAGGGTAATATCCAGGGAAAGCAGGGACCGACCGCACGATGCGAACACGTGTCGAGATCCGAGCGGGGGCATGACTAACCAGGGTTGAGTCAGGATCGAACCGCGGTTAGTTGTTGAGATCCGAGGCGAAGCCTCACGGCATATGCCTTCTTTCTTGTCCGCTTGCGGGAGAGGGAGAAAAATCTCAGACATGCTTCGGATGGAGATGACGCGAAACGACGTCGTGGCGTCCCTCCCACGCGCCTCGCGCGTGCGTACGATGTGCTAACCTCGGAGACCGAGCCGGGGGGCCAAGCGACACGTGGCGGGGGAAAAACGTGATGGATGGTTCCAGATGCTCGGTGGAAGGGAGAGGAGAAAATTCCCAGTTTGAATTTCGTGGATCGATTGCCACTTTACGAGGTAATTATTCGATTTTCATAGGGCCATATTCGTAATTGTGCTTACCCACCATGTGGAATATAGGAACGATGAAATCGACGGTGCTGATTAATCTAATAAATTATTGTTCTAGATGACGCCTCGAAATTGAGATGTGTCCTGAACGAGTTTTTAATTGTTTTGTTTCAAGTAATTAGATGTGATTGCAAATTAAGTAACTCTAATTAATGTATCAAATCTTTTTGTGAAAAAAGTTACCAAATTGCGGGTCCACAATGTCAACCTTCCTCGGCACATAAATGACCCTTGAAAGGAGCATTAGAAGGAGGATTAGACACCTCAAGCTCCGTTGCAACGAAACAAAACCCGGCCTAACTTTTCATTGAAAAAGAAAAAGGCGGTGTCGAAATATAATTATCTGTCAAAATAAAAGAGCAAATGAACTTCACCTTTGAATAGTACAATTTAATTAAGCAAATCAAGAACATGGATAAATCACGTCATCGCCACTCCACAAGCAACCCCTTATCTAGTTTTGGAAATAATTAATTGGCAGCTCCAAGATTGTATCTTCCGAGCAACGTTCAAATAATCATTCCATAGAGACTTGATAATTCGACTTGAGGAACCTTAGGAGAATTGCGGAAAAACACTCGCGAACATTGAGAATTGCTTTTGCTCATTCATTCGCTCGTGTCATGATCCGCAATGGTAACTAAAATCAGAAAATGAAATTGGAAATTGTTTTCCGCCCTTGGGAAAGAAAACTTGTCATATAAAAACTAAACATGCTAATCATCATATTTTTAACAAAATTTTATCGAATTAAATTTCTGTAACATATATAAACTTTTATAGATTGTAGACAATATGTTTCTTACTCTTATGGAACCATGACTTAGGTGGTTAAGTCCTGTGCCCAACCTTGGGGTACTCGGGTCCGACTGTTGAGGTCCTAGACCTAGCCATTGAGGTCCTAATTGAAGGAGTCAAGTTTCTCGGGCCCATGGGAACCTAAGCATGGGACTCAACTCTGATCTCAATGGATCAGAACTTGAGAGCCGATGACTTTGGCACGAGGGCTAGGTCGCCAGGCATGGCCTTTGAGACCTTAGGCATAAGCATCGAGGTCTTGGGCCCACCTCAAGGGACTGAGTATAGCCTTTGTGGACTTGAGCCTAAACGCCGAGAAACTAGGCTGCTGCAATGGACTCGAACCGATGTAAATGACTTGGGCGAGGGAGTTGGGTACCTAGGCATGGTTGTCGGGACTCGGCCTAAACGCTAGTGATTTGGCCATGTGAGCTTATGCTCGGGCATGACTATTGAGAACTCGGGCACAAGCATTGGGGTCTTCGCCTTGGCCATCAAAGACCTAGGACTAACCATTGTGGACTCAAGCTGGTGCTAGTGTCTTGGGCATGAGAATTGGGTGCCCAAGCGTGTCCAGCGGGACCAAGGGTTGAAGGCCAAAGAGTTGGGAATGGGAGCCAAGTACTCTAGGGCATGGCTTCGAGGGACCTAGGCTAGCTTTTGTGGAACCGAGCTCGAGTACTAGCGACTTTGGTGTGAGAGTTGTGTACTCAGGCATGGCCTCTAAGGAGTTGAGAATCTAGGCCCAACCTCAAGAGATATCAAGCCGGCCTCTATGGCCAAGTTCAACCACTAGGGACCTAGGCACGATTGTAGGGTCCTTGTGCCCAACTGATGAAATATCTAGTCCAAGCATTCATGTTTCATTTAATTTTCGAGGAAGATGATTTTTGTTATTGAAATGAGTGATTGATTTTTTTGAATTTAGACATTGGTTTATTGTTGACTATGAAGAGATTTTCCTCGACTCATCATCTTGAGTAATTCAAACACTAGAAAATGTGGAAAATATCTTTCAATAAAACTTTTTTCGAAAAAAATGGCATGTTTCTTAAGAATGATATTTTGATGGAGACTAAATCGCAGATATTTTTGATGGAGACTAAATCGCAATTTTCTATTTTTCTTGTTTTCCTCTTTTTTCTATTATTTCTAGAAAAGATGTCCAAGTAAAATTTAAATATCAACAACAAGCTTCTTGAATTGAACTGGCATTGTTTATTACTTTAACTTTTGTCTTTTTTAACAAACAGCTCTGAGAATGTTATAGTAATACGAAAATCATAGGAAAATCCCACTAATGTCGGATATCCCTTTTGGGCTATGTTTTGTCTTAAAAAGTAAAAAAGGCAACATGTCTCCTTACTTGCAAATCATCATGGGATCTCACACTTGGACTCTTTATTCACTTTTGGTCATCCTAAGAATGTGTCTTACATGCAAAGAAAAAGATATGATGCCATTTTTACCTTTAAACTATTTAGAGAACAAGAAAGTTGTGCTTAGTCTCTGTCTTCAAGAATCGGACCGAATTGGGAACCACAAGATCAAGTCCTATTTCCAACCTGAGGATTGGCTCATCTACAAATCGATCGCCTCTGATCAACCGCCTTGTCTTGTTGACATCTAATTTTGTCGATCTAGTAAGTCATCTTTCTATAAAAAAAAAATACAAAAAGGTCAAAATGATCGAAAAAATAGATAAGTGGGTAGATTAGCAATGGTAATAGAGTTATTAGAAAACATATGCATTTATATTTCTTCAAACAAAAACAAACAAAAAGAAGAATGAAAAGATGAAAAATAAAAATAAAAAATGAAAAATGAAAAATGAAAAAGAGAAAAGCAAAAGAGGAGAGAATAGGAAAGAGGGGAGCGTGGAGGAAAAGGGGTGCGGCTGAAAAAAGGTAAGCTCTTCTCCTTGGCGGTTCTCTTGTCCAACACCCCCTAGATTCCGCCGTTAGCAGCCTTCGAGCTGCAACTGCGAGTAATCCATATCTCTGTTCTATTTCCAAGTTTGCTTTCTCAGTGGTTATCAATGATTTTCATCAGTGTGGTGTTGGCTTTGAATCTATGTTGTGAGCATCGAATCTCCCCAGACAAGCTTACAACCGGTGCATGTTTCATATTCCCGTTCATGTACATGTTTCCTTTGGTTGTGGTGTGGCTGCGAATATGTGATTTCAATGGAGGGTGAGGGAGACGAAGGTCGACAAATGGTGGTCCGGTGACCGTTAATGCAGCGGCGGCGGCGGCAGGTGGCCGAAGTCGTTCGTCCATGAAGGCGACGACATTATATTTTAGTAGATTTGGGTATGTTCTAGTAACCTTGGGCTTGGTTTTTTTGGTCTTGTCGTGGCCGGATTGGGCTTGATTTCATTAAGCCTATTCCTTTCTTCAGGCTTTTGGCATCCATGGGCCGGTTGATCATACGTATAATGCTCCAAAAAACCATGAACTTAAGGTAACAAGTTTCCGAGAATCATGGCTGCAGAGAAATTGTATCAAAGGAGCAAGCAAAGGGATTGTTGTATCCGTTCTTACCGTGACACTTTTCTGGTAATGCCCAAGGATCCCGACTCGAGATGTCGGCATCGGGAATTATGGCGCTACAATTGCCAACGTGGCAATCACTGGCCCCCATCTCCTTCCCTTCTGTCCTAGACTCAAGACACACTCTGCTAACCGGAGTTAGTTGAGTTTTTTTTTTTTAAATGTATTATATCTTTGTAAAATAGACTCAATTCTGACAACTCATAATTTTACCACCAGATGTACAATTGCGCCAAGGAAAAGATAGTGACCTAAATTTCTGAAAATATGCTCTATTTTCCAAAAATGTGCATGTATTGCGAATTTCATTAATTGGGCCAAATGGACGGCCATGTTAAAAGAAAATTGCAATATCTTTCTAGTGAAACCTCCAATCTACACAATTCGTGAGGTGTCAAAAAGTTCGCAATTAAATTTACGTGAACTCAACACTTGATTAAGAAAAATCATAATTTTCCCAACATCTTCAAGAGTGGACGGATGTAGTTAAATCCCGCATATCTAATGACATGACTGTCCAATTTGGGCAAATCAGGTGTCCTTGCAAAACTGTTAAAAGAGCACGACTCCAATCGCGATCTCAAGAAAATTTCATTTTTTGTCAAATATCGTTCATACCTGGTGATGTCTACACCTTTCTTGATCTCCAAATTTATTTAAAAAATCATTTTAGTGTAAAAAAAAAAAAAAAAAAAACAGCATGGATATTGTAGTGAAGGCGGCTTTAAGATTCTCTAGTTATTTTTAGTCGACTTAGGGAGAGGGTTCCCATTCTTTAGAGCGAAAGGAGAATACCATACACGAATTCAGGCACAAGTGAAATACGAGGAAAGATCCAGCAAAAATTAGAGAGGGTTCACTGAATGCGAAATCTAGGAATCTAAGTTAAAGTCCAAAGCAGGGGTTGGAAAAGTACGACTCTGTCGTGCTGGTCGGATTCCAATATGATGACTCGTGAAGACTCTTCAGAGGCCGTTGGAGGCATTTCCTGCTTCGTTCATCCACAACTTTCGTTGGTACAACTTGGGTTGGCATTTCACGCAAGAACTATCTCGTGAGGAACATTGAATATCGTCAAAATACATGTCGAGATTTTCGCACCCGGGCGATGCCCTGATACTATGATAATTGCATTGCACGCGAGAGAGGTCACACTATTAAAAAAAGTGTTGAACAATTAAAATTGAAAAGAGATTGATAGATATATTCAGTTTTTAATGGATTTTGGATTTATATCGTCAAGTGATGACTGATTAGTTTTTCTTGCTTACAACTTAAAGAAAGAGGACGGGTTGAGAAAGGAGCTTTTAAATGTCATTGTTAGATGGTTGGTCCGCAACCCATTGGCCCCATTAAAGAGAAGATTCAAGAATACATCGAGTCTTTGGATTTCACGTCATAATATCCGCGGTTGGATTGGAGAAGCAAGCTGTAGAGAATTTGAAGGCCCTTATTCATTGATATGAACTTCATAAAGATGAAAATGACTTCCAAAAAGAAGATATTATAAACAAGCATGACAAACATGCCCGCTAAAGCTTAGTTAGGTAGAGTGTCTTGTTTGCAAATGCACGGATGTTTTTTCAAAGGAGTTCGTCACATCATGTAATAAAAATAATTAGATAAAGACCAATTAATTCTCTTGGAGAAACTTATGTGGACATCCTTGAAGGGAGACTAAGGGCTTGTTTGGTAACCTTCGAGCTGCAACTGGACATGCCCTCCTTCAATGTAGGTCTTCCGATCGAAGAGACAAAGGAGCTACGCACCTGCCTCCTTCGAACGTTGGCGTTCCTGTCGACATCCTTGGAAAATCTACCCTCTCTCACGGTCGCCATGGAGCCTTAGTCACTGACCACATCAAGTTTCTCATCTTTGGCAAACGTAGCCTCCATGAGTATTGTTTTCCACCATCCTTGAAGACACATCGGAATATCTCGTTTAACTTAGTCCTACAACTGAAAGACTGAAGTGGCCATTATGTTAGGATGCACGTATGAGTGAATTGTGTTAAAGAAATTCCACATAAAAAAATTAATGTGATATAGAGTAGTTTATATCTTTAGTTGGCTTATAACTCTTTAGCTTTTTTTTTTGAATAAATATGGGTCCAACTGAATATGTTGATTGGCTTGAACTTAGACTCTCTCTTGGTGATAGTTAATAACAAATGGTATCTGATTAATGTTTTTGGGGGAGTCGATGGTTAAGGCTTCTAGGTATATGGTATTAGGGAAAGGTATTGAACTTTTGTTGCACTTCTAACAAATAGTATCAAAGCTAATGGTTAATAAGGTATTGGGCAGGTGGTATTACGGGAAGGCAATGAACTTTTGTTGTGTACTCCTCAAATGATATTAACAAATGGTATCAGAGCCGATGGTTAAAATTTTCGAGCAAGTGGCGTTGTGATGTAATAACACAGTCCCATAGGAATGAAATTGGGCATTGATAGAGATTCAATCCAAAAGGATACCTAAATTAAGAGGGGGCAATCCTATAGAGCAGTTAATATATTCTAATTAAGCCATGACTCATTGACTTAAGCTTTTGCTAGAAGGAGGGTCCAACTGAAAATATTGACAGACTCAAAGTTGCGCTTTCTTTTGGCGATCTTCCCAGGTGGAAGTGTCAAACTTATGCAATGCTCTACTTAAAGTAGTTTGCGACCGGCAATTGAGCTTTCAAGGTAAGTTCAAATGCTCATCTACAGTCAAAAAGAGGTTGAGACACTATTCAAATCCTATGAAGACAAGCTGTTATAAGCCTATAAAGTACTGCGAGTTCATTGTGGGGTTTTTGGCATCAATATGAAAGCGAATCATTATTAAATCCCTGCATTCTGACCATTAGATTGAGATGCCCATCACATGTTCGATGAATTTACTTTGAAGTCTAATCGTGAAGTAAATATTTGCTGCTACTGTTGAGTCCGAAGACATACAAATGTGGTTTGCATAATTTTACTCGATAAAATCCCACTCAATAACTGCGAGTAATCCATATCTCTGTTCTATTTCCAGGTTTGCTTGCCACAATGGTCATCAATGATTTTCATCGGTGCGGTGTTGGCTTTGAATCTATGTTACGAGCATCGAATCTCCCCAGACAAACTTACGACCGGTTCATCTTTCATATTCCCGTTCACGTACATGTTTCCTTTGGTTGTGGTGTGGCTGCGAAATAGTGATTTCAATGGAGGGTGAGGGAGACGAAGGTCGTCAAATGGTGGTCTGGTGACCGTTAATGCAGCAGCGGCGGCGGCAGGTGTCCAAAGTCGCTCGTCCATGAAGACGACGACGTTACATTTTAGTAGATTTGGGTATGTTCTAGTAATCTTGAGCTTGGTTTAGCTGGTTGAGATTGAGTTTGGTTTTGGCTGAGCGGGCTTGGCTTTTTTGGTCTTGTTGTGGCCGGATTGGGCTTGATTTCATTAAGCCCATTCCTTTCTTCAGGCTTTTGGCATCCATGGGCCGGTTGAGAGAGACCTGTTTGCTGTCCACATTCGGACCGGGCTCAATAGCCCAGCCCGAATCCCAAATTTCGGACTTTTTTGAAAAATAAATAATTTTAAAAATTTTAAAATAATAATTTAAAAAAAATAGGAAATGGCTTAGAAATAGGTCTTGACTTAGTTGTGTGACCTTAGCATTGGATTCAGTTTAGTTTCTTTTTTTTTTTAGCATATAGTTTAGGTTTTAATGGGTTCTTTTGATAAGTAGTCTTAATAGTTTAATCCTTTATAGACAAAGAAATTGAATTTGTTCGAACTCAGCTCATGGGGATATGTCCTAAGTCTTATAACATGGCCATGTGTATTTTTGCCTGATGGGTATCGGGTTTTTCTTTCCCGCAATTACTGTTCATGTCATTTCAATTACTCGATATTTACTTACCACATTGCATTTCAATAAAATGTTTGTTACTTTCTTTTCTAAAGTGGCTAGGATTAGTCTAGAATCATAATGAAATCCATAAAAACATTTGCATGATCACCTAGCGGCTTCGATACCTTAGGATCTTAATTCGTAATCAAGATCGCATGATCATTTAAAAAATGACCTTCCAAGTTAGAAGTATCGAAAATGCGCTAAGTAGATGTTAGCGTAATCAGGTCATTGACCCTCAAATCTTTAGTTGAGAAGGAATTGAGACAACACTCATGCTTCTCAATTAGTTTCCAGCTTACGTTAATAGGCTAGTGGTAACTCTTAGTAAAGATATTTAAGTTGTTAAAGAACTTTAAAAGAAATTGTATGTCATATGAGGTATAGACTTGGGAGTGGCTACACTCGAGATTGACCAACCTTCTTTTGGGTGACTGAGCAATCTTTTCAAATGAACCATTAGAATTGTCTCACGAATGAATATCTTTAAATCTATTCATCAAGGGTGGCCTCTCGAAAAAGTAGGTCACAAGACGTCTCTTTGAAAAGGATTTTGAAATATTCTTTTTTTCAAAGATAAACGATAGCTTTCCAAAAGGCAAAAGTCCAAGGAAAAATGACACTAAATCACTACCAAAGACGATGATGCAATGAAATGGGCTAAAGATAATGTGGATATGATAACTATTAAAGTAATGAAACCACATTTTATCAAATATAATTTTTAGAATAATTGGCACTAGTTCTACAATATCCCCCTTGATATTGATATCTGAGTGGGAAGTCTGGAGTTTAAGTGTTTTTAGGCCTCTATTTCCCTATCTAAGATATATTTGGCTGCAATCTTATAAAATTTCACAATAACTAAAAAAATTAGTAAAACTCTCTCTCTTTTGAAGCACTTGAAGATTGATTTTGTCACTTGAGAGCTAAGGTTTGTAGTCCGTATTATAGGACTTTTAGGTAACCACATACCTCGTGGTGTACTTAGAAAAACTCGAGCACAGTCGAGACTTGGGATTTGTGCTAAAGAAACTCCTTATCGATACCTAAGATTTGTGCTCCACCACCTTAAGACTTTGAGGTACCCACGCGCTCTGTGGTATGCTGGAAAAACCTGATCTCCGAGAGCGTGGGGACCTAAGTTTTATGGCCTTTGTCATAATCTCTTAAGTCTTGTGAATGTCCTTTACTACTACTTTCTCTATCCCCGTATGTAGGGGAAAGTCCTCTCGTAGGGTAATTTTGCGGAAAGAAAGAAGTAAAAGTCGGCACTTTCGTGGGATTCTTTTCTCTTCTTTTTCCTGCTGATTACGCCGACATTGCCCCGCTAGTTCGTGACAACATAGCGAGCGTCAAAGTAATTTGGTCAAAACTAGAGCGGTGTCCGATCAAGCTTATTTATGGTCTCTGACCTGCACTGTCCCTTCAACAGTCTGTTCCTCTTCTTCCTTGCCCAATCAAGTCAGCCAATCCGTTCCATCAAGATTTATCATCAATGGCCATAAGTAACAGTTCTACAATGTTGTACTGGCTTGACAAAGCGTCTTACATGGATTGAGAGAAAGGTTATTTTGTTAGAAATCCTTACTAGAACGTAATCTAAACTAGAGATGTCGAAAAGGTCCAACTTTACCCAATTCGATCCTAAATTTAGGATATTTCGGGGTTGGCCAAACTCTTCTTTGAACATGGAGCCAGCATTAGTTGATGTTTGATTAGGGTCGGGTCGGAACCGGCCGGCTTAGGAGTTTTTGGTACTGGCACCGCGCGGGCCTTTCGGTCCCCCATGCGGGCCATCTCCCTTTCTCTCCCCTTTTCTCCCTGGCGCATGATCGCCCCCTTCACTCTGCTTTTTCAATCCTAATTTTCAACTCCGCCAGTACACCAACACAGCCCACCGTCGCCGCCCAACCACCACCGTCAACCGCTTCCGTCTCCGCCTCTCCTCGCAGCCTGGAGCCCTCTTGACTGTCCAACCCGTTTCTGCTTGGGGGCCCCCCGCCCGGTCCTTGATGCTTTCTTGCCGTTTCAGCTGCGGGAACCGATCGCGATCGACGAGCTGTCGGGTACGTGTCCTTGTCGATTCTTCTCTGGCTCTCTGTTGCTCTTGCTTTGTCTAGCTCGACGGCACTCGCGGCGGTCGTGAATTTGGGTCGTGGGTTCCGTTTGCGCTGTCCGCGAGAGGTCTCTGTTTCTACTCCTGTGTCTGTCTGTATGCTGATTGTGTTTGCGGTTCCGATGGTCGAGATACGTCTCCTGTAGGTGCCTTGTTCGAGAAATGTGTTCTGGTTTGATATTTATGGCTGCAGTTTCCTGCTTAACCTTTCTGAACCTTGGCTCTTCATCTTTGGTATGGCGTTTTTCACTTGCAGATCGTACGGGAGGTGTCATAGGTCTGTGAGGCACCCTAGGTACAGGAGGCGGCTTAGGTTTCTCAGAGGTGACAGGTGGGCTGTTGAACTTGTCTTCCACCACAACTTTCTCTCTCTCGATAGCAACAAAACCCCGGACTGAGTCAGTTGTTCTTGCTTGCCGATTCATTAGAACAGGACGTTTATTACGCCGGTTAGATGTTTGGTTATTCTGCAATGACAGGTTGCATGAGAAAATAAATCAGATAACTGAGGCATAAACTTAATTACATAACTGAACTTCAAGATCAGGTTTTAAATTGTCAATCGTTCTTATATAATTGGAAGTCAATTAAGCACAGAGTAACTTAAGTGAAAGTCGACTTAGACTGGTTCTATAATAAACTCACTAACACAAAGATGATTGAAAGGAAATCATCCTTATTTTTCAGATATCCTGGAAAAGGGAAGCGCCCTTCCAATGCATTTTAAACCATTTAAACACCCAGCTTTACTAGGAAGTATTCACGGCAACCAAATGACTTTCAAGTGAAGAATTTTGACCTCTGTTTGCATGTATCCCTCTAACAAGTGGGCAAAAGCAACATCTTCATTCGTAAGCTGATGTATGTCGGTGGGGAAGCGATTATTTTGTGATCCTTGTGTAGGCTGAATCTGCCGCAGGAGCTCAGCCAAAATTTCACGTTGGTTGTCAGGCGGCATTGACTCCATCAGTGAAATCATCCGTTCTTGGACCATAGCCTGCATTAACAAGTGAAAAATAAGTCATCAACACATTCCGCATGCTCGTTAAGACAGATATAGTGTATAACAGAACATTTTGTCCTCCGCACCTCAGGAATTGAGCCCTCATGATCAGGTTGATGAAGCAATGTGTGAGCTGCCAGGTCAATAGCTTCACGCTCTGATTTTGTGGTTGAATCATCAGCCTTGTCACCTCGTTCATGCTTTAAGTGACACAGAACATGAGTTCTATTCAACTGCCAAAAGACCATGTCATACCAGTTCATTCCATTAGATCGTCTTTTCTTAAAAAGTAAAATTCTGTTCACAGATTTGGCAAAAATAATGTCATTCTCTAAATATGTATAAGATTCAATCTTCTATAGTAGAAACTGAGCAAGACAATAATTCTTTGCTTCTGAGGACTCTGTGGAGACTTTTGATCGAGTGTTTCTGCAGATTATTGTAGCTGAACTTCTCATATGAAACTGTTATTAAAGTCATGCATCTTGTGAATCTAATTAATTATAACGAATAAAGGAGGGATAGATTAACTGCATCATTGGTGGGTAGATGGTATTCATGCATGACCCAGTTGGTCTTGACGCCCTTCTTGCCTTGACCTCTGTGGAAGACTAGAATTTTCTTGGTACCAATTACGCTGTCTGTAGCTCTGTCCTTGACATTCAGGTCGACACCAGTCTTCTTCCAGTAGCCAGAGGGAGTCGATCTTTTAACCTGATGGGGTGTATGCTGACTGAAGAACCACCACTCTTGAACTTGGTCATCTATGGGAATGATTGATTCACCTGTCAATCTCATCGATTTCTTATCATCATCAACTTGTATTTCTTTTTCATGACAAAACGAAGGATTTGCATGTCACAACTGAAATCTAATCAGCACATTCCCTCCGACTTTTCACTGATTGATCATACATATTATGCTCCAAAAAACCATAAACTTAAGGTAATAAGTTTCCAACAATCATGGCTGAAGAGAAATTGTATCAAAGGAACAAGCAAAGTGATTGTTGTATCTGTTCTTACCATGAAACTTGTCTGGTAATGCCCAAGGATCCCGACTAGACATGTCGACGTCGGGAATTATGCAGGGTTGATCCACGATTCCTTGGACTCGCCTCTGCAAGTAATGATTCACGAACTCCTCTCCAGTGGGCTGGAATCTGTATCCAACCGGCAAAAGCGGGTTTATCACAGCCCCCATCTCCTTCCCTTTTGTGCTTAACTCAAGACGCAAGCTAAAGTGACGAGCTCACTCCACTTTGAGGAAGCAGAGAAGTGGATATCAAGACGCTCCAATTTGGCATGGTATATTTATAGAAGTCTTCCCTTGTCTGATAAGCGACGGAACTTTTTGGAAAATCTCGGTCATCATTGACAGCTGATAGGGATGTCATTATTGGCTGCTTTTCCCTGTCGTGATGATGCATGCACCCCTATCAAACTAGTTTAACCTAGCGCCGTTGACTAGAAGAAAGTTCGTTTTGCTTTCTCATATGATAATGGCGACATCCAGAAAATTCCTGGGATTTGTTCCTGGGATTTGTTCCTGGGATGTGTCCCACTCGTTACCTCTTATTAAAATAGTGAACTTTTCCTTTCATTTCCTTAATGACATTGTGTGAATTTGAGTTAGAATCAACTTGCTAGAAGTTGGTTAACATTAGGGCTGTTCATGTTAAAATATGTTATGAATTTGAGCCTATTGGATAAAATCTCATCCGAGATTAATTATTATATGCATGAAGGTCTGAATGTTTCGAATGGGATATTTTGTATGCTGTCTCCGTTTGAAATTGATGTGCGAGAGTTGTTGGCCAAGGAAAATAAAAAGAAGAAGGGGAAAGTCCATGTGCACTAATGTTCCTTTTCAAATACGGTGTTGGATTCCGTGAGTGAGAAGAGAACTCGAATTAGGAGATTCGAGTGTCGCTTTCACCAAGATCTCCTAATATATTTCACATATAAGTATCCTTCTCCGTCGGACGAAAGGTTGGCGCAGTGTGGTCTTCGTGCTGTTCTTGTCTAGTGAAAGTTCTTTTCTTCATGAAATTATGCCTAGATATTTGTCGAAGCCGATTAAATCTTGTGAGTAAAATCTATGAATTCCTTTGTGAGATAGATAGATTATTTCATGAGAAATTATAGGACTAAATATTGTGTGAGTAATTGAGTGTGATTGGGGACTGGAAAACACTAAAAGTGTTTGAGTACTTGAATATAATTGTAATATCCGTTGTATAGCTTAATTTATAATGAAATGCTTTCCTGCTCTTTCCCTAGTCACATCAATCAAACCATGTATATATGGTGTCCAATCTATTTCCTTGTTCTATCTATTTTATTATTCGATCATTTACTTTCGCAACAGTTCATGCACCCGTGCATTTCCATGTTAATAACCTACGTTCACTATGCACCGTCTCTTCATGTGCCAATGTACCAATAAATTACATACGGTTGGGATTTTTGTCAATGCTTTGTTTAGTTAAAAAGAAAATGTGTCATGGGAAGTGAGACTCAAAAGAGAAGAGAAGATTAGGTTTTTCTTCTTTTTCCATTTATTATTATTATTTTTATTATTTTATATATTTTTAGATATTTACATTTTGACCCCTTCATTTATTGAAAGTTTTAAAATTAACCCATGTGTTTCGGAATTACTTCTTGGAATTTTGAACTGAGTGTTGGAATTTCGGACTTGAGTGATTGATTAGGTGTCGGATTTTTTTACACTTGTTGACCGAGTGTCGGACCTTCCGACATGACATGAAGGTTTTCGGAGATTGTCTGGTGCTTCCTAGATGGTAGCAACATATCCTTGTAGAACTGAGATGTCCATAGTTGTACCTTAATCAAGAGATGCCAACTGGCGTGAATCAAGTGTACTCATATATATTGGGCAAAAACAATTGGATAAGCAAAATCGATAATTATACTTGAGTTTGCAAAGCCAAGCACAATATAGATATCAACTGAATGGGATAAATATATGTACATGGCCTCTTGAACTATACTAAAGAAGATTCACATTTAGGTGATAGTCGTGCATGGCCCTTGCTCATATGTTCTAATAAAAAATAAGGAGTGATCGGGGTATCGACACATAAGTTGTTCTTTTAGCTTCAAGTAATGATCAATGAGTCCTCCCGTCATAGGCTTCAACTATGAATCTCAAAGGGTAACCTTTGTTAGTAGTAGTTTTGAAATATTTGTTAGAAATTATGACTGCAGCAAAAGCTATCATTTTTGTAACAGTTTTGTAATGGCTGTTTAATAGCTTTTTAATGGTTTTATAACTTTGGATTTATTTCTTCATAAACTTTTCATTATTTTATAATGGCTAGATAATGGTGATATTCTTCTTTAAGTATCAATTGATTTATAGCAGTTTGGCACTCTCTTCTTTTTACATATAAATAGTTCCTTTGAACATAATTAGAAAGTGATATTGATATATCAAAATCATAATATTTTTATTTCTCTTTTCTTATCTTGTGACCTAGGGTCCAACGATGACGATGGGTGAGGGTGTAAATAGTTTGATTTGGTTTGGTTTTTGAAAAATCGAACTGAATTGAATCGATAAAGTGTGATCTTGAATCGAACCAAATCTTCCCCAAATTGAAAAATCTAGTTCTGTTTGATTCAATTTGATTCGGTTTTTCGATTTTTTCCTTTGTGAAGAAGAGATAAAAAAAAGATGAAAAAAAAATGATTTTAATTTGATCGTTTAATTTTTATTAAGAATTTCGATTCATTTCGTTAATCAAATCAAATCGAAAACTGTACTGAATTAGAAAAGTTAATGATTATTTTTTAATTAATTGAACCAAAATTGAAATGAATCGAAAATGTACTTCTATTCCATTTTGATTTCTGTTTGATTTTTGGTTCGATTCTTTAACACTCTAATGATGGGTTATATAGAGGGATAAGCCAGGCTAATATCTACGAAAAGCAGGGCCCGACCGCACGATGGGAACACGTGTCGAGATCCGAGTGGGGGCGCGACTAACCAGGGTTGAGTCAGGATCGGACCGCGGTTACTCGTTGAGATCCGAGGCGAAGCGGCAAGGCATGTGCCTCCTTTCTTGTCAGTTTGCGAGAGAGGGAGAAAAATCTCAGAGATGCTTCGGTTGGAAGGCGACGCGAAACGACGTCGTGGCCTCACCTGCACGCGCGTCCGCGTCGCGTCGAGCGGGCGTACGATGTGCGAACCTCGGAGTCCGAGCCTGGTGGCCCAAGGACACGTGGGGGAAAAAACGTGGTGGATGGTTCGAGAAACGCACGGGTTTGATTTCGGCGGAAGGGAGTGGAGGAAATTCCTCGGCTTGAATTTCGTGGATCGCGTGCCATTATACGAGGTAATGTTCCATTTTTATAGCGCCACGTCAGCAGCGGTTGGCGCGAGTCCGCAACAGTGTTTAAATGGGCAAATGCTGTTGGGCTTCTTTTTTTCTATTTTTACCCACTTACGGCATATTCGTGACGCCCCATTTGGCATATAAGAATGATGAAATTGGAAGTGCAAATTAATCTAAAATTTTTATTTCGAGCGACGCCTCGAAATTGGGATGTGTCCTGAACGAGTTTTAATTGTTTTGTTTCCAGTAATTAGATATAATGGCAAATTAAGTAAGTCTACTTAATGTATCAAATATTTTTCCATGAAAAAGTTACCGAATTCCGGGTGTGCTTGCCTTTTTCTTTCAATCCGTTCTCATTGATTCTCTCACTCGTTCTCACCTCTCCCGTGGTGATGAAAATGCGGGAATGTAATGTTTTTCATTCCCAATTTCCATGGTCATCCCGCCTCATTCCTATATGCCAAAGTGTGGCAAGAAAGAGAGCGAGGCTTTCATTCCCAATTCAATGGTTTTATTCGTGACGTTGGGATGTGTCCTAAATGCAAATTAATCTTAAAATTATTGGTTTTGGTGACACCTCAAAATTGGGATGTGTCCTAAAAGCCCCTTAATTGTTTTTGTTTCAAATAGTTAAATACGATGGCAAATTAAACAAATCTTTTCTTAAAAGATTTACCATCTAATTAATAGTCCACCTGTGTGGTCTTCGTGCCGTTCATGTCCCCCTGCTCTCACGTAACAAACGGCTCATGAGAAGCAAACTCCAAAAAAAAAACCAAAAAATTATAAATCTATCTTTGTATTGATTCATTTTTAGTCATTTCAATTATATCGATTGAGTGCTGAATATTTTCATATTTTGCCAATTCATTTAACCAATAAATTGCTGACGTAGATACGAATCGCTTGACATTACACCACCGGCATCAACGTGAATATTTTTTTAATAACATTTTTATAATTTTTTTGAAAATTTATAAATTTTTTTTGGTTTTTTTTTTTTCTTTACTTTTTATTACTGAGTATTAGTGAGGCCTCGCCGGTAGCTGTCCAAGACGGTCTCACTTGGGTAGGGCGAGGATTGGCCAGATCGAGCAATCTCTGGCCCTTGCTTGAGATTGGCCACTAGTAAAAAGAAAAAAATCTTGGTTGAGTAATCTTTCTATTATGTTTTTCTTTTAAATTATTATTTTTAAATTTTTGATAGTGCACGACATCTGGAATGTAAGCTCCTCCTATGAAAATATATAAGCAAGACTTCTATTATGTTTGTTTGAGCGAGAGATTTGATGTCTAATTCAGCAATCCAAAAAAGTGTTTGAATAAAAAGATTGATGGTGGACCTTTTCTAAAAAGTGTGGGAATTATTTTGGAAAATAAAAGGTAAATGGATGATTTTGATTATCGAGTAAAAGTATAGGGACCACCGATGACATTATATCAAACCTAAATTTGTTTTTGTTTTAACCTATCTAACCCTTTTGTTTCTAGCTTTGCCATGGAAAGCAAAAGGCCACTTTGGTGCACAGCAAGTGTAGGACAAATGGGCACGATTTGGCCAGTCATTGCAAAATCCCTCCTAGGCTTTTTTCCTTCTCAAACCTGGAACCTCCAAAGATATATGGGCAGGACATGGACCTAACAAAATCCTTTCTCATACTGAAAATATCTCCCTATTAATTATAGTCAGTGCCCTATCCATTGAACTCGATGATGATTCCTTGATCTAAAATCATCTCTCAAAATGACTGAAATACCCTTGTTGGAAAATACGAGACTATAATGTCATATGAAATTTCATAACTTAATTAGGCTGGTCAATTGAAGTATCACATAACATTTTGATTGCTCCAGTGCCTTTTTTTTTTTTTTTTTATGCATTTAAGAGTTGGGATGTCATATCGTGTTGGGAGTCTAAAGACTTAGGGGGCAAATTAGGGGACCTTGATATGCAAACAATGTAACTGTAATACTACCATTATTTCACCTAAAAACCCAATCGTCCTTTTAGCGAATAACTTGTATCTATGCTTTAGATGCAAGTGCAATGTATCTCCCTCCGCGATATTTTTTAAGAGAATTGTCAAATGGAATTTTATGGTTGCTGAATTCAGAATGTTGGGAGAGATCATAATGTACCTCAATGGAGTCTTGTCTGATGGTGGAGCTGTTTGGAAGTTACCATTTTGATTAATTGAGTTGAAAGGTTGTATACTCATTATTATCAACAAACGAAAAAAGATTAGTAGGTTGGGCAAAAAGTTGCCACGTGACTTAACTAAATGGTAATAATCCATTGATTGGTGGCTAATACACTATCAGTAAAAGGGCAAGGTGTTTTTTTATCGACTTTTACCTGTTCGAAATGACATTTATGCCATCAAATAACAATCGTGGTACAAACTTATTCTAGTAATGCAACCAAATGTTTCAATTTAGCATGTGGCACTCGGTCAATAAAGAAATGGAAATCATACATTAATAAAGCTCCTTTTTTTCTTGAAAAGTAGACAGCATTTTGTTCCTTTAATTGTGAGCTTTTCGACGCCTCACGAATCGTGTAGATTGGAGTTTTCACTGGAAAGATATTGCAATTTTTTTTAGCATGGCTGTCCATTTGGCCCAATTAATGAAATCTGCAATACATGCACATTTTTGCAATCAGAGCATATATTCAAAAATTCAGGTCATTTTTGTTCCGAGGTTTTGCGCTTGGCGATGCCCTGATGCTATGATAATTGCATTGCACACGAGAGAGGTGACACTATACAAAAAAATTGTTGAACAGTTAAAATTGAAAAGAGATAGATAGATAGATATATTTAGTCTTGAATGGATTTTATATTTGTATCGTCAAATGATGACTGTATCGTTTTCTTCCTTACAACTTAAAGAAAAAAGGAGGGGTTGAGAGAGAAGCTTTTAAGTGTGGTTGTTAGATGGTTGGTCCGCGACCCATTGGCCCCATTAAAAGAAGATTCAAGGATACATCGAATCTCTTGGGTTTCACGCTGTAATATCTGCATCCGTATTGGAGAAGCAACCTGTAAAAAATTTGATGGTCTGTATTCATTGATATGAAACTTCATAAAGATGAAAATGACTTCTAGAAAAAAGATATTATAAACATGCATGACAAATACGATCGTTATAACTTAATTGGGTGGAGTGTCTTCTTCACAAATGCACTAGCTTAGTTAGGTGGAGTGTCTTGTCTACAAATGCACAAATGTTTTTTGAAAGAGTCCATCACATCATGAAATAAAAATAATTAGATAAAGACCAATTAATTCTCTTCGAGAAACTTGTGTGGACATCCTTGAGGAGAGGCCAAAGGACCTTGAACCCAAAACATTCAAGAGATCTAATTATGCCCGATTTGTGAAAAATTTAAGTAAACGTCTCTTAAAAAATTCTGAATTTCCGTAGAAATTTGGCTAGGAAAATATCAGAGAGAGAGAGAGAGAGAGAGAGAGAGAGAGAGATAACGTTAATTGAGGTCAAATATGATAATACATAATATAGAATCGAAGGTCAGTTTCTGTGTTTTGGAGAAAAACAGTGGAAGGAATGATTGTGTAAGGATTGACAGTAGACAGAAAATAAAAATGATGCCCACCTATTTGGATGAAGAGGAAAAACAGGGAGAAAATAGATAAAGTTCAAGTAAATTAAAAAAAATTAATAAAATCGATAATTCATCTTTTCTTTTTCAAAATAACACTTCATTCATTGAAAATGAAATATAAGAGAAAAATAATGTAGTTTAACTATAAATCAAGACAAATCATAGACAACTTTAAAACAAAACAAGCTCTAGATAACAAGATGAATCGTCAAAATAAGTAAAATAAGTTTATATTGAGGAAAAACAATTTCGCTTTTTGGTAAGAAGGGAACCACTTTTCCTAAATTAAGCAAATGAGAACTAACTTTTTTTCTTGAAAATGATTTTTATGGAAAATATTTTCTTTTGTCATGAAATTTCAATGAAACAAATGCACCCTTATCTCATACTAATTTTTGTCTTTGAAAAATTTGAAATTAGTACCCAAATGGCAATTTACTCCAAACTAATTTAAATCTCACAAGAAACCGAGCGGTACTCCCAACTCAAATTTACTTTTGGTTAGCATTTCATCCGATATCCCATTAGCATTGAATCTGATGCAAAATATTATAGATCTGACATGAAAAGCCTAACGCGTTGACACGTGTACATTTTAACATGGGGGTAATTCTAGGTCAAGCGTATCGATTTGGAATTTTATGTGAGACAAAAATTAGTTTTGGTTAAATATGTCATGGGCTACCAGTTTAAATTTGTTGTTAAATGAAAATTAGTTTGGTAAAAATGTTATGGATACCAATTTAGGATTTTTAATGGTATTAAGAAAAAAAAAAATGTCGGAGTCCCCCTCCCCATTTTCTTAGTCTCAAAATCTCTCTTCCCAAACATAGTTTCGAAAAAAAAAATCTACATACAAAATATCAACTTTTCTCAAATTATTATACGATGGGTAGAGTGTTGTTACAAACATACATCTGCGCCAACGATTGCCAACTAATAATCCTAAAATCACAAATTTCGATTTTTTTTTTGGGGTAATTGCATCCGGAAGGAGGATGACAACTTATCATCTATAGTCCCAAAAGTGCTTGAGATGGACAACCGTTTCATTCAGTTCCATTCCTTCCTTATCATAAATTAAAATTATCATACCACTATTCTTTCCACAAAATTATTAAAAAAATCCCAAAACTCAACTTACAACGAAAAATGAAAAAAAGAAAAGTTATCAAAGTGCCCCACTTGCCAAGATTGGAGGAAAAGTTCAATCAAATGGCGCTTAGATGACATCAAATTTCGACCACCGCGTTGTCTTGTGTTGAGAGAACCGACCACCAAATTTAGCATCAACGGCACTGCCGGTGCACCGGAAAATATTTTATATATCGACTATATTATTAAAGAAAGCATTATTCATTTTATATAATTGAAATTGCCTCTTTAAAATCTTGTGTGTAGTTGGAGAATCTCTTTGCACGTCATTGTCATGCCACTCATCGTCAAAGTATATTTGTCAAACCGTGATTTTTCCGAGAAAATTAAATCTCGTCATCAATGAGCCAAAATGGTTAATTTTCAAATTGTTCCTCCATTTCCCTCTTCACATCCGATTGGCCCACTTAAACAAGTGAAGTGGCCAAAGCAGAAAAAGTGGGTATCCACAATTTGCAATCGTGAGGTGATTAATACGCCGGAAAACAGATTAGTGCTAAAGTTGCAAATTAGTGAATCCCACATCATGGGGCCTCTCCAATGGATCTTTGTCGGGTGCTTGTTTTGGTGATTTCCCATGAGTTGTTCAATGGAAAGAAGGGAGAGGTACCCGCAAAGAAGATCCAGTCATTTGTGATCAGGAGCATCACCAGTTTATTTTACCCCCACAAAAAGAGAGTGTGAAAAGGAGTGTATCAAAGCTTTTTTGGGATTTTTTTTGTGCCTAATTGGAGTTGAAACAGAAGTTTGCGGATTGTCTTCCTCTTATATGTAGGCGAAAGGAAGGGGAGGAACGATCAGTCCAACTACACCTCTAAAAAGGTAGTACAAGGGCGTCACGCTACTATGAATTGTTTAAGACAAATTGTAACTCCTTAATCCACCCTGAACACAAAGGTTCAACATCGAGAAGTCAGTCATTGCAGCTACACCGATGTGCCAAATTTCAGAAAATATCTCCACATGATGTTAATGGGTGCCCATTGCATAAGCCGGCTAGAGGTTTACTCATTGTATTGCCTAGACTTGTGGCCTCATATATGACATCCCTTCACCACTATCGTGGCGTATGAACTAGATTCATCGATTTGGCACGGATTAGGGTTTTAACTCATGTGAAGCATGGACCGCAAACATGAGCTAGCTGTGCCTGGAACAAGGTCACAAGTTGGAATGAGGATTAGTCTTGTGGGGCATGAACTACACGAACAGGTGGTGGCACGGCAGAAGGATTAATCTTGTGGGGGCATGAACTACACGAATAGGTGGGGCACGGGATGCTTGCTCTAGAATGATCCAAATGCCAAGGGACTAGTTCAAATGCAAAAGAAATGTGCTACATATTCTACCAACGATGGGAGACGAAAGGAACCCGATAAAACTAAACCAACATATATGAACACCCCAATAAAAATTAATTTGTTTTCTCCAAGGAAAAAAAAATATTTGCTTTTTTATTCCAATCCAAGATAAAAACTAAGTTGATCCAAGTTATAGGGTCCTTGTTCTAATAATTTACACAGCCAAATAGATGAAAGTTTAAATTAAATTTCACACTAAATCCTACGTACTGTTAAACTTATTAAACCTTCTTGCAGTTTAGCAATCTCTCCATTAGACGCCCATTGTTTTATGTTGATGGAATAGAATTTGTTGTGAACACTTGAATTTTAGTCGAGATATTAATTGGGCATTTAAATAATAAAAAATTAATAAAAAAAGAGAAGAGAAAAGAAAAAGGCCTATCAATCATTTCATATGACCCAATTCGCGCAACACTGGCCTGTATGTAGGATCCGTTGTTAATAATTTACGCATAGTCAAATAGATGAATATTTAAATTGAATTTCACTTTAAATCCTAAGTACCATTAAACTTAATTTTACCTCCTTGCGGTTTAGCAATCTCATTATTAGATGCCCATTGTTTTATGTTAATGGAATAGAATTTGTTGTTGACATGTGAATTTTAGTCGAGATATCAAATGGGCATTTAGATAATGAAAATTTAATTAAAAAAAAAAAAGAGAGTGAAGAGAAAAGAAAAAAGGCCGGTCAATCAATTCATGTGACCCAATTTGCGCAACGCTGGCCCATCTATAAAATTTGCCCATTTCAGCTTTAGTGGACTTGGTACATGAAGCCCCAAAGGAGAAGAAAATGCCCAGTCTCAAGTCTTTCTAGGTTACCCGAGAGGAAGAGGACCCAACAAAAAGAGAGGGGACTTGGTACGTGATTCTAATGTCTCACCATGGCATATGAGTCTAATCTAGAAGCCGAACACACTTGATGACCCATTTCATTCCCCAAACACACGCACGTCACCTGTTCGATGAAATGTATACGTGCTAGTTATTTCCAATTCTATCTAATCCGAAAGTACATTTTGACCTAGATTAAATGATGTTGAATTGATTTTTTAGTCATTTAAGTATGAGTTTAGCCATTTTATCATGACCGAGCTTGTTTGTGAATCCCTGCCTTTCTCTACTTGATGTTCTATGCCCCACTCGGGTTAACCTGATGTCGATGTCATGTTTGTGGATTTTCCGAGGACGCTCATTTGATCCCTTGTTGTGATTTCACTATGAGTCCCAACTCTTGCATTGTCTCGGTAATTCTCGACCTCCTATATGTCCAATCAACTGTTGGGCCTCCACGCATTTCGGGGGTAATATTGTGTGTTGAATGAGGATGGCTACTCAGTGGAGGACGATGGAAATGGTTGGTGGCATTCAGGGATTCATGGTGGTGGCTGGGGGAGTTATAGTCTGGTGACTGGAGACAGGCAAACGGCGGTGGTGATTAGGTGATGAATATGTGGATTAATGATGGAGTATATAAGTTCATATTTTAATTCTAGCAGCATTCGGATTGGAGATTTTTGGGTTAAATTTCATGTCAACTAGGCTTGGGCACAGTGAGATCGTTTCGGAAGTGGGCCTGAGAATTTGTGGCTCAGGAGGGCTTAAGTTAATAAAGCCCAATTGATGTCACTGGCCCAGATCATGAGTCCATATCTGACCTTATATGCGAACAGGGCCCAAGGGCCCAGCTTGGGTTCCCATTTGCAGTATTAAAATATTAAAAAAGAGACATTGATTAAGTCGTTAAGTTTTAGAGTTGGATTTAGCTTATTTTATTTAGTTTGTATACACTTAGTTTAAGAGTTTTAGTGAACATTTTTTTTTTATATTGCTTGAGTTTAGGGAAAAGTATCGAAAATGTCCTAAACTTACGCATTTGTACTAATTTTATCCTAAACCTTTCAATTAGATAAATTTATTCCTAAACATTTTGCATTGACACTAATTCAATTCATCCAGCCATTCTTAATTGGAAAAAGCTAATGTGGATTTCAAATCAGCGTTGGCCGGCATTGTTAGTGTTGACATGGACGTTGAAGTGTGAAACAATTTGGCGTTGTTTCGCTTAAAAAAAACAAAAACTTTTTGCTCCCAAAATGCGTGATTCTTTGGCCCCAAACTGAGGATAATCTTTGTCCAAACCCTATTATGATCTCCCCAAAATTCACAACAATTTGCCGTAGATTCAATCACGTCTTGCCAATTCTCTTAAGCCAAGTCGTTCTTCGATTAGTCACCTTCATTAATCGAGCCCCTTTTGGTTGACGCCTTCATTTGTCACAATCCCAAACTCGCCCATCTTTGTGGGCGAAAACCCGATTCACCCATGACCTAGTTGAGACTCGATTCATCCGTTACAATTCGCAGCGAACACAATTAAGTGTCGTGGTCCCGGTTTGATTCTTGTACAAGCTTTTTCATCACTTTATTACTTGAGACATGCACAATCACAATTAAGTCATTGAGTTGAGTATATGTGTATTCATTTTCTTGATTCATCGAGGGTCTCTTTTGTGGAATAGTAGGAAAAGAATACTCTATGTGCCATAACTTGGCACAAGAGGACACATAAATACCAAAACTTCCAAAAGGTATATCTTAAGTGCCAAAATCGGAGAAGAGAGGAATACTTAAATGTTAACGGTGAGAATTTTCGGCCAAATAGCTAACATGACTTTTTTCAGTGAAAACTTTAAATGATGTGGCATTTCTTATAAAAAAAATTATTCACGTAGACAAGGCGAACGATGTCACACCGTCCACATAGACTTACGCGAGACAACACTACATGACGTCGTTTTGACACTTAAGTGATCACTCTCTACAAAACTTGACACTTAAGTGTTTACTTTTAATCACAAGTGGCATTTAAGTGATTACTTACACTATAACTTGACACTTAAGTGATCATTTTTTAGTCATGACTGGCTTTTAAGTGAATATGGAGGATGACATTGTTTTAGATAAGGATTACAACAATCAGACGAGCCATGTAGGCTGATTTTATAAATAAAGTAACACCATGCCAAGTTTTCGGCAAGCTCGTCGAAGTTAACACTTAAGTATACATTTTGAAAGTTTTGACACTTATGTGTCTCCCATGCCAAGTTGTGGCACTTGGGGTGTTCTTTGCCCATGGAATAGACGTAGATTTATCAACTGGGGCACCCGCAAATCTCGCTGTCAATTGAGTCCAAATGATGATTATTTTACTAAACGAGTAAGGTTCATGGTGGTCTTGTCAACAAAAGAAAAATAAAGAAATAAGATTTCATGGCGGTGACTTTGAGTTCTAATGTTTGATAATTAAAAAAGAGATCACAATTCCACATATTGTAAAAGTTGATTTTTATTTAGGGGTGTAAGTGATTCAGTTTGGTTTTTTGGGAAAACCAAACTGAACCGATAAGAAAATTCACAGAACTGAACTAAAATCCGATCCGAACCAAACCGAAATACCAATTCGGTGTGGCTTGGTTTGGTTTTTCAGTTTTTGCTTCTGTTTATATTTTTTTTTCTTGTTATATATTATAAGATTAATTTTCCAATCAAATGTCTTTTGCCCAGCAAGATAATAACTTCATTGGTTTTCATAAGAATTTTATTTTTTTAATTAGGTGAGAAAATAAATTAAATATACCGCTATTACTTTTCCAAATGAAAACAATTTTGCAAATGCTACCGCGTGGAAAAAAATTAAAAAAATATTAACAATTAAAAAGCATTTAAATTCACTGGTCGTATTTACACTAAACTAAACTGAACGTGTCCAAGAATTTAGTGCTTTTGTTTGCACATACATTTGCTCATGAATTATCATTTGGTAATTTTCTTTCTTTTTTACTTTTTAAGTTGCGCAATTTATTATGTAAATTGACGTATAACTCTTTCTATCATTTTTTGAAATTTGGATAATATTTAAAGATTCTAACAGGAAAGGAAAAGAAAATACAAATCATGCTGTGAGATGTTGGGCTGTATTGGGGAGCCTGTGGTTAGGCTGTTCGTGGTTGAACAAGGAAGGATAATTGGTGCCTTCATGCATCCACATGATCCTGTAGTTCTCATATGCGACCCGAGCTGGGAGCAAGAACGGATCTCCAAATGCAAGAAACCAAAGATCGAGCAGATCAAGATAACATAGATGATATGATCGAAATACCAGGGTTGTGAAGCTATTCCACTTTCAAGTGCAAGTAAGTTTTTCAAGGGCTGATGGCCTGGGCAAGTATTCAATCAAGTCAGTGAATCTGTTTCATCAAGATTTATCTTCAACGGGCATAAATATCAGCTCTACAATGCTGTACTGCTGTGACAAATTGTCTTACATCGCTAGAGAGAGAGAGAGAGAGAGAGAGAGAGAGGGAGGGAGGCCATTATGTTGGAAATCCTTATGTGAACTGTCCTCTATACTAGAATAGTTCCATTTTGCAAAGAAAACAGGTTGTCGTTACATATTTGAAACCGTGCTGTGGACCTTATTTTAAGGCGATCCATTTGTTTATGGCCTTCTCACATCATCATTTATGTTTTGGATTTTGTATAGGTCACTGGAACACCAATGTGCCTGAATATAAGCTCTCTTATTCCTTGCTCTTAATATTCGGCATCAGTTCAAATGTATTCTCGGTCCTCTTGTGCCTGAGTGCATGTATGTGATTATGGGAAGACTCAGAGCTACCGCCAGCTGCAATCCTTTCATTTTCCAAAAGATAAAACCTTCTATTTGTCTTGAACATGAAGATAAAGATCTTAGCTTCTTTCAGAGTGGGCTATGTTCTATGCAGACTGATTAGTTTGTATGTTAAGTCCATGGACCGTGCCTACAGAAACAACCAATCTCATTGGATTGATGCTACAATTAGTCTGATAAACTAAAGAAAGACACGGAACAATGGAATGCAAGCTGACTTTTAAAGGAAACATTGCTGTGGCAACTTTCCGATTCTTTGCATTATAGAGCAGAGAATGAAGAAAGTTAATCTCAGAGCAGTCCCACATCCAGGAAAATCTTCCAATTCCGCCAAAGTGAAAAGGAGTGCAAAGCATTAGCATCAATAGGAAGACAAGCTACATGCACATGAATTGTGGCACGACATACAAAATCCACTTTTACAGTTGCACTTGTCAATCACTCTATGTCGCGCTCAGGGCAAAATAGCCGTGAAAATCAGAAATTAAGTACTACGCGAGTGATGGTGAACAACACCAAAAACGCAACGACCGCATTGACAAAATTAGACAGTGGAGGATTTGTGGGGCTTTTTGTGCTCTTGCTGGTTGTTCTGGTGGATGCAGCCACTAAATTTGATTTCTCTCGGGCATATTTGATCTCCTTGCTGTTTGCCTTCTTGGTTGAATTACCATCTGAACCGCGCCCTTTGTACTGCACCTGCCAACATGAATTGTTTCAAATGGTGAACTGACAGGGAAAAAAGAGAGAAAGGATCAACAGGATACTACAGAATGCAGATTTTTCCTAGTGTTTTCAATTGTTTGTGTCAGGCGATTGTCCATTATAGATAGTCGGCCCTACAGCAACAAAGCCTTGCATAATATCAAATGGATCAACAGGAATAATTGAGGCATCATTTTCATCTCATGACAAGCATTCATGTTTATGTTCTCAAATCGTCTGGAAGCTCTAATTACATAATCAGCCTTTTTATCATCTTTCATAACCTTGTTCAATATATCATCTGCAATTTTCTGTTTCACCATTCTTCTTCATAGTTGAATCAAACCTGATAAAGCATGAGTAATTTAGAGTGAAATTTCACTTCCTTTCGGTAAAGAATGCTAGAATTCCATATATAGTTCATGGCAGTCAAAAACGGAATCCCACCATCTGATTGACTACCCAGGCAATGCACGTCAACATATAAGAATAGCAATAAGACAGTGCGTTAAGTTTAGGAGCTGCTTTAACCTTTTCTCTGGCTGCTGTTTTGTCCGAAGATACGCGTTCTGGTTTGATATTTATGGCTACAGTTTCCTGCTCAACCTTTTCGAGCCTTGGCTCTTCATCTTTGCTATAGCGTTTTGCACTTGCAGGTCGTATGGGAGGTGCCACAGGTCTGTGGCGCACCCCAGGTACAGGACGCGGTTTAGGTTTCTCAGAGGCGACAGGTGAGCCATTGAACTTCTCCACCACGCCTTTCTTTTCCTCAAGAGCGACAAAACCATGGACAGAGTTGGTTGTTCGTGCTCGCCGATTCATTAGAACAGGATGTTCATGATGCCAGTTAGATGTTAGGTCATACTGCAAAAACAGATTGCAAGTGACAAAATGAATCAGAGGAATTAATTTAGGCATTTACCTAATCTCATAACCGAACTTCAAGATTAGGTTTTATAGTGTCCATCGTTCTTATATAATTGCAAGTCAATTAAGCACGAGTAACTTAAGCGAAAGTCCACTTAGACCGGTTTTATAATGAACTCACTATTCTACACAAAGACGATTGAAAGGAAATCATCCTTATTTTTCAGGTAACCTAGAAAAGGGAATTGCCCTTCCAATGCATTTTAAACCATTTAAAAACTGTACTAGAGAAGTAATCACAGCAATCAAATGACTTTTAAGTAAAGAATTTTGACCTCTGGTTGCATGTATCCTTCCAAGAACCTGGCATAGGCAAGATCGGCATTTTGCATGTCACCAACATCTTCATCCTCTTCACTTCTTCCAAACATTAATTGAATCGATTCATCAGTAAGACCATTGTCCCATGGCATGTCCATAACAGAAGGACCCTCAATATTCGTAGGCTGATGTAAGTTGGTGGGGAAGCCATTATTTTGCGATCCTGGTGCAGGATCAAGCCGCTGCAGGAAGCTAGCCACAAATTCAGCTCGGTTCTCGGGCAGAATTAACTCAACCAATTGAGCCATCTTTTCTTGGACTAAAGGCTGTAGTAACAAGTGAAAAATTAGCCATTAACACATTGCGTGCACTATTTAAGACAGATCTTTAGTGTATAAACAGAACATTTTGTCGTCCGCACCTCAGGAAAAAAGTCCTCATCATCAGATTGACGAAGATACAATTCGAAATCTGCCAGGTTAATGGCTCCACGCTCTGATTCTATGGTTGAATTATTAGCCTTCTCGTCTCGTTCATGCTTTAAGTGACACAGAACATGAGTTATATTCAACTGCCAAAAGACCATGATATACCAGTTCATTCCATTAGATCATCTTTCTTCAAAAGTAAAATTCTGCTCACAAATTTGGCAAAATTCTAAATATGTATAAGATTTCAATCTTTCGCAGTAGAAAGTGAGCAAGAAAATATTTCTCTGCTTCTTAGGACTCGTGGAAAGTTTTGAATGAGTGCTTCTGCAGATTATTGTAGCTATACTTCTCATGTGAAATGTTATCAAATTGATGCATCTTGTGAATATAATTAATTATAACGAATAAAGGAGGGATAGAATAAGTACATCATTGGCGAGTAGATGATATTCATGGATGACCCAGTCAGTCCTGTCGGCAGTCTTGCCTCGACCTTTGTAGAAGACTAGATATTTCCTGGTACCGATTACTGTGCCAGTAGCTCTGGCATTGACTTCCTTGTCGTCGCCTGTCTTCTTCCAATAGCCAGAGGTAGTCGATCTTTTGACCTTTTGGGGTGTATATGGACTGAAGAACCACCACTCTTGAACTTGGTCATCCCGGCGAATGATTGATTCATCTATAAAACTCATCAATTTCTTATTATCAAGAACTTGTATTTCTTTTTTATGACAGAACGAAGGATTTGCATTTCACAATTATTTGCTCCTTATAAGGTGAAACTTACACCAATTGACATCTAATCAGCACATTCTCTGACTTTTCATTGATTGATGATAAATATTATACTCCAAAAACCCATGAACTTAAGGTAATAAGTTTCCGACAATCATGGCTGCAGAGAAATTGTACCAAAGGAGCAAGCAAATTGATGGTGGTATCTGTTCTTACCATGAAACTTGTCTGGTAGTGCCCAAGGATCCCACAGGCAGATGTCGACATCGGGAATTATGCAGCGATGGTCTACGATTCCTTGGACTCGCCTCCTCAAGTAATGAGTCACGATTTCCTCCCCAGTTGGGTGGAATCTGTATCCAATCGGCAAATCCCACGATTTCCTCCCCATCTCCTTCCGTTCTGTTCTTCACTTAAGACACAAAGCAAAAGTAGAGAGCTCACTTCAGTTTGAGGAAGCAGAGAAGTGATCATCAACACGACCATTCGAGAGGATTCGAGAGGGTATTTATAATGTCTTCCCTTGTCTGAGAAGGTTGGAAACCTTTTGTAGCTGGCATTAGAAAAACTCGATCATGACTGACAGCTGATTGGGGTGGTCTGTACCTTCTGAATGGTGCCCGGTTGCCTGAAATAAAGTTCCTCTTCATTTCCCACATGATAAAGACGACAACCAGTGAATTCCCGGGATTTGCTCATGTGATGTGTCCTGTCCTGGTCGTTTCCTCTCATCATTACGATAGGAGACCCACTTTTCATTTCATTAATGACATTACGTGAATCCATGATAGAATCAACATTCTAGAAGTTAATTATTGATAGGGTTGTTTATGTCAAAATATGTCTTGAATTTAAGCCCGTCTGATAAAATTTAGTACAAGATTAATTATTATTTAAGGAGGACTGAATGTTTTAAATTGGATATTTCCTAGGTTTTCTTCGTATCAAAGTGGTGGACAAGAGTTGTTAACCAATGAAAGAAAAAGAAATAAAAAAAAAAGGGGGAAAGTCATGTCCACTAGGAACGTCTGAATTATCCGGGAGAAGCGAAGTAAAATTAGGAAAATCTGAGTCTGACTTTGTCCAAGAACTCCTTGCATATTTTCATATATAAGTATCTTTCTTCCTTAGACGAAGGGTTGTCGTAGTGTGGTCTTCATGCCGTTCATGTCCAGTGAAAGTTCTAGCCTTTGTGGAATTACACCAAGATTAATATATCGAAGCCAATCTTATGAGTAAGATTTATGAATTGTGAGATCGAGAAATTATTTCATGAGTAATTGTGAGGTTAAATATTGTGTGAATATTGGGTATAATAAGAGGTCGGAAAATACTGAGATTATTTGAGTGACTAAAGTATAGTTGTAATCTACACTGTATCGTTTGACTTGTAGTGGAATTTTATGATGCTCTTATTGTGAATGTACCATGTAAGTCTGGTGCCGCCTAGCACAATGGAGAGCTTCTGCGTGCTCTGTACCGCCTAGAAAGGCATTGACCATACAGCGAAGCTGCCACTAGAAGGTGTCACGCTGCAATGACATCATGTATATTCATCGTTGTGTTTATAATCCGTTTGGTATATAGGAATGATTTAATCCGAAAAAGAAAAAAGAAACTGAAAATGCAAATTAATTCGTGGCCCTCGCACGAACCTTGGACTCCACGTAGGGGCTAACGACACGTGGGGGAAAAAACGTGGATGGTTCGAGAATTGCACGGGTTTCATTTCGCGATGCAGGAAAGGAATTCTCATTTGAATTCTCATTTGAATTCGTGGATATTTGACAAAAAGTAGAAGAAGAATTCATGGATCAAATGCGATTATACAAGGTAACATTCGATTTTTATAGCGCCACATGAGCAGTTGGCGCGATAATATTTAAATGGGGAAATGTCTTGGGCTTTTTTTTTTTTTTTTTTTTCTATTTTTACCCTCTTAATGGTATGTTCATATAGCTAAATATAATTGTTTACGTAAATCATTTTCATAGGAATGACAAAAATGATAATGCAAATTAATTTAAAAATTATTGTTTTAGGTGACGCCTAATAAAAAGGAAATGACCTAGGATGAAAAGTTGGGACGTGTCCCCTAAAACAATACATGCATTTTAGTTTAGTTTTGTTTCATATAGCTAAATATAATTGCGAATTAAGTAAGTCTATTTAATGTATCAAATCCTTTTTCATGAAAAAGTTACCAAATTCCGAGTCTAATTAATAATCCACTTGGGTGCTTGCTTTTTTTCATCAATCTGTTGTCGTTGATTCTCAGTCATTCCCACCTCTCCCATGGCGATGAAAATGCGGGAATGTAATGATTTTTGGTACCCAAATTCCATGGTCGTTCCGCCTCGTTCGTGTACGTCGAAGTGTATCAAGAAAGGGTTCCCAACCCAATGATTTTATTCGAGGTGTCCACATTGTCGATCTGCCTTTAGACATAAATGACCCTTGAAAGGAACATTAGGCACCTCAAGTCCCGTCCCACAACAAAACAAAACACGATCGTACTTTTTGTTAAAAAGAAGAAGGTGATGTTGAAATATAATTATTTGTCAAAAAAGAAAAAGAGGGCTTTACTAACTTAAGCAAAATGAACATCATCTTAATTAGTACAATTTAACTAAGCAAATCAAGAACGTGAATTACTGAGATTTGCCTTAGTGATCACCCTTCCCACATAGAAAATGAGCGTGAGGGGTTCGAATATTTACTTTCTGAGAGAGGATTGTGATATAGACGATTTAATTTCAAGTGTAGGTTTTAACTTTTACATCTTGTAAAAGTCTGCGAGTGAGAATTAGACTAGGAATAGAGTATGATTGATAAAAAAAATAAAAAAAGTGGATAAACCACGACATCGCCATTCCACGTACAATCCCTTATCTAGTTTTGGAAATAATTAACCAATGGCAACGTTCGAATAAGCATCCCGTGGAAATTTGATCATTTGACTTGAAGAGCCTCAGGAGATTCACGGAAAAAACACTCACAAGCCATGAGAATCGCTTTTGCTCAATCATTCGCTTTTGCATCATGATTCGTGGTGGTAATTGAGTTCTGAAAATGAAATCGGAAATTATTTTCTATCCTTGGGAAAGAAAACTTGTTATATAAAGACTACACATACTAATTATCATATTTTAAACAAAATATTATCAAATTAAATTTCCAAAACATATATTTTATATATATAGACACACACATTTATATCGTAACCAATATATTTCTTACTCTTATGGAATTAGGGCTCGAGTGCTTAAGTTCTGCACACAACCTTGGGTTATTCGGGTTCGACTACTAGGGTCCTAAACCCAACTGTCGAGGTCTCGATTGAAGGAGTCAAGTTTCTTGGGTCCACATAGTGGGAACCCAAGCATGGGTGTTGGGGACTCAACCAAGATCTCAGTGGACCAAAACTTGAGTGTCGATGACTTGGCATGCAAGCCAAGTTGCCAAGCATGGCCTTTGAGGCCTCAGGCATAAGCACCTGGGTCTTAGGCCCACCTCAAGGGACCAAGGATAACCTTGTGGACCTGAGCCTAGACGCTGAGAAACTAGGTTGCTGCAATGGGCTCAAATTGATGTGAATGATATAGGCAAGTGAATCGAGTAATTAGGCGTGATTGTCGAAGACTCAACTAAGTGTTGGTGACTTGGCCACATGAGGTGATACCTAGGCATGACTGTTGAGAACTTAGGCACAAGCATCGAGGCCTTGGCCATTAAGGACCTAGGACTAACCTTTGTGGACTTAGGCTAGTGCCAGTGTCTTGGGCACGAGAACTGGGTACCTGAGCATGTCCAATAGGGGGACCTAGGCTTGAACACCAAATACTTGGGAATGGGAGCTAGATACCCTAGGGCATGGCCTCGAGGGATCTAGGCTAGCTTTGTGGAGCTAAGCCCAAGTGCTAGTGACTTGGGTGCCAAAGCTGTGTACCTAGGCATGGCTGTTGAAGAGTTGAGAACAAGCACCGGTGTCCTGGGCCCGACCTCGAGAGATATGAAGTCGGCCTCTATGGTTGGGTTCAACCACTGAGGACCTAGGCATGATTGCAACGTTCCTGTGCCCAAGTGATGAAATCTCTAGTCCAAGCGTTAATGCTTAGTTATATTTTGGAAGATGAATTCTAATATTTAAATGAGTAAATCATTTTTCTGAATTTAGACATTGGTTTTCCATTGATTGTGAGGAGATTTTCCTTGACTCATTATCCCAACCAATCCAAACACTGAAAAATGTGGAAAATATTTTTCAATGAATTTTTTTGTGAAACAAATAAAAACGAACTTGAAAGAAATGCCTCCTGCAAATCAATTTGATACACCAAACTGGACCTAACTCAAATAAGCGAGTGACTTTGATCATGAAATGAAAAAATGGCATGCCTCTTAAGAATAATATTTTTGATGACGGCTAAATCCCAATTTTCTCTTTTTCTCATTTTCCTCTTTTTCTGTTATTTCTCAAAAAGATTTAAAAAAGATCTCCAAGTAAAATTTAGATATCAACAATGAGGTTCTTGGACCAAACCAACGTTGTTCATCACTTTAACTTTTGTCTTTTTTAACAAACAAGTCTAGATATGTTATAGTAATCCATAAATCATAGGAAATTCCTCACATTTGGGCTATATTTTTTCTTAGAAAGTAAAAAAGCAACATGTCTTCTCACTTGCAAATCCACGTGGGATCTCACGCTTGGACTCTAATTGTTTTTTTCATTTTTGCTCATCCTAAAAATGTGTCTTACATGCAAAATAGAAGAAGATATGATTCCATTTTTATCTTTAGACCATTTAGGGAACAAGAAAGTTGTGCTTAACCTCAATCCTCAAGAAGTGGACCGAATTGGGAGCCACAAGACTGAGTCCTAGTTCTAGGGCCGAGGATTGGCCCATCCATGAATTGGTCACCCCCAATAAACAGTGGTATCTTGTTGACACCTTATCTTGTCTGTTCATTTTTGTACAAAAAAGCAAAAAGGTCAAAATGATAGAAATAGACAAGTGCGTAGATTAGCAAATAGGAATAGAGTTATTGGAAAACATATACATGTATAGAGGAAGAAATGAAAGAGGAAAAAAAAAGGCGCAGAAGGAAAGAAAAACAAAAAATAAAGAGGAAAAATGACAGAAAAAATGAAAAAGAAAAAGAAAAAAGAAAAAGAGGGGGAAAAGAAAAGAAGAAGAGAGAAGAAAAAAGAGGGGAGGATGCAGGAAAAGAGGCGCGGTTGAAAAAAAGGCCAGCTCTTCTCCTCAGCGATTCTCTCGTCAGGATTCCGCCCTTAGCAGCCTTCGGGCTGCAATCGAACAGGCCCTTTGGTCTAGGTCTTCTAATCGAAGACACAGAGGAGTTGTGCACTTGCTTGCTTCAGACGTTGGTGTTCCCATCGACATCCTGGGGAAATCTGCTCTCTTGCTCAATCGCCATGGAGCCTTGGTTACCGACCACATCAACTCCCTCATCTCCGGCCACCATAGCCACCATAGCCTCCATGAGTAATCATTTTCCACCATTCTTGAAGCTGTGTCGGAATGTCTCATTCAACTTTGTCCTATGACCAAGAAGACTAAAGTGGCTATCTTGTTAGAATACACGTATGAGTGAATTGTGTTAGAGGAATTCCATATTGGAAAATTGGTGTGGGGTGCAGTAGTTAATATATTCAAATGGCCTTAACTTTTTAACCTAAACTTTTGAGTGAAGATGAGTTTAATTTGCCATGAGTTACGACGCAAGATTGAGTTAGATCTTAGGCTCTTTAATGATATCAGAGTTATGGATTTCTTTGAATCATATTTGTTTGTTTGACACTACGTTTTGATGCTAGAAGAGAATCGCTTTTTCATATCTTTCATCAAGAAGTTACTTACACTACTGTTAGATCAGCATTTCTTCAAAAGTAAAATTCTACTCACAAATTTGGCGAAACTCTAACTATGTGTAAGATTTCAAGTGCAAGTAAGTTTTTCAAGGGCTGATGGCCTGGGCAAGTATTCAATTCATGGGTCAGCTTGAAGCTATTCCACTTTCACAATCATCATTCAGAACCCCCTTTCCAAATCTTTCATCAAGAAAAATTCATGGGTCGGCTTGAAGCTATTCCACTTTCACAATCATCATTCATAACCCCCTTTTTCATATCTTTCATCAAGAAATTAAATTTGGTGAAACTCTAAATGTGTAAGATTTCAATCTTCTGTAGTAGAAACTGAGCAAGAAAATATTTCTTTGCTTCTTAGGACTCGTGGAAAGTTTTGATGGAGTGTTTCTGCAGATTATTGTAGCTATACTTCTCATATGAAACATTATCAAGTTCATGCATGTTGTGAATCTAATTAATTATAATGAATAGAGGAGGGATAGGTTAAGTACATCATAGGCGAGTAGATGATATGCATGGACGACCTAGTCAGTCCTGTCGGCATTCTTGCCTCGACCGTTGTAGAAGACTAGATATTCCTTAGTACCGATTACCGTGCCGGTACCTCTGGCCTTGACTTCCTTGTCGGTCCCAGTCTTCTTCCAACTGCCAGAGTCGATCTTTTAACCTTTTGGGGGTGTATGCGAACTGAAGAACCACCACTCTTGAACTTGATCATCCCAGCGAATGATTGACACACCTGTCAATCTCATCAATTTCTTATTATCAAGAACTTGTTTCTTTTTCACGACAAAACGAAGAATTTGCATTTCATAATTATTTGCTCCTTACAAGGTGAAACCTCGCCACCAGAAACCATCAAATTGACATCTAATCGGCACATTCCCTCAGACCTTTTCACTGATTGATGTTAAATATTATTCTCCAAAAACGCATGAACTTAAAGGCAATAAGTTTCCGACAATCATGGCCGCAGAGGAATTGTACCGTACGAGCAAGCAAAGAGAAGGTTGTATTTGTTCTTACCAGGAATCTTGTCTCGTAATGTCCAAGGATCCCACTGGCAGATGTCAGCATTGGGAATTATGCAGGGATGGCTTACGATTCCCTGGACTCGCCTCCTCAAGTAATGAATCACGATTTTCTCCTCAGTTGGTCGGAATCTGTATCCAACTGGCAAATCCCGCAGGTTTATCATAGCCTCCATCTCCTTCCGTTCCGTTCCGTTCTTCACTTAAGACACAAAGTAAAAGCGATGAGCTCACTTCAGTTTGAGGAAGCAGAGAAGTAATCATCAACACGATCATTCGAGAGGGAATTTATTGATGTCTTCCCTTGTCCGAGAAGTTAGGAAACCTTTTGTAGGTGGCATTAGAAAAATCTTGATCATGATTGACAGCTGATTTTGCCTGCTTTCCTTGTCCTGATGTACCCCATAAGACTAGTTTATGATTCTGTACCTTCTGAATGGTACGCGGTTGACTAAATGAAAGTTCGTTTCCGTTTCCGTATGATAAAAGACAACGTCCAGGAAATTCCTGAGATTTGCTCCTGTGATGTGTCCTGGTCGTTACCTCTTATTACAACAGGAGACCTACTTTTCATTTCATTAATGATATTGCATGAATTTGAGTTAAAATCAACCTGCTAGAAATCAATTACTATTAGGATTGTTCATGTTAAAATATGTCTCGAGTTTGATTTCATCAGATAAAATTTGGTCCAAAATTAATTATCATTTATGGAGGTCTGAATGTTTCAAATTAGATATTTCCTAGGTTGTCTTCGTATCAAAGTGATGGGCTAGAGTTGTTGGCCAATGAAAGAAAATAAAATAAAAAAAAGGAAAGTCATGTCCACTAGGAAGGTCTGAATTATCCGGGAGAAGTGAAGTAAAATTAGAAAATTTGAGTCTGACTTTGTCCAAGATCTCCTTGCATATTTCATATATATGACCTATTTCCTTGTTCTGTCCATTTTAATGTTCGATTGCTTGCCTTTGCAATAATTCATGCAGTTGTGTATTATCATTTCAATAATGCTGGTTCACCCTGCACAGTCTCTTCATTTTCCAATATACCAATAAATTATGTATAGTTGGGATTTTTGTTAGTGCTTTGTTTAGTTGAAGAGAAAAAGAACTTTCCTGGGTTTATACTGTGCCGCATGATAATTGGCACTTTTCTCTAAATGTTTTTGCTACGAGGGCTAGATTAGCCGATCAATCCCAGCATTCATTTACCTTCGACAGCAAAGGAAAATGGATGCTTTTTTTTTTGTGCATGTCATACAGTGTCGCTGTTATAGAATGGTGATAAATGAAAGTTCAGATTAAGAAAAAGCGCTAAACAGCAGGATTTTTCTAAAATGAACGGCAACTCTAAGTTAGATGCATAAACCTTGACGCTCCAAAAACATTCATCTGACCTCATGGACCATGTGAGATTTGAGCATAAACCCTCGTGCGTGATACAAATATAAGACTGTGAACTATTGCACACAAGTATGTTCCTTACTGCTACTACTGCTTGCTTTTTCTTGGTAAATCCTTTGTGCTCACGGATTTTGGTGATCATCTTCCCCTTTTTCATGATGGGAGGAGTTCATGTACTCTATTTCACGAACTAATTCTTGCACTTTTAGCCAGTTATTTATGTTTGGTATGAGCCATCCTTATGGTATGTCATAAATCAGGCAATCATACATGGAAATCAAAGAGATTGCGAGTTCCAAAATGATAAATGCAGCTCAGCATAAATGTCCCCCACTCAAGATGACCACGCCATGACTCCATCCAGCATTTTTTAGGCAATAGAAGAAACTCCATCCAGACCTCTAATTACGTTATGAACAAATGTACCCCAACTAGGATTAATTTCCCGTTTGTTCTCTGCAGATTGAGGTTGCATTAGTTCAATGAAAGTGAGAGATATAAATATAAATAAACAAAATTCGGATTTGTTATAATAAAAATTCAATCAAATATACTCACACAGACACACTCCACCAGATGCGTTTTTCATCTTCCATAGATGGGTTCACAAAGAATATCTAAATCTATCAAATGCCCTTAAATGTATGGGTGAAAATAAGAATCCGAAAGCTGCATGCTAGGCCCAAAATACCTTAGTCCGAGTAGCTTTTTGTTAATACATATTTAGACAAATTAAAACTATACAAATCTTGAATATTTTGTTTTAATTTTACACTTTTATTTTTTTTTAATTTCTTAAACTATTTTGAATTTCTAGAGTTTTGACCAATTTAAGTCAAATTAAAAATCAAATCTTTGAATTCTAGTAGACAGTATAATTTAAAAACATAAAAATAGGTATTTCTTAAAGTCAAAGGCTTAGATCTCTTTGGATTCTCTTTTAAGCTAATTAGTGATTTACTTGTTCGGAGTTTGAATGGAATTTAGGCGTGCCCATCTGATGAAAGAAAAGAATTCCATTTTTTTACATTGGTTTGAGGTGGAAATATTCGTTTGTATGCTTGTAAAAGCTTTGTCTCTTTGCTGTGAATGTGCAATTCCACAAAGTTTAATCTCAAATCGGCAGATCGTATAGGGTTTTGAGTGCCTGCTTAGGCTTTTGTAAGCTCCACCAATGGCTCATCTAAACCCATAGTTTCATTCAAACGAGTTTGCCCGAGAAATGTTTTATTTTTTTCCCCCTGAAACTTCAATCCATTTCAAGCTTAGCCCAGCCCCAATCGAATACCCTTGAGAGAAAGGCAAGCCTTTTTTCCTTGTGTGGGTTCAAGTTTAAGTAAACCTACTAAAATGAGTCATAAATCCATTTATTAACCTATATTTGATAGGTTGAATTATTATATGGGTTAGTTTTTAATAAATAGATCATAATTGTGTTTAAATGTTAAAGCCAAAATAATATGGGTCTTAATGAGTTCACAATAACAATAGATCTAATTCACATTCATACTCTTTCTTACTTTCACTTGATCTTGTGCTTTCACCTCCGTTTGAATATATGAATTTTTCTATGTTGGGCTAAATATGAAAGTGTTTTAACAATATGTATCAAGTTGGGGGTTATTAAATTATATTGCATAAAAATAGATCAATTTGGGGTAGATCATTTTCGACCTGACATGATCTATCTATTTGACAGGTCTAGATTTGACATGGGGCTAAGAATGTTTAGGCCCCAAGCATTCAGGTTGTGCTTATTGAGCTCGGCCCAGCCTCCCACCCACTTACACCAATACTCGAATGCATATTGTAAATTGTGCTCGAATGTTTTGTAAGAGAAGTACAGGGAAACCATAGTGAATTTATTGTGAAAGTAAGATTGACCCCACAAAACACAAAGACGGATATGGAAGTCTACTAACTTCATTTACTTTGAACAAAAGAGCCGCTATAAATTAGAATGAATGATTTGCGCAGTAAGTTAAGATTGATTAAGCATAATATAGGCTCATGGAAATAGATGGAGGGCTCCTTATTGATTCCTTTATAATTTAATGTCAATTCATACTGTAGGCTTGGTCTCTAAAACCCATACATATTTCTTGGTCAAAGGTTCATTAGGAACCTACTTGCTACAAGCAAAACAAAATATATTCAAGTGCAACTTGTCATTTACTTTATAAGGGAGGAGCTGTAGGTGCTTAAACGTGTTTTATTTCTTCTGTATGGTACTCATAAATAAACATTGACCATCGTCCAATCGAAACAAATGTTAATGATTTACTATTGACGTATAGCAGTAAAATAATATTTTTGTTTGTGAATTACAATCGTGAAAGGATGCTGAGAAATGCGCACCAGTAAAAGTGAATGACTATTCACAGTCTACTTCGATAATTACTGTTGGTATATCGAGGGTTTGTCTCATTGAAAAAGGGCCCATGTTTGTGGGATCGGGAAAACATCGCCTCCGTTCGGTCAAGTCCTCGTGTGATTCAGATTCACGACCTGACAAAAAGAACGTACTGTCCTGTCCTTCCCCAGATCACACGACTGACTTTCTCATGAGCTCAGCACGAATGGAATGCTTTCGTTGCGGCCCACTTGGGATGCGCACGCTGTCCTTTTCGGGGTTTCGTTTTAGGAATTTGTTTAACTAATTTTCGAAAACACTAAAAATTTCACGTTAGAAGCTTGGTGGGACACGTGGCTTGCCCTGGGCAGAGGTGGGCTTAACCGGGGTTAAGTTAGGGTTCGACCGGGGTTAGCTGTTGAGATTTAAAGCTAGGAATCCGCTGGGCCACTTCGGACATCGTTGGATTCCGTGGATCTGATAAACGGCGCGGGGCGAAGTCGTGGCTTCGGACGCGCATCGTACGAGACAACGAACCGTATAAAAAGAACCAACAATCCGGGAAAATCGCCGAACCAAGAACCCAAGAACTCAACGAGCGCAATAGGGGAGGAAAAGGGTCGGATTCAAGAAAAGCTCCGTATCTTATTTTCCGGGACTTCAACATTACCACACAGCAGAGGTCTTGCGACCCAACAGACACCACTGATGGCGATAGGCCATACCCACACGCTGAAAGCCGAAAGACAAGAAAAACCCTTAAAACATCTACGCTCGTAAACGGGCGCAAGACCAGATAAAGATTCCATTAGGAGACGGGGTGGGATCCGAAGACCGATAAGGGCCGCCCGATCTAGGTGAGCTGGCCGGAGTCAGCGATCACCACGGTCATCCAGGGGCGGCCCCAGCTGGAGCCGACCTTCTCGATCGCCTTCACCACGTTCATCCCCTCGACGACCTGCCCGAACACAACGTGCTTGCCGTCCAGCCAATCGGCCCTGTCGAAGCAGATGGTGAACTGCGAGCCGTTGGTATCCGGGCCGGCGTTCGCCATGGACAGGATCCCTGGGCCGGTGTGCCTGTCCATGAAGTTCTCGTCGGCGAACCTGGAGCCATAGATGGCCTCGCTGCCTGATCCGTCCCCGGCGATGATGTCGCCGCCCTGGCACAGGGCCCCCGGGAACACGCGGTGGAAGGCTGACCCCTTGTAGTGGAGCAGCCTTCCGTAGCGGCCGACGCCCTTCTCACCAGTGCAGAGCGCGCGGAAGTTCTCGGCCGTGCGTGGCACCGAGTCGGCGTAGAGCTCCATCACGATCCGGCCCGCAGGCTGGCTGCCGATCGTCATGTCGAAGAACACCTTCGGGTTTGCCATTAATTTTTCTACGGAGAACTTGGCTGGCGGAGTGTGAAAAAAGGCAAAGTACTCCCGTTAGGTTATCGGCAGTGTGAGAAAATTGTGCTCTCTCCTTATCATATGGGAGATTTATAAGATTGGAGGGACCGTCCGATTGCGGACACGTGTCGCATTCCGGGCGGGCCAGATGAACGTTAGGATTGGACCGCCATTAGTTGTTCATACCCGAGCCACCAACGGGATACATTGAAAAGAATCCATCGATGATAACAGAACATTATGTTATATGTGTTTGGTAGCTACGTGAAACGTGTCAGCTAAGACGAAGACTTTTCTTCGCCATGAATGCCAATCCCCGAGCGCCACGTCGCCACCCATGCATTAGTATTTATTAACTTCGATTATGATACTCTTTTATTACGATTTGTCTAAGGGATTTGTCGCCTGAACGGTTGCTCCAACTTCCGGAGAAAATGCCAAGCCAATCAAATCTCGAGCCGCCTGACACAAATGGAGAGTTTCCGCGTGCTGTGTATCGCCGAAGAAAGGATTGACCATACGGCGAAGCTGCCACTAGAAGGTGTCACGCAGCGCTGTAATGCCGTCGTATATATTCATAGTTGTGTTTATAATCCGTTTGGTACATAGGAATGATTTAATCCGAAAAAGAAAAAGGAAACTGAAAATGTAAATTAATCTAAAAATTATTGTTTTTGGCGACACCTCGAAATTGTGACGCGTCCCAAAAGCCCTTTCACCATTTTTGATGCAAATAGTTAAATACAACGGCAAATTAAACAAGTCTACTTTACTCTATTAAATCTTTTCTATCAAAAAGTTACCAAAATCCTGATCTAATTAATATTCCACTTGCGTGCGTGCCGTTTATTATTACATACAATCGGACGATGGGAACACGTGTCGAGATCCGAGCGGGGGTGGGACTAGCCGGGGTTGAGTCAAGATCGGACCGCATTTAGTTGCCGAGATCCGAGGCGAAGCGGCAAGGTATATGCCTTTCCTTCTGTCAGTTTGCGAGGAAGGAAGAAATCAGGATGTGTCCTGAATGCGCTTTAGTTTTGTTTTGTTTCATATAGCTAAATATAATGACAAATTAAGTAAGTCTACTTAATGTATCAAATCCTTTTTCATGAAAAAGTTACCAAATTTCGAATCTAATTAATAATCCACTTGGGCGCTTGCCTTTTTTCATCAATATGTTGTCATTGTTTCTCGTCATTCCCACCTCTCCCAAGGCGACCAAAATGCGGGAATGTAACGATTTTTGGTACCCAAATTCCAAGGTCGTTCCGCCTCATGCTTGTACGTTGAAGTGTATTAAGAAAGGGTTCCCAACCCAATGATTTTATTCGAGATGTCCACATTGTCGATCTATCTTGAGACATAAATGACCCTTGAAAGGAACATCAGATGCCTCAAGTCACGTCGCACAACAAAATAAGACACAACTATACTTTTCATTTAAAAAAAAAAGCGATACTAAAACATAATTATTTGTAAAAAAATTAGAGAGCTTCGCTAACTTAAGCAAAATGAACTTCATCTTGAATAGTACAATTTAACTAAGCAAATCAAGAATGTAAATTACTGAGATTTGCTTCAGTAGTCACCCTTCCCATATGGAAAATGAGAGTGAAAAGTTCGAATCTTTTCTTTCTGAGAGAAGATTGGAATAATGACGATTTAGTTTCAAGTGTTGATTTTAGCTTTCACGTTCTATAAGGAGGTATAGTAAAAGTTTGAAAGTGATAATTAGATTAGGAGTAAAGTATGATTGACAAAAAAGAGAGAGGATAAACCACGACATCGCCACTCCACATACAGTCCCTTATCTAGTTTTGGAAATAATTAACCAATGGCTCCAAGATTGTATCTTCCGAGCAACGTTCGAATAAGCATCCTATGGAAACTTGATCATTCGACTTGAAGAACCTCAGGAGATTAGCGGAATAAACACTCACAAGCCACGAGAATCGCTTTTGCTCAATCATTCGCTTTTGCATGATGATTCGTGGTGGTAATTGAGATCTGAAAATGAAATTGGAAATTATTTTTTATCCTTTGGGAAAGAACACTTGTCATATAAAGACTACACATATTTTAAACAAAATATTATCAAATTAAATTTCCATAAATATATACACAAACACACACACGTTTATATCCTAAACAATATATTTCTTACTCTTATGGAATTAGGGCTCGAGTGTTTAAGTTCTGCGCACAACCTTGGGTTATTTGGGTCCAATTGCTAGGGTCCTAAGCCCAACTGCGAGGTCCTGATTGAAGGAGTCAGGTTTCTCGAGCAGTGGGAACCCAAGCATGGGCATTGGGGACTCACTAGATCTCAAAGGACCAAAACTTGAGTGTCGATGACTGTTGACACCTAAATTTTGGCAATTTGTTTAAGTGTTTATTAATTGTATTGGAAAATTAGGGATTAATTTTTAACACCTTAACAAAAAAATTTCATTAAAACTGCATCGCATATAGATATTAGGAACATTTGCGTAACTAGTTTTAAGTTTATAAAAAAAAATAAAAGTAAAAATTAAAATTAATTAATTAATTAAAAAATTCGTAAAAAAGGATAGTCGGGCCGGGTTCGGACCAGCCTTGGGCTAGCCCCTTCCTCTTTTCCCTTTTCTTTTTGGCGCCTGGGCTCGGCCCATTTTCCTTTGTTTTCTTCTTCCTCGGCCCGGCCCGCTCGCTTCTTCTTCTTCTTCCCTTCTCCTTCCACGCGCGGGAACAGGCAGCAGCAGAGGCAGAATAAAAAATGATGAAGCAGGTGCAGGTCAGAGCGGCAGAAGATCGGGGAGGCAGCGCCGGCGCGATCCGCGGGTCGGAGGGTTAGGTCGGCAAAGCAGAACGAGAGAGAGAAAACCGAGGAGACCGGAAAAGGGGGGCTGGACAGAACAAACTGGAGACAGAGGGCGTGCTCGAAGGAGAAGAAAGAAACGCAAGAGGGGGGCTGAACAGGAGCAGAAACGGAGGGCTCGAGAGAGGTTCTTCAGAGAAGAATCCGGAGAAGGTGAGCAAGAGCTGAAGGAGGTGTCGTTCGGGAGAGAGCGGCGAGGATTTTTGGGGGTCTTGGCTTCGGCGAGAGAGCGGGAGAGAGTCCGAGCGAGGCAGTGACTGAGGAAGAGCAAGAGAGCTTCAGCCGACGCCTCGGCCGCGCGCGAGCTCCGTCCGACGGCTCCTCAGCTGGCGTCCTCAAGCTGAACCAGGTAGGCCTCCCCGAGCATCCCTGTTCGTTGTTGACGAAGTCGCGGGCCGGAGCTCGCGCCGACCAGTTCCCGCGAGCCCCAGCCCCTGTCGTCCCTCCATAAATGTTTCTCAGCGTGCTGGCACGCTTAGTTAGAAGCTTAAGCCCGAGTCGATTATCGTTCGAGTCAGAAATTGTTCGTTTTGACAATGCATACCACCTGTTTGTTAAAATGCCTGAATGAAGTCCAAAAACCTTCATCGCCAAATCGTACTCGGTAACCTAGTTTCGTGGGTGCTTGCTCGTATATACTAGGAATATGCCTTTAATTTCGTGATTTTCTTAGTGTTATGACGATTTTCGTGAGATGTCGGCGTATAGTCGAGTCGGAGGGGGTATTTTCGGTTCCGGCGATGAGCATCAAGAGTCGCCGGAAGTCATGGCCGACGGTTAACGCCGGCTGGAGTGGACGACCGGTGGGTGGCGGTCGTCGGTCGGAGTGTTGGTTGCGCCGAGGGTCGTTAGTTTGATGAAAAGAAGAAGAAGAAGAAGTTGCAGGCTTCGGGCGGGCGTCTGCAGCGTCGGGGGAAGAAGCTGCATGAGGAAGGAAGAAGCTGCATGAAGAAACACGTGAAGAAGAAAAAGAGAAACAGAAAAAGAATAAAAAAAATAGGAAAAATTAAAAGAAACAAAAAAGAAACAAAAAAAAACCAGAAAAGGCTAAAAAAACATAAAAAACAAGGAGATGGGCTTCTCCGCGGGGCCCGCTTCAGTTGGGCTGAACTTGTCACGGGCCGGGTTTTGTTTAGCTGGGCTAGGAAAATAGAAATTGAATTGTGCTTTTTTTAAGAAAAAAAGAATTGTTCGTGGGCCTTCCTCGTGGATTTAGGGCTGGCTCGTTTCCTTTAGCCCAACCCGGACCAGCAGGGTCCGAATCGGGTCAGCAGGGCCGGGTTTTCTGACCCGGTCCGAATTATCCTTTTTTATATATTAAAAGAAATCATAAAATAATCAAAAATTCAGAAAATAATAAAATAAAATAAAATAATATAAAAAATCATCAAAAAATTCATGGAAAATTCAGAAACCTGAAAATTTAAAAAAATTTCGAAAAATATATATATTTTTAAAAATCGAAAATATTAAAATATTGAAAATTCCAAAAAAAGTTCAAAAATCCCAAAAATTCGAAGTTTACTTTAGAGTTCCCTAAAAAGCTTTAAAATAATTCTTGGACAATTCTCTCTTAAAAGGTGTGGAAAAATCATCAGCTTAAGATTGTGCTTAAAATTGAACAAGCCCTCACGGCTTTATTTTAGGGTCTTAATTATCCTCGGATATAATTATCCTTAATTGCACGCTTATGATGCGATAATTATGATTTCCCCTTAGTTTAATTTATTTATCTCTTAATGCTAGGTGTTTATTTTCTCTTGTAATTTATTTAATGTTTTCTTTAATTACTGATTGTTATTTTGATGATTGCGCACCCACATGATCACCTCACATGTTAGTAGTTAAGTCTAAAATCAATCCAAATTGCTTGACAAAAGTTTTTTTGAAATGAATAAGATTATGTACCGAAATAGCACTAATTGGTTAATTAGCGTAATCAAATCCCCAATCCCAGATTCTTTGGTTGCGTAGAAAGTGAGGCGACACACTCCCACGCCGCTTGGTTTTACCGACCCCATAAAAGCAAATGACGACTCTTTATTTGAAGATTTACATGAACACCTAATGTCACGCGGGGTATGGGCTTGAGAGAGCCTATGTCTAATGAGGGTAGTAGACTCACCCTTTGGACAATACCCCTAAACTTATTTATTGAGTTCTTTCCCCCTCGGGACGGAATAAAATAGGTCGCGACAATGACTTGGGCATGCGAGCCAAGTTGCCAAGCATGGCCTTTGAGGCCTCAAGCATAAGCACCTGGGTTGTAGGCCCACCTCAAGGGACCAAGCATTTTTTTCACCTGAAACTTCAATCCATTTCGAGCTTAGCCTAACCCCAATCGAATACCCTTGAGGGAAAAGCAGGCCTTTTTCCTTATGTGGGTTCAAGTTTAAGTAGACTTGCTAAAATGAGTCATAAATCCATTTTTTAACCCATATTTGATAGGCTGAATTATTATATAGGTTAATTTTTTTAATAAATAGATCATAAATGTGTTTAAATGTTAAAGCCAAAATAATATGGGTCTTAATGAGTTCACAACAACATTAGATTCAATCCACATTTATGACTCTTTCTTACTTTCACTTGATCTTATGCTTTCACTTATGTTTGGATATATGAGTTTTTTTACATTGAGCTAAATATGGAAGTATTTTAATAATGTGTATCGAGTCGAGTTGGGGTTATTACCCGACTCGACCTATCTATTTGACAGGTCTAGATTTGACACGGGGTGAGGATGTTTAGGCCCCAAGCGTTCAGGTTGTGCTTATTGAGCTCGGCCCAGCCTCCCACCCAATTACACCAATACTTGAATGCATATTGTAAATTGTGCTCGAATGTTTCGTAAGAGAAGTACAGGGAAACCATAATGAATCTATTGTGAAAGTAAGATTGACCCCACAAAACACAAAGACGGAAATGGAAGTCTACTGAGTTCATTTACTTTGAACAAAAGAGCTGCTATAAATTAGAATGGATGATTTGCGCAGTAAGTTAAGATTGATTAAGCATAATATAGGCTCATAGAAATAGATGGGGCTCCTTATTGATTCATTCATAATTTAATGTCAATTCATACGGTAGGCTTGGTCTCTAAAACCCATACATATTTCTTGGTCAAAGGTTCATTAGGAACCTACTTGCTACAAGCAAAACAAAATATATTCAAGTGCAACTTGTCATTTGCTTTATAAGGGAGGAGCTGTAGGTGCCTAACGATGATTTATGTCTCGCATTAAAATAAAGGGGAGCAATTGTGCTCATCTGGGACGAATAGTGACGTACGACCGTACCTACATATGACCTCTTTGAAGGGGGAACATTCAAATCATTGATCGATGCCATCGGTAAGTTTAATTAACCAATTCGATGATTTGCTAACTAAAAAAGGTGCCCACTTGTAAAAATGAACAGTGGTCCACAATCTATAAACATGTTTTATTTCTTCTGTATGTTACTCATAAATAAACATTAACTCTCGTCGAATCGAAACAAATATTAACGATTTACTATTGATGTATAGTGGTAAAATAATATTTTTGTTTGTGAGTTACAATCGTGAAGGGATGTTGAGAAATGCGCACACTAGTAAAAGTAAGTGACCATTCACAATTTGCTTTGATATTGAAGTCTGATTAATCATATATTTTGTTAATATATCAACGACAAATAGATATTTGTGCTCGTAAAATCCGAACATTGCTAGTAATTAATTATAAATATGTATTTGACGAAAGAGTAATTTCGAGGTTCGTAAGTTACCACCGTTAATCTTAACTGTTAACTAAGTGGATAATTACTGTTGGTATATCGAGGGTTCGTCTGATTGAAAAAGGGCCCATGTTTGTGGGATCGGGAAAACATCGCCTCCATTCGGTCAAGTCCTCGTGTGATTCAGATTCGCGACCTGACAAAAAGAACGTACTGTCCTTCCCCAGATCACACGACTTTCTCATGCGCTCGGCACGAGGTGGGCATAAACCGGGGTTAAGGTAGGGTTCGACCGGGGTTATCTGTTGAGATCTAAAGCTAGGAATCCGCTGTGTCACTTCGGACATCATTCGATTCCGTGGATCTGGAAGACGGCGCGGGGCGAAGTCGAGGCTTCGGACGCGCATCGTACGAGATAAAGAACCGTATAAAAAGACAACGAACCGTATAAAAGACGACGAACCTTATAAAAAGATTTCTTTTTTAGCCACCCCCGCCAAAAAAAAAAATCCCAGCAAAATAAGGAACTAAACCCCGAAAACAAGAAACCGAAAACCCAACCCCCCGGGCGACCCAAGCACAGACTCCGACCAGATAGATTCAAAACAAGACAGGGATCGCCGATCTTAGGCAAGCTGGCCGCAGTCAGCGATCACCACCGGCTGCCAGGGGCGGCCGGAGCTGGACCCGACCCTCTCGATCGCCTTCACCACGTTCATCCCCTTCACGACCTGACCGAACACGACGTGCTGCCCATCCAGCCAATCGGTCTTGTCAAAGCAGATGGCGAACTGCGAGCCGTTGGTATCCGGGCCGGCGTTCGCCATGGACAGGATGCCGGGGCCGGTGTGCTTGTCCACGAAGTTCTCGTCGGCGAACTTGGAGCCGTAGATGGCCTCGCCGCCGGACCCGTCCCCGGCGATGATGTCGCCGCCCTGGCACAGGGCCCCCGGGAACACGCGGTGGAAGGTCGATCCCTTGTAGTGGAGCGGCCTTCCGTAGCGGCCGACGCCCTTCTCGCCAGTGCAGAGCGCGCGGAAGTTCTCCGCCGTGCGTGGCACTGAGTCGGCAAAGAGCTCCATCACGATCTCGCCTGCAGGCTGGCCGCCGATCATAACGTCAAAGAACACCTTGGGGTTTCCCATGAATTTTTTTCTGGAGAACTTGGCAAGCTTTTGAATTTTTTGGGAGTGAGGAAAGTGAAAGTGCTTGGGAGTATAAATAGGCGTCTCGCTTAGGTGTATATCCATCCGAAGGGGACACGCGTCACAATTCGAGCGGGGTGGAATTAACCGTGGTTGAGTTAAGATTGGACCCCGATTAGTTGTTGACATCCAAAGTGAAGCCCTGTAGGGCTTTACCTACTAGCATCTATCAAGAAGACGTGAAACGACGTCGCAGAAGCAAGCAAGGGTATTCACTTCCATGGATACCGCCCAACTGCAGATTGAACAGGAAAATGAAGGTTTTTTTTTATTGGTTCGGAATAGAGGAAAACGCAGGTTGATGGCGGCCAACGAAAGACAGACTTATGGGCCTCATGCATGCCAATCCCCAAGCGCCACGTCACCCTCCCACTACTCACCCACGCACTATTATTTATTAACTTCGCTCATCATACTCTTTTATTACGATCTGTCCAAGGAATTGTTGTCTGTCCCTCGCTCCCCCTCAGATTTCCCGAGAAAATGCAAAACCAGTCAAATCTCAAGAAAAATCTAAAAAGGCATCGGCCGCATGGGGAAGCTGCTCCACTATAAGGTATCACGTGCTATTGCGGCTAGACATATTCATAATTTTGTTTATACCTGTATGGTGTATGCGGATGATTTAATCGAAATAAGAGAAAAGAAACCCAAAATGCAAATTAATTTAAAAACTATTGTTTTTGGTGACACCTTGAAATTGGAATGGGTCCCAAAAGCCCTTTCATTGTTTTCGATTCAAATAGTTAAATACAATGGCAAATTAAACAAGTCTACTTTACTCTATTAAATCTTTTTTATCAAAAAGTTACCAAAATCCTGATCTAATTAATATTCCACTTGTGTGCGTGCCGTTATTATCACATACAATCGCACGATGGGAACACGTGTCGCGATCCGAGCGGGGGTGGGACTAACCGGGGTTGAGTATCGGACCGCATTTAGTTGCTAAGCCCTTTTCTTTTGTCAGTTTGCGAGGGAGGGAGGAATCTCAGATACGCTTCGGATGGAGACGGCGCGTGGCCCTCGCACGCGCGCGAGTGCGTACGGCTAACGACACGTGGGGGAAAAAGGCCGATGGTTCGAGAACTGCACGGGTTTCATTTCGAGATGCCCAGCGGAAGGTAGAGGAGAAATTCTCGTTAGAATTCGTGGATCGAATGCCATTATATGTTTCGATTTTTATAGCGCCACATCAGCGGTTGGTGCGATAATATTTAAATGGAAAATTTTTTCGTTAGACTTCTTTTTTCTATTTTTACCCTTTTAACGGTATATTGGTAATAATATTTATACCCCATTCAGTATATAGGAATGACAAAAATGATAGTGCAAATTAATTTAAAAAGTATTGTCTTCGGTGATGCTCGAAATCGGGACGTGTCCTGAATGCGTTTTAGTTTTGTTTCATATAGCTAAATATAATGGTGAATTAAGTAAGTCTACTTAATGTATCAAATCCTTTTTCATGAAAAAGTTACCGAATTCTGGGTCTAATTGATAATCCACTTGGGCACTTGCCTTTTTTCATCAATATGTTGTCGTTGATTCTCACTCATTCTCACCTCTCCCATGGTGACCAAAATGCGGGAATGTAACGATTTTTGGTACCCAAATTCCAAGGTCGTTCCGCCTCATTCTTGTACGTCGAAGTGTATTAAGAAAGGGTTCCTGACCCAATGATTTTATTCGAGATGTCCACATTGTCGATCTACCTTGAGACATAAATGACCCTTGAGAGGAACATTAGACGCCTCAAGTCCCGTCACACAATAAAACAAAACACAACCGTACTTTTCATTTAAAAAAATGGCGATACCAAAATATAATTATTTGTAAAAAAATTAGAGAGCTTTGCTAACTTAAGCAAAATAAACTTCATCTTGAATAGTACAATTTAACTAAGCAAATCAAGAATGTAAACTACTGAGATTTGTCTCAGTGGTCACCATTCTCATATGGAAAATGAGAGTAAGAGATTTGAATCCTTACTTTTTGAGGGAGGATTGAGATATGGACAATTTAGTTTTAAGTGTGTTTCAACTTTCATGTCCTATAAGGAGGCATAGTAAAAGTATGACAGTAAGAATTATACTAGAAATAGAGTATGACTGACAAAAAAAAAAAAAAAAACGTTGATAAACCACGACACTGCCACTCCATGTACAGTCCCTTATCTAGTTTTTGAAATAATTAACCAACGACTCCAAGATTGTATCTTCCGAGCAATGTTCAAATAAGCATCCCGTGGAAACTTGATCATTCGACTTGAAGAACCTCAGGAGATTTACGGAAAAAACACTCACAAGCCACGAGAATCGCTTGGAAAAAACACAAAGGCCATAAACCTCAGGAGATTTGCGGAAAAAGAGAGGGGACTTGGTACGTGATTCTAATGTCTCACCATGGCTTATGAGTCTAATCTAGAAGCCGAACACACTTGATGACCCATTTCATTCCCCAAACAAACGCACGTCACCTGTTCGATGAAATGTATACGTGCTAATTATTTCCGGTTCTATCTAATCCGAATGTATATTTTGACTTGGATTAAATGATGTTAAATTGATTTTTTAGTCATTTAAGTATGAGTTTAGCCATTTTATCATGACCGAGCTTGTTTGTGAATCCCTGACTTTCTCTACTTGATGTTCTATGCTCCACTCACGTTAACCTGACGTCGATGTCATGTTTGTGGATTTTCCGAGGACGCTCGTTTGATCCTTTGTTGTGATTTCACTATGTAGTGCCAACTCCTGCATTGTCTCAATAGTTCTCGATCCCCTAGATGTCCAATCAACTGTTGCACCTCAACGCATTTCGAGGGTAATTTTGTGTGTTGAATGAGGATGGTGACTCAGTGGAGGACGATGGAAATTGTTGGTGGCATTCAGGGATTCAAGGTGGTGGCTGGGGGTATTATAGTCTGGTGACTGGAGGCAGGCAAACGGCGGTGGTGATTAGGTGATGAATATGTGGATTAATGATGGAGTATATAAGTTCATATTTTTATTTCTAGCAGCATTCGGATTGGAGATTTTTGGGTTAAATTTCATGTCAACTAGGCTCGGGCTTAGTGAGATCGTTTCGGAAGTGGGCCTTGAGAATTTTGTGGCTAAGGAGAGCTTAAGTTAATAAAGTCCAATTGATGTCACTGGCCCAGATCATGAGTCCATATCTGACCTTATATGCGAACAGGGCCCAAGGGCCCAGCTTGGGTTCCCATTTGCGGTATTAAAATATTTAAAAAAACAATTAAAATTTTAAAATTTTAAAAATAGAAAATAGTTAGAAATAAAGACCTCGATTAAGTTGTTAAGTTTTAGAGTTAGATTTAGCTTATTTTATTGAGTTTGTATACACTTAGTTTAAGAGTTTTAGTGAACATTTTCTTTATATTGCTTAAGTTTAGGGAAAAGTATCGAAAAAGTCATAAACCTATGCATTTATACTAATTTCGTCCTAAACCTTTCAATTAGACCAATTTATTTCTAAACCTTTTGCATTGACACTAATTCAATTCATTTGACCATTGTTAATTGGAAAAAGCTAATGTGGATTTCAAATTAGCTCCGAGAGCCTGTGGTTAGGCTGTTCGTGGTTGAACAAGGAAGGATAATTCGAGCTTTCATGCATCCACATTATCTTGTAGTTCTCATATGCGACCCGAGCAGGGAGCAAGAACGGGTCTCCAAATGCAAGAAACCAAAGATTGAGCGGATCAAGATAACATAGATAATATGATCGAAATACCAGGGTTGTGAAGCTATTCCACTTTCAAGTGCAAGTAAGTTTGTTAAGGGCTGATGGCCTGGGGAAGTATTCAATTCATGGGTCAGCTTGAAGCTATTCCACTTTCACATGCTTCATAACCCCCTTTCCAAATCTTTCATCAAGAAAAATTCATGGGTCAGCTTGAAGCTATTCCACTTTCACAATCATCATTCATAACCCCCTTTTTCATATCTTTCATCAAGAAATTACTCACACTACTGTTAGATCATCATTTCTTCAAAAGTAAAATTCTGCTCACAAATTTGGCGAAACTCTTAATATGTGTAAGATTTCAATCTTCTGCAGTGGAAACTGAGCAAGAAAATATTTCTTTGCTTCTTAGGACTCGTGGAAAGTTTTGACGGAGTTTTTCTGCAGATTATTATAGCTATACTTTTCCTATGAAATATTATCAAGTTCATGCATCTTGTGAATCTAATTAATTATAATGAATAAAGGAGGGATAGGTTAAGTACATCATTGGTGAGTAGATGATATACATGGACGACCCAATCGGTCCTGTCGGCATTCTTGCCTCGACCGTTGTAGAAGACTAGATATTCCTTAGTACCGATTACCGTGCCGGTACCTCTGGCCTTGACTTGTCGGTCCTAGTCTTCTTCCAATTGCCAGAGTCGATCTTTTAATATTAGTCGATCTTTTAACCTTTTGGGGGTGTATGCGAACTGAAGAACCACCACTCTTGAACTTGATCATCCCGGCGAATGATTGACTCACCTGTCAATCTCATCAATTTCTTATTATCAAGAACTTGTTTCTTTTTCGCGACAAAACGAAGAATTTGCATTTCACAATCATTTGCTCCTTACAAGGTGAAACCTCGCCACCAGAAACCATCAAATTGACATCTAATCGGCACATTCCCTCAGACCTTTTCACTGATTGATGTTAAATATTATTCTCCAAAAACGCATGAACTTAAGGCAATAAGTTTCCGACAATCATGGCCGCAGAGGAATTGTATCGTAGGAGCAAGCAAAGAGATGGTTATATCTGTTCTTACCAGGAATCTTGTCTCGTAATGTCCAAGGATCCCACTGGCAGATGTCAGCATCGGGAATTATGCAGGGATGGCTTACGATTCCCTGGACTCGCCTCCTCAAGTAATGAATCACGATTTTCTCCTCAGTTGGTTGGAATCTGTATCCAACTGGCAAAGTAAAAGCGATGAGCTCACTTCAGTTCGAGGAAGCAGAGAAGTAATCATCAACACGACCATTCGAGAGGGAACTTATTGATGTCTTCCCTTCTGAATGGTACGCGGTTGACTGAAAGAAAGTTCCTCTTCATTTCCCACGTGATAAAGACAACAACCAGGAGAACTGCTTTTCATTTCATTAATGACATTGCGTGAACCTGACTTAGAATCAATCTGCTAGATGCCAAAATATATCTTGATCTGATCTGAGGTTAATTATTATTTATGGAGGTCTGAACGTTTCAAATTGGATACTTCCTAAATTGTCTTCGTATGAAAGTGGTGGGCAAGAGTTGGCCAATGAAAGAAAATGGGGGAAAGTCAAATTAGGAAATTTGAGTCTGACTTTGTGTCCAAGATCTCCTTGCATATTTCATATATACGTATCTTTCTTCCTCATACGAAGAAGGGTTATCGTAGTGTGGTCTTCATGTCGTTCACGTCCGGTGAAAGTTCTAGTATTTGTGGAATTACGCCAAGATTAATATATCGAAGCCAATCTTGTGAGTAGGATTTATAAATTGTGAGATCGAGAGATTATTTCATGAGTAATTATGAGGTTAAATATTGTGTGAATATTGAGTATAATAAGGGGCTAGGAAACAATGAGATTGTTTGAGTGATTCGAGTGTAATTGTAATGTTCATTGTATCGCTTGACTTATAGTGAAATTTTATGATACTCTCCTTGTGGACATACCATGTAAGCCTGATGTTTGACTTATTTCTTTGTTCTGTCTATTTTATTATTTGATGGCTTGCTCTCGCAATAATTCATGCAGCCGTGTATTTTCATTTCAATAGTGCTGGTTCACCCTGCACGGTCTCTTCATTTGTCAATAAACCCATAAATTACGTACGGTTGGGATTTTTGTTAGTGCTTTGTTTAGTTGAAGAGAAAAAGAACTTCCCTGGGTTTATACTGAGCCGCATGATAATTGGCACTTTTCCTCTAAATGTTTTTGCTGCGAGGCTAGATTAGCCGATCACTCCCAGCACTCATTTACCTTCGACAGCAAAGGAAAATGGATGCTTTTTTTTGTGTGCATGTCATACATTGTCGCTGCTATAGAATGCTGATTAACGAAAGTTCAGATTAAGAAAAAGCGCTAAACAGCAGGATTTTTGTAAGATGACTTGCAACTCTGCCTTACTTGTATAAACCCTGACGCTCCGAAAACATTCACCTGACCTTCTGGACCAAGTGAGATCTGAGCATAAGCCCTCGTGCATGGTATAAATAGAAGATCATGAACTATTGCACACATAAGTCTGTTCCTTACCCGATGAACCACCAGCATGGGGTTAAAAGACTGGTATTGCCGCTTCCTTTTTCTGGGTAAATCCTATGTGCTCACTGATTCTGGTGATGATCTTCCCCTTTTTGATGGTGGGAGGAGTTCATGTGCTCTATTTCACTAACCAATTCTTGCACTTTTAGCTAGTCATTTGTGTTTGGTGCAGGCCATCCTTGATAAATGTAGCTCGGCATAAATGTCCCTCACTCAAGATGACCACGCCGTGAAACCATCCAATATTTTTTAGGCAATAAAAGAAACTCCATCCGGACCTCTAATTACGTTATGAACAGATGTACCACAACTAGGATTAATTTCCCGTTTGTTCTCTCCAGATTGAGGTTGCATTAGTTCAATGAAAGTGAGAAATAAATATAAATAAATAAAATTTGGATTTGTTATCATAAAAATTCAATCAAATATACTCACACAGACACACTCCACCAGATGCGTTTTTCACCTTCCATAGATGGGTTCACAAAGGATGTCTAAACCTATCAAATGCCCTTAAATGTAGGGGTGAAAATAAGAATCCGAAAGCTGCATGCTAGGCCCAAAATACCTTAGTCCGTGTAGCTTTTTGTTAATACATATTTAGACAAATTAAAACTATACAAATCTTGAATATTTACGTCCTAGACAGTAGAATTTAAAACATAAAAATAGGAATTTCTTAAAGTCAAAGGCTTAGATCACTTTGGATTCTCTTTTAAGCTAATTAGTGATTTACTTGTTCGAAGTTAGAGTGGAATTTAGGCGTGCCCATCTAATGAAAGAAAAGAATTCCATTGTTTTACATTGGTGTGAGGTGGAAATATTCGTTTGTATACTTGTAAAAGCTTTGTCTCTTTGCTGTGAATGTGCAATTTCACTAAGTTTAATCTCAAATCGGCAGATCGGATAGGGTTTTGAGTGCCTGCTTAGGCTTTTGTAAGCTCCACCAATGGCTCATCTAAACCCATAGTTTCATTCAAACGAGTTTGCCCGAGAAATGTTGCATTTTTTTCACCTGAAACTTCAATCCATTTCGAGCTTAGCCTAACCCCAATCGAATACCCTCGAGGGAAAAGCAGGCCTTTTTCCTTATGTGGGTTCAAGTTTAAGTAGACTTGCTAAAATGAGTCATAAATCCATTTTTTAACCCATATTTGATAGGCTGAATTATTATATGGGTTAATTTTTTTTAATAAATAGATCATAAATGTGTTTAAATGTTAAAGCCAAAATAATATGGGTCTTAATGAGTTCACAACAACAATAGATCCAATCCACATTCATGACTCTTTCTTACTTTCACTTGATCTTGTGCTTTCACCTCCTTTGGATATATGAGTTTTTCTAAATTGGGTTAAATATGAAAGTGTTTAACAATGTGTATCGAGTCGAGTTGGGGTTATTAGATTATATTGCATAAAAATAGATCAATTTTGGGTAAATCATTTTCCACCTGATCTGACCTATCTATTTGACAAGTCCAGATTTGACACAGGGTTGAGGATGTTTAGGCCCCAAGCGTTCAGGTTGTGCTTATTGAGCCTGGCCCAGCCTCCCACCCACTTACACCTATACTCGAATGCATATTGTAAATTGTGCTTGAATGTTTCGTAAGAGAAGTACAGGGAAACCATAATGAATCTATCGTGAAAGTAAGATTGACCCCACAAAACACAAAGACGGATATGGAAGTCTACTGAGTCCATTTACTTTGAACAAAAGAGCCGCTATAAATTAGAATGGATGATTTGCGCAGTAAGTTAAGATTGATTAAGCATAATATAGGCTCATAGAAATAGATGGGGCTCCTTATTGATTCATTCATAATTTAATGTCAATTCATACGGTAGGCTTGGTCTCTAAAACCCATACATATTTCTTGGTCAAAGGTTCATTAGGAACCTCCTTGCTACAAGTAAAACAAGATATATTCAAGTGCAACTTGTCATTTACTTTATAAGGGAGGAGCTGTAGGTACCTAACGATGATTTATGTCTCGCATTAAAATAAAGGGGAGCAAATTGTGCTCATCTGGGACGAATAGTGACGTACGACCTTACCTACATATGACCTCTTTTAAGGGGAACATTCAAATCATTGATCGACGCCATCGGTAAGTTTAATTAACCAATTCGATGATTTGCTAACTAAAAAATGTGCCCACTTGTAAAAATAACAGTGGTCCGCAATCTATAAACGTTTTTTATTTCTTCGTATGTTACTCATAAATAAACATTAACCCTCGTCGAATCGAAACAAATATTAACGATTTACTGTTGATGTATAGTGGTAAAATAATATTTTTGTTTGTGAGTTACAATCATGAAGGGATGCTGAGAAATGCGCACACTAGTAAAAGTAAGTGACTATTCACAATCTACTTTGATATTGAAGTCTGGTTAATCATATATTTTATTAGTATATCAGTGGCAAGTGGATTTTGTGCTGGTAAAATCTGAACATTGCCAGTAATTTATTACGAATATATATTTGACGAAAGAGTAATTTCGAGGTTTGTAAGTTACAATCGTTAATCCTAACTGTTAACTAAGTGGATAATTACTGTCGATATATCGAGGGTCGCCTCATTGAAAAAGGGCCCATGTTTGCGGGATAGGGGAAACATCCCCAGATCGCAATCGCGCCGACGGCGACATCCTCCCAGGGATAAAGTCAGTCGATTTTTCACGTGTTCAGCACGAATGGAATGCCTTCATTACTTGCTCCCTTGGGATGCGCACGCTTTTCTTTTGCGGGTTTCTTTTTGGGAAATTGTCAACTAAATTTTTGAAAACACTAAAAATTTCATGTTAGAAGCCCGGTGGGACAAGTGGCATGTCATGAGCAGAGGTGGGCTTAACCGGGGTTAAGCTAGGGTTCGACCGGGGTTAGCCGTTCAGATCTGAGGCGAGGAATCCGCTTGCTGGGTCACTTCCGACATCGGGTGATTCCGTGGATCTGGAAGACGGCGCGGTGCGAAGTTCGTGGCTTCGGATGCACATCGTACGAGGCTACTCACAGTACTGAGTTTCCATCTATGCGTACGGAAAGGTTTATGTGTTATCTACATTAAACGACCTGGCCAGCTCCGATCAGCTCCGATCTTTTACCATGATCGAATTGTACCCCACATGTCCAGGTTTCAAATTGAAGAAAACACAGAACCAAGAATCGCAGGAACCAAGAACCCAAGAAGTCAACGAGCGCAACAGGGGAGGAAGAGGGTCGGATTAAAAAAAAAAGCTCCCTATCTTATTGTTTCCTTGCAGGTAATGGCACTTCAACATTATCACACCGCAGAGGTCTTGGCAACCCAACGACACCACGGATTGGCCGAACAACCCCACATGCCAAAAGCCGAAAGACAAGAAAAACCCTAAAAACATCTACGCTCGAAAACGAACGCAAGATCAGATAAGACTCCATAAGGCGACGGGGTGGGATCCGAAGACCGATAAGGGCCGCCCGATCTAGGAGAGCTGGCCGCAGTCAGCGATTACCACGGGCATCCAGGGGCGGCCTGAGCTGGAGCCGACCTTCTCGATCGCCTTCACCACGTTCATCCCCTCCACGACCTGCCCGAACACGACGTGTTGGCCGTCCAGCCAATCGGCCTTGTCAAAGCAGATGGCGAACTGCGAGGCGTTGGTATCCGGGCCGGCGTTCGCCATGGACAGGATCCCCGGGCCGGTGTGCTTGTCCACGAACTTCTCGTCGGCGAACTTGTAGCCGTAGATGGACTCGCCGCCGGACCCGTCCCCGGCGATGATGTCGCCGCCCTGGCACAGGGCCCCTGGGAACACGCGGTGGAAGGTTGACCCCTTGTAGTGGAGCGGCCTTCCGTAGCGGCCGACGCCCTTCTCACCAGTGCAGAGCGCGCGGAAGTTCTCGGCTGTGCGCGGCACTGCGTCGCGGAAGAGCACAATCACGATCCGGCCCGGAGGCTGGTCGCCGATCGTCATGTCCAAGTACACCTTCGGGTTTCCCATTGATTCTTCAATGGAGGACTTGGCTGGCGGAGTGTGAGAAAAGGCGAAGTGCTCCCGTGAGGTTGTCGGTAGTGTGAGAAAATAATGCTCTCTCCTGAATTTTTTGGGAGATATATAGGGTTTGTACTGTTGGAGGGGACCGTCCGATTGGCGGACACGTGTCGCATTCCGGGCGGGCCTGGATTAACCATGGTTGAGTTAGGATTGGACCGCCAGTAGTTTTGTTGCCCGAGCCACCAACGGGGTACATTTGAAAAGAATCCATCAATGCCGGAACATTTTATGTGTTTGGTGGCTACTGACACGTTCAGCAAGGTCGGAATAGAGGACAAGGGAGGTCCATGGCGGCTGACGTAAGGCGAAGACTTTTGTCCGCCATGAATGCCAATCCCCGAGCGACACGTTACCACCCACTTACTATTATTTGATTAACTTCGATTATCATACTCTTTCATTGCGATTTGTCCAAGGGATTGTTGTCCGGACCCTCTTTCCCATTTCCCGAGAAAATGCAAAACCAGTCAAATCTCGAGGAAACAATCGATGGGGTTCTTCGACATGACGGTCCGCGGCCTGCCCGGCGGCCGGATCATGCTGGAGCTCTACACGGACTCGGTGCCGCCGAGCATGGTGGAGAGCTTCCGCTGCTCTGTACCGCCTAGAAAGGCGTTGGCCGCATGGGGAAGCTGCTCCACTAAAAGGTGTCACGCTGTAATGCTGTTAGGTATATTCATGAGAAAATATTGGATACATCTCATATGCCAACGTGGCAAATAAGAAGGATCATGAGCTTGCGACATGTGTTTTGAAGGAACCCACACATCAGACTCTCCTCTCTCCTCTCTCTGCAATCTGCACGCTCTCCTCTCTCTCTCTCTTTCCCACCCCCTCTTCCGACTGACAAATCGCCGGACCGACAAACTTCGCGATGGCGAAGTTGAGGCGGAGGCTCGTCCAACGTCCTGCACAATGGTTCGTCGGACGAGCCATTGTGTCCTCGTCTGACTAACTAACCACTGTGCTTGATCAACGAGCGACGGCGAGAGGAACCGTTTGAGGCCGAGGCTGCGTGGTCATTCATTGGACGAGTCACCGCGGACTCCTTGTCCGACTGATGAACCATCGCACTCGACCGACAAGCAATGGCGAGGGGAACCTCCGAGTCACGACCGAGCCCTCGTTCGACGTGCCACAGCGCGGCCTCCGCTTCCGCTTTGAAAGGTTGCCTCTGTCGTTCAAAGTTCGTCGGTCGAACAAGGGCTCAGCGCGGAGACATGGGGCGGCAAAGAGAGAGTGTGCAAAGGAGGAGAGAGGAGAGTCCGATGCATGGGTCCCTTTAGGACACGTGTCGCAAGCTTATGGCCTTTCTTATTTGCCACGTTGGTACATGAGATGTATTCAATATTTTTTCGTATATTCACAATTATGTTTATAACCCGTTTCGTACATAGGAATGATATAATCGGAAAAAGAAAAAAGAAATTGAAAATGCAAATTAATCTAAAAATTATTGTTTTTGGCGACGCCTCGAAATTGGGATGTGTCCCAAAAGCCCTTCAATTGTTTTTGTTTCAAATAGTTAAATACGATGGCAAATTTGGCAAGTCTCCTTTACTCTATCAAATCTTTTCTATCAAAGAGTTACCAAATTCCAGATCTGATTAATAATCTCCACTTGTGCGTTTGCCAGTTTATTATTAGATACAATCGCACGATGGGAACACGTGTCGAGATCCGAGCGGGGAGGGGGGGACTAACCGGGGTTGAGTCGGGATCGGACGGCATTTGGTTGCTGAGATCCGAGGCGAAGCGGTACGGCATATGCCATTTCTTTTGTCAGTCAGTTTGCGAGGGAGGAAGAAACCTCAGGTATGTTTCGGATGGAGACGATGTGAAACGACGTCGTGGCCATCGCACGAACCTTGGACTCCACGTAGGGGCTAACGACACGTGGGGGAAAAACGTGGATGGTTCGAGAACTGCACGGGTTTCATTTCGCGATGCCCAGCGAAAGGTAGAAAAGGAATTCTCATTTGAATTCGTGGATCGAATGCGATCAAACGAGGTAAACATTCGATTTTTATAGCGCCACATCAGCAATTGGCGCGATAATATTTAAATGGGGAAATGTCTTGGGCTTCTTGTTTCTATTTTTACCCTCTTAATGGTATGTTCGGTATCTAGGAATGACAAAAATGATAGTGCAAATTAATTTTAAAATTATTGTTTTAGGTGACACCTCGAAATCGGGACGTGTCCTGAATGCATTTTAGTTTTGTTTCATTTCATATAGCTAAATATAATGGCGAATTAAGTGAGTCTACTTAACGTATCAAATCCTTTTTCATGAAAAGGTTACCAAATTCCGGGTCTAATTAATAATCCACTTGGGTGCTTGCCTTATTTCATCAATCTGTTGTCGTTGATTCTCAGTCATTACCACCTCTCCCATGGCGATGGAAATGCGAGAATGTAACGATTTTTGGTACCCAATTTCCATGGTCATTCTGCCCCGTTCCTATACGCCAAAGTGTGTCAAGAAAGGGTTCCCAACCCAATGATTTTATTCGAGATGTCCTGTTACGCCCCGACTCTCGAGCTCGCGGCAACCCCATTTCACTTGAGGTCTAACTGTACGACGTCCCAAGTACTGTCGTCGACCAATTCATTTTATCTTGTAATTAAGCACATGCGGAAACGAACAACTCCCAAACCAAACAACAGGGATAGCAATAACAGTAGCAGAGGAAAGACAACACCATTTTTATATATCTGAAGGTTAGCCAGCACACCAGTAAATACATACACGCCTTACCACAGGCGACAAGCTAAGGCCTACTCAAAAAGGGACTGGCCTAGCTAACCTAACACTGTATAGCTGCCTACTCGTTGGCCTCGGAGGGATTGCTCTCTTCGATCCTTAGGTACTGCATCATCTAGGTCCTGAAAAGGTTAACCACGACGGGTTGAGATAAACTCAGCAAGTTAAAGTCCTAAGCCCCGGTTAGGAACTTCGCTCGCCTCAGGAGTTTAACATACAACCTAATACAGCAATCAATGCAATACCACCTTAGAGAGAATGACAGTTTAATAAACAGGTGCAATCACAAGCGACCCTACCTGGCCTTGGCACACGCACCCTGCAGAAACCGTCATTTAATTCATCACGACATTAAGAGCATGCGAATAATCAGAGCATCTCACACACTTTCTCAGGCCTCACATCCACACATATGCTCCGATTATTACGACCACTAGGGCCACGGCACAACCTTATGGTTGGCGGTCTACCGGTCGAAGACCAGGCATCGTCCTCCCCCATGAGGCACGACGACGTCACGGGCTCTCTCCCATTGACAGCATTCCCTATGGAGCATGGGCCCCGCTCACTGCCGCAGCCCCGCATCTAACCACTGTCAGGCGACCCAATGGTCACAGCACAACCTCGAAGGATTGGCGGTCATCCGGCTCAACCGGGCTATCAAATTTAATCTGACCATGCAACACATCAGCAAACAGTTCATTCTTGTCTTTGCTTTTGCTTAGTCGTGAATGCAACATCGCTCATGCACTCATGCTCATGCGACATGCCATCTCAGATAACCCACGCATTATGTCAGGCGGTATCACTCGAAAATTCCAAAATTCCAAATTCCACCAATCAACAATCACGTACATTTCCTAATTCTCGGGAATAACTCAATAAATCAAACACTTTCACTTCCACTCGGTCTTCGATCATGCATTTCATCATTATTTATGCATATAATTAACAATCGGCACTTCAAGAAAGCATAACAACCAAGAACACATCAATTTGAAACCAAAATTTTATTTACGTATGAACATCTGAGTGAACGATGTCAGTGAACAAGGTAAATATGAACGATGTCCGTGAACAATAAAAATGAACAGTAACTAATCCGAAATTAATAAAATAATATTAAACTTAATCATGGTTACTAAATTTAACCTAACTAGGGTTAATTAACTCAACCATGATTAATAATTAACCATAGTTACTTTAGAAACTAACCTTAGTTACTTTAATTAATTAACCTAGGTTACTTTATTACTAACTATGGTCAATTAATCTAACCCTAGTCAGCTTAATTAACTCAGCCACCATTAACAAACTAACCCATAATTAACCAAGCACAAAAATTAAACTAATTAACCCCTAAGCAAGATTAACCCCTAAACAAGGATTAGGAAGTTAACTTACTTGGATCGGAAATCCGGCGACACCGGCGCATAGAGGGGAATGAGGGCTACGAGGGGTAAGCTCGGGGATGGCAAAGGACGACGAACGGTGGCCGAAACGGGCCAAAACAGCCCCGAAACACTATTCACGAGGAGCCCGAACCAGCGAGAGGGGGAAAAGGCCGAAATGGGCGGTTCGGGCGACCAGGGGTGACCGGGGGTGTGCGGCTGGCTTCCTAACTTCCAGGACTACACTTTGGACGGTGGTGGCCGCTCCGGTGATGGCGGCAAAGCTGTTTTTGGGCTGGAAAACAGCATGGACAGCAAGAAACAGCATAAATGGAAGAGAAAAAGGGAGAGAGAGTGAGGGCTGGTTGCTGCACGAATTTGGGGGAGAAAGAGGAGAGAGAAGGGGCTGCTGAAGACTTGGATAAGGCCAAGGCAAGTGGGCTTGCCACTTGTTGAAGAGCCAATAAAAAACAACCAAAAACAAAGCATAAACAAAGCCCACTCGGGCACAAAAGCAAAAGGCCAAAAGAGAAAAGCCCATGGGCTGAGGAGGGAGAGGAGAATGGGCCAGCTTGGGCCCCCTTTGGGCTGAGCTGGATGGGTGCAAGGCCCATTGGGCCGCCGGTCTTGGGCCGGCCCACCCGCGGGCCCGAAACCCGATCCAATTTTTCCTTTTTCCGGCACTTCCGTGTCCAACGGAAAATTCCAAAATAAATGAGGCGACGTCCAAATATTTAGTCCGATATCACCGAGAAGTTGGTTCCCAAAATCAGATTAAAAAGCGAGGCTAAATTGAGTCGATTGCGACCGTAGTACAATTTGGATTATCGGGCGCCCCTTTAGGACTTTTCTTCACATTTGACCCGTGGTCAACTATTCTTTGATCAACTTTTACGTCAATTCTCGAGTCAGGGACGTCCCTCGATTGTCGTGTGATCCCGGGGGCTCAATTGATAATCTCGAGTACTAGATGAAAATGATTCGGTTTACCGTCGTTCGTAGTTCGTATCGAAATCGTGCGGAAATCACCCACAAATCAACTTCGTATTTCTGCCGAATCGATTTATTTCCGTTTCCTTAATATTCTAGTACTTAGAGGATATCGTTCCCACCCAGGTCCTCATGGTCGAAGGGTTTGTTCCTGATCGAAATTGCGAGTCAAACGCGTATCGTTTCCTATCGGCACCCCTTTGTAATCCGTTATCCCACGAACACACAGTTCGGAAAATTTGTACTGACCAAGCCTTCGACTAACATTGCCCTTTTATAAAATCCTAAAATGGGATCGATTTTCAGGATGTTACATGTCCACATTGTTGATCTGCCATGAGATATAAATGATCCTCGAAAGGAACACTAGATGCCTCAAGTCTCGTCACACAACAAAACAAAACACGACCGTACTTTTCGTTAAAAAAAAAAGACGATATTGAAATATAATTATTTGTCAAAAAAGAAGAAGAGAGCTTTGCTAACTTAAGCAAAATGAACTTCACCTTGAATAATACAATTTAACTAAGCAAATCAAGAACATGAACCACTGAGATTTGCCTCAATAGTCATCCTTCCCACATGGAAACCATTACTTTTTGAGGGAGGGTTGGGGTATGGACGATTTAGTTTCAAATGTGGAATTCGTATAGTAAAAGCCTAAGAGTAAGAATTAAACTGGACTAGAGTATGATTGACACAAAAAATAATAAACATGGATAAATCACAACATTGCCACTCCATGTATAGTCCCTTATCTAGTTTTGTAAATAATTAACCAATGACTCCAAGATTGTATCTTCCGAGCAACGTTCAAATAAGCATCCCATGGAAACTTGATCATTCGACTTGAAGAACCTCGGGAGATTCGCGGAAAAAACACTCACAAGCCACGATAATCACTTTTGCTCAATCATTTGCTTTTGCGTCATGATTCGTGGCGGTAATTGAGATCTGAAAATGAAATCAGAAATTATTTCCTATCGTTGGGAAAGAAAACTTGTTGTATAAAGACTACACATACTAATCATCATATTTTAAACAAAATATTATCAAATTAAATTTCCATAACATATATACACATGTTTATATCCTAAACAATATATTTCTTACTCTTATGGAATTAGGGCTTGAGTGCTTAAGTTCTGCGTACAACCTTGGGTTATTCGGGTCCAACCGCTGGGGTCCTAGCCCAATTGCAAGGTCCCGATTGAAGGAGTCCGGTTTCTCGAGCCCACGTAGTGGAAACCCAAGCATGGGCATTGGGGACTCAACTCAGATCTCAATGGACTAGAACTTGAGAGGTGATGACTTGGGCACGCGAGCCAAGTTGCCAAGCATGGCCCTGGAGGCCTCAAGCATAAGCACCTAGGTCTTAGGCCCACCTCAAGAGACCAAGGATAGCCTTTGTGGACTTAAGCCTGGACGTTGAGAAACTAGGTCGCTGCAATGGACTCAAATTGACGTGAATGATTTAGGCAAGGTAGTCAAGTAATTACCTTGGCCACATGAGGTGATACTCGGGCATGATTGTTGAGAACTCAAGCACAAGCATCGGGGCCTTGGCCATCAAGGACCTAGGACTAACATTTGTGGAGTTGGGCTAGCGCTAGTGTCTTGGGCACAGGAACTGGGTACCCGAGCATGTCCAATAGGGGGACCTAGGCTTGAACACCAAATACTTGGGAACAAGAGCTAGGTACTCTAGGGCATGGCCTCATGGGACCTAAGCTAGCTTTTGTGGAACTGAGGAGATAGAGTAGATGAACATATTTCAAAGCTTGATTCCGTTCTTCATCTGTTGTTCATAGTGCAAAATTGAGTGATTCGAGTGTATTATAAAAGAGAGTGACTTCGTGAAACATATCATCACCAAGTGCTAATACTCAAAAGTGTGTAATCACCTTTGATCACATAGTGAAATCCAGCCTATTGGCTGATTGCCTGGAGAGTGGACGTAGGCTTGTCCAAAGCCGAACCACTATAAACTGTGTTTGCAATCTTCTCAACTCTCTCTATTTAATTTCTGTTTGTAGATTACAATAGATCGTTATTACTTGCGCGTAAACTGCCTCTACACCTATTCACCCCCTCTAGGTGTTAATACTAGCGACATCAATTGGTATCAGAGCCCTGTACTCAGTATTTTGAAGTGTTTATTAGTTTTGAGTTAAAGATCCTCTATGGCTAGTATTCTTGCACCGGGTCTGATTGAGGGGCAGAGCAACACTCATCTACCATACTTTGACGGTAAAGATTACAATATATGGAAGAACAAGATGAAGGCCTTTCTCAGGTCAAAAGATCCACTGGAATGGGATGTAGTTGAAAGAGGAGTTGATCCCACTGTTAAAGCTGGAAAAACCTCAAAGAGAAATGATGGGAAAGAAACAGAAGCATCAGCTACCATCTCACCAGAAGAATTGACAAAGAGACAAACTCTCGATGCTAAGGCTATCTACTCCCTTTATTGTGCTTTATCACCTAATGAATATAATCGAATATCTTCTTGTGACATAGCAAAGGAAGTATGGGATAGACTGCACGTGACATACGAAGGAACTTACCGTGTTAAGGAGACCAAAGCAAATATTTTACTTGGTCAATATGAATCCTTCAAGATGAAACAGGGGGAGTCCATAGGAGTCATGTTCAGTCGATTTACAGAAATTGTAAATGGATTGGCATATCAAGGACAACCTGTTCCTGGACCAATGAAAGTCAACAAGCTCCTGAGAGGATTGTCGAAAGAGTGGAATAATGTGAAGACCTCTATTAGAGAAACCCTGCGAATTTCACCATTGACAGTTGATGAACTTGTTTGTACCCTGCAGTCTTATGAAGCAGAACAAATGAACGAGGAAGTGGAATCCAGAGGTAAGAAATCCATTGCTCTTAAGTCTAACATTGATTCTGATGATATAGATTCTGAGGAAGAGCTGGACGATGAAGAACTTGCACTGCTAATCAGAAAAGTAAACAAGTTAAACAGGAAAGGCAGGAAGTTCAACAACAAAAAACAAAACAAACAGTCTGGACAACATAGAACTGAGGATGAGGAAGATTATGCCAAAGATGTTGTTTGTTTTGAATGTAAGAAGAAGAGTCATATAAAGCAGAATTGTCCAAAGCTCAAAAAGAACAAAGGGAAATTCGAAAAATACAAGAAGGCCCTGAAAACTGAAACATGGAGTGACACTGAGGTTGAAGATAGTGCAGAAGAATATGGCAACATTTGTCTTATGGCACATTCAGACTCAAACTCTGAAACAGATTCAGGATCAGACTCAAATTCAGACAAAGAGATTGACGTAAATCATTATGATATTCCAATAGAAGTTTCAGATTACATAAATGAGCTGTGTATCAATCTAAAAACTACTCTAAAAAGGATCTCCAGTTTGAAAAAAAAAATCATAAGTTGAGTCATCAGAATTACTCATTGAAAGGAAAATTTGATGATCTTAAAAATGAATTTACAGAACTGAAGGAAGGTCAAGATTCTGTTTTAAATGAAAATGAGTCTCTTAAAAAGGAACTTTTGAAAACAAAAGAAAATCAAAGTTCTTTACAAAATGAGAATTTATTTCTCAAAAAGGAAATTTTAAATATCAATACAAAGTTTTCTGAAGGGTCGAAAACCCTGCAGCATATACTTTCTATTCAAATCCCTTACTATGATAAGTCAGGACTGGGGTTTTACAAGGAAAATGATTCGTTAATTGATTTTCCTAAAGTCAAGGAAAGAATTAAATAGAGACCTCATCGACAGGCCTACAAAAGTCATTTTAAAAAGAATTTTGTTAGATCTGTTGGTCGAGAGAATCTAAAGTGTTCCAATTGTGGAGAAAGAGAATATTTTGAGAATAAATGTCCTAAAGTCTGGAGACCTGTTCAAAAGAAATGGATAGAAAAAGCATATACTACTAATCTCAATGGACCCAAGAGAATCTAGGTACCAAAGAAAAAATGAGTATGTTTGTTGATTGCAGGTAAGTTTCAAATGCAAGAAGAAATGGTACTTGGACAGTGGATGCTCAAGACATATGACTGGAGACTCAAGAATTTTCATTGGCCTCGAAAGAATTAAGGGAGGAACGGTTTCTTTTGGAGGAAACACCAAAGGAAACATCATTGGATTGGGAATTGTCAAGATTGGTAGTTTAATCATCAACAATGTTTCCCTAGTTAAGGGATTGAACTACAATCTTCTAAGCATCAGCCAGTTGTGTGATGTTGGTTTTAGAATCAACTTCAAGGAGAACCTATGTTCTGAAACAAGCAATGACTCTTCTCAATCATTTACTGGACGAAGGCATGAGAACATCTATCTCCTGGACATAAACAAAGATACTGCAAAATGTCTTATATCAGTTCAAGATGAAGCAAATTTCTGGCATCGCTAACTTGGGCATGTCGGTATGAAACAGATTTCTAAGCTTCTCAGTAAAAAGCTTGTTCGTGGTTTACCCTCACTAAGTTATAAGAAGACAGAGCTTTGCTCCGCATGCACTTTAGGAAAACAAGTAAGAAGTTTTTTCAAATCTATAAAACAGATTTCTACTAATCATGTATTGTAGCTTCTTCATATGGACTTATTTGGGCCAACTAAAACTCAGAGCATTGGAGATAAGAAATATTGTCTTGTGATAGTAGATGATTATTCTCGATTTACATGGGTATTCTTTCTCGCTAATAAAGGAGAAACCTTCTCATATTTTTCAACATTTGCAAAAAGAATTCAAAACGAGAAAGGTTACTCTATTTCAACTATTAAAACAGATCATGGTGGAGAATTTGAAAATTAAGAATTTGCAGATTTTTGTGACAAAAATGGTATTCAGCATACGTTCTCCTCTCCTTACACTCTAGAACAAAATGGAGTTGTGGAAAGGAAGAATAGGTCTTTGCAAGAAATAGCCAGAACTCGCTTATTGAAAGCAAGGTGGCAACTCGTTTAAGGCGGCGCTTTCCACTTCTTGCCATATCATTAACGAGTCTTTCTTAAACCAATTCTTGAGAAAACTCCTTATGGAATTTTCAAAGAAAGAAAACCAATTGTTTCCTACTTTCACATTTTTGGTTGTCAATGCTATATTCTCAAAAATGTTAACCATCATCCTAGTAAGTTTGAAGAAAAATCAGATGAATGTATTTTTCTAGGCTATTCAAATTCTAGTAAAGCATATAGAGTGTTCAACAAGAATACTCAGACAGTGGAGGAATCCATGAATGTGAAGTTTACGGAGCAAGATGTTTCAAAACGAAGCGAAGCTGTAAATGAAGACTCGAACCAAATGCTGCTCCTGAAAAATCTAGTCTCAACAAAGAAGCTGAATCTTCTTAGAAAACAGTCAAAGAAGCAACTCAAGAAGAAAGAATAACTCAACTGGACATTTCTGAATCAACAGAAGATTCTGATAATAGTGAAATGCCTAATAGAAACTGGAAGCATAAGTCCAGTCATCCTAAGGAGCTAGTCATTGGAAACATCAATGAAGGAATCCAAACTAGATCGAAGAACAAAAAGGATACTGGCATCGTTGCACTGATCTCTAAGATTGAACTCAAAGGAATAGATGAAGCCCTAAAGAATGAAAGCTGGATAGAAGCTATGCAAGAAGAACTTCAGCAGTTCAAGAGAAATGATGTGTGGGAATTGATTCCCAAACCCAAAGGAAGAACTATCATTGGTACTAAATGGGTCTTCAGAAACAAAGTTAATGAAATTGGCAAAGTCACCAGAAACAAGGCAAGACTTGTAGCAAAATGTTACTCTCAGTATGAAGGAATAGATTATGATGAAACCTATGCACCAGTTGCAAGATTAGAAACAATTAGACTGTTGCTTGCTTATGCTTGTTATCAAAACTTCAAACTATTCCAAATGGATGTGAAGAGTGCATTCCTGAATGGGTTTATCAAAGAAGAAGTCTTTGTAGAACAATCTCTTGGATTCGAGGAACCAAGAAAGCCAGACCATGTATACAGATTGAAGAAAGCGCTTTATGGTCTGAAACAAGCACCTCGAGCCTGGTATGAACGATTGAGTAAGTTTCTACTAGACAATAACTTCAAGAAAGGTATGGTAGACATAACCTTGTTTATTAAGAAGGAATGTAAATATATTTTGCTTATACAAATATATATTGATGATATTATTTTTAGATCATCCAATGAACATTTGTGCAAGAATTTCTCAAAGTCTATGCAGGAGAAATTTGAAATGAGCATGATGGGAGAACTCACATTCTTCCTAGGACTTCAGGTTAATCAGTCAAAACATGAATCTTCATCAATCAAAAAAAGTATGCTAAAGACTTGATCAAGAAGTTTGGAATGGAGAACTGTAAGAAGACTGAAACTCCAATGTCAACCTCCATCAAACTAGATCAGGATGAAATGGGAAAGAAAGTTGACCAGAAGACTTATAGAAACACGATTGGTTCTCTTCTCTATCTTACTGCATCTAGACCAAATATTCTATACAATGCGTGTTTATGTGCTTGATTTCAAGTGGATCCTAGAGAATCACATCTCTCGGCTGTCAAACGCATAATCAAGTACATAGCCACTTATCCACACTTGGGTCTATGGTATCCAAAAGGAACAGACTTTACTCTCCTTGGTTACTCAGATGCTGATCTAGCATGATGCAAAGTGGACATAAAGAGTATGTCAGGAACATGCCAACTTCTAGGGAAAATGCTGATTTCAAGGTTTTCCAAAAAACAGAACACTATGGCTCTATCAACAGCGGAAGCAGAATATGTTGCTATTGGAAACTGCTATTCACAGATTCTATAGATGAGACAGCAACTGAAAGACTATGGAAAAGAAGAAACCTGTACTGAAATTAGATGTGACAATACGAGTGCTATAAATTTCACCAAGAACCCGATTATACATTCCAGAGTAAAACACATTGAAATCAAACATCATTTTATTAGAGACCATGTGCAAAAATGGAGAATTAATTATGGAATTCATTGATTCAAAAAATCAGTTAGCAGGCATCTTCACAAAGCCGCTAGACAAAGGTACATTCGATTCAATATGTGGAAGATTAAATATTATTAACCCATTTTCATAAAATCTATGAGAACAGGACAAAGTCTGGGAAAAGCAATCGTCTGGACAGACTAATCTTTTGGGAAGAATTAAAAAGAAATTGATGGTATTTTTGGTGTGTAAGTTATTTCTTTATATATTTGAATTTGGTAAGTTTTTATTAGCAAATTATCAATTTGCATAATTGATTTACATATTTTTTGATACATGCCTATTCTGTTTGAATATTTTTGTCAAGTTTAATATATTTTGAATAACTACCATTTTCAGTTATTTTCTTTAAAAAGTGCAACTTTTTATTTGTCTCATATCGAAGGGTTTATAACCCCCCCCAAAAGTCGAGTCTTTTTTACAACTCTTTAGAAACCCATTTTAGAAACCCTAACGAGCAAAACATTTTCCAAAATCAATCTTCTCCGAACATGGCTTCGAGATTCTCCATGTCCGAGATTAAGGTCAGTATCTCCATCTCCTCAAAGAAGATCAAACAAGATTACTGGTAGAGGAGCAAGGAATATCGAAAGAGGACAGACACATTTCGATCTGACTCAGACTTCCGAAGATACCCAAGGACAATCCCCAAATGCATCCGTTCAAAGAAATGGAGATGAAAATGTGGAATCTCCAATAATTTCCCCCAGAGAATCTGAACAAAGTAATGTCTCCCGTAGAGGTATGTTCGGATTAACTCTACCAAAACCTACTGATAATCCTCATACAGTCATGAGGAAGTATGAGCGGTTAGTCCAACAAAATGCTAGGGATGGTGTTAAACTCTATTTCCTGAGACAAAGAGGCTATGCAAATGAGTTTTGTCTTATCTAAGCTGTTCAGACTACAGAACCACCGTCTTCTCAAAGAGAACGAATCAGTGAAGTAGGTAGAAGTAGAGAGAATGCCCGGGGAGAGAAGGAGGATGATGAAAGAATCTATAGAAATTTTAAAGTCAGAATGGGGATTGCTGCTGTGGCTCGGAACACAACTGGGAAATTGTTCCCGATCTAAAGAGCATAAGACATTTTATAACAGATTACTGGAAAGAGAAGTCATGAACCACAGGATCGTGGACTTTGATTTTTTGGATGCTACTGATGTGAATCTGCGTAGATATTTTGAAATATTGCAGATGGATTAATTTTGCACCGACTTCTGCTTTCTGTTTATCCGAACTAACAAAGATATTTCTATTCGAATTTGACATTTCTTTCTCCAGATAAAATGCAGTTCAGTGTAAATGATAGGTTCTATGATGTTAGTGCAGATACTCTGGCTGATATTATGAAAGTTGAGAGGGGCCCTTTCAAGCCAATAGAAGTTACTTATGATTGTTTGTAAATATCTTACAAAGTCTGTTAAGGCCAATATAACTTATCCTCTTTTAACTTCAGCAAGGATAATACTGCATAAAATCATTAGCAACTGCATACGTCCTAAGGCATAATCTAAGACTGATGTGTCCAGATTTGAGGCCAAACTGATGTGGGCAATTGAAAATAGAGTACTGTTCTCACTACCTCACACTATTATTCTGCACATGTATCGGACAGTTTCAAAGGATAAAGGATAGTTACCCTATGGTGCTTTGGTGACCAGAATCTTCAAACATCTCAAGATATAGATACCGAGGAGATTCTGCACTAAAAATCTTCCTACAATGGCCATTGACATGAAGATGATCAATAAGATGAGACTGAAGGACGTCGCAGAAACATGGAGAAGAAATGAGAAAGAACTGGCTAGAGCAGAAACAGTTAAGAGAAAAGGAAAAGAAGTAGCTGCTGCTGAACCAAGTTTTAAGAAAAGAAGACAACTTTTACTATAGGATGAAGAAGATGAGGAGGAAAGTATTTCTGAGATTTTAGCAACTATGAGTCAGACTGCATGCAAACTAACTGAACCAGAAGCAGAAATACCTCCACCAGAAATACCTGTAGAGAACATTCTTAGCGCAGAACCAACGAAGAGTGTTGAGTTTGACCCAGAAGAAGAAGAAGAAGAAGAAGAAGAAGAAGAAGAAGAAGAAGAAGAAGAAGAAGAAGAAGAAGAAGAAGAAGAAGAAAGTGAAGAAAACAGAGATGATATGAATGAAGGTCCTATTCTTGAGGCTGAAATCAGAGAAGAAGACATGACTTAACAGAGGCAACAAGGATAGACTGAAGCATCAATTCAGGGGGAGCATCAATATCAGAACATTGAAACTCATACTCCTGCAGCTTCATCTGACAATGTTGATTCTCAGAAGATATTAACACTTCTTACACAGATTAGAGATCAGCAGATTGCGATGGAAATTTCATTCAACAACAAGCTGGAGACTCTAGAGAAAATAGTTCATTAATATCTTAATAGGATTGAGGAGTCTGCCACAGATATGGATGATTTCACCCTTATTCGGCCCCCTAAAAAGAAAACTTCCTAAAAACATCTTCTGGCTTATTTTGTTTATCAACTGTTTGTTAATTTTTTTTTAGACTTTACTTATTTTTTTCCAGTTATTAACCTTTTGACAGTGACAAAAAGGGGGAGAGTAATTATGCTAATTATGCTATGCATCTACGTTTGAGTTTTTGATATGCATGCTCCAATATTATCTGATTGATTGGGCTGTTGCGGTTGTTGTTCTGAACATGAATGGATCATCATCTGATATCATTTGAACATGGTTAATATGGATATGGGCTATTTTTTATGATTTGAGCAGTATGGTAGGAAGTATGCTCTGTCTAACCATATTTTGCAGGAACAACAAGCCGTATGCATAAAAATTTTTGTCACCATAAAAAATGGGGAGATTGTTGAGAAAACTCCTAGTTTTGATGCTAACAAATCGTTTTATCCATAATATTTATATATCTCTTTTAAATGAAAAGTCACAGGATGACATATGCTTGAAAGTCTGCTGGTGGCAGAAGAAAAAGCATAAGATGTCTCTGAGTCTGTCCATACTAGACGGAAGACCCGACCAGACGGAAATTCTGAGTCTGACCGTACCAGACGGAAAACTTAAGCAGACTCAAAACTTAAATCTGTCAGACTTAGAATGAAACTACATGATAAGATCACCAACGGTAAAGTATTTCACTTACCTTATTTATATTGATTCTGTTGTATCAAACTAATTTGCAGGATCAATTAATGGACAACTTCTAAAGAAGAATGGAGCACTTATGAAAGCCCGGATTCTGATTGTATGGGCGAACAGAATCCAAGGGGATCTGATCTACCTTCAATGGTCAAAAAGACTTGCCTTATAAAGTTTGTCCAGGAAAGGGAAGACTAAACTCTTAAGGAAAGAGCCAACGGTCGAGTGTGGCTTGGAGATTATATAAGAATAGGATGAGACCTAGGAGATAGAATAGATGAACATATTTCAAAACTTGATTCCGTTCTTCATCTGTTGTTCATAATGCAAAATTGAGTGATCCGAGTATATTACAAAAGAGAGTGACTTCGTGAAACATATCATCACCAAGTGCTAACACTCAAGAGTGTGTAATCACCTTTGATCACATAGTGAAATCCAGCCTATTGGCTGATCGTCTGGAGAGTGGACGTTGGCTTGTCCAAAGCCGAACCACTATAAATTATGTTTGCAATCTTCTCAACTCTCTCTATTTAATTTCTGTTTGTAGATTGCAATAGATCGTTATTACTTGTGTGTAAACTGCCTCTACACCTATTCACCCCCCCTCTAGGTGTCAATACTAGCGACATCACAACTAATCGGCCTTGTCAAAGCAGATGGCGAATTGTGAGCCGTTGGTATCCAGGCCGGTGTTTGCCATGGATAGGATGCCGGGGCTGGAATGCTTGTCCACGAAGTTCTCGTCGGCGAACTTGGAGCCGTAGATGGCCTCGCCACCGGACCCGTCCCCGGCAATGATGTCGCCGCCCTGGCACAGGGCCCCCAGGAACACGTGGTGGAAGGTCGATCCGTTGTAGTGGAGCGGCCTTCCATAGTGGCCGACGCCCTTCTCGCCAGTGCAGAGCGCACAGAAGTTCCCCGCCATGCGTGGCACCGAGTTGGCAAAGAGCTCCATCACGATCTGGCCTTCTGGCTGGCCGCCGATCATAACGTCGATGAACACCTTGGGGTTTCCCATGAATTTTTTTTGGAGAACTTAGCAAGCTTTTGAATTTTTTGGGAGTGAGGAAAGTGAAGTGCTTGGGAGATATAAATAGGCGTCTCGCTCAAAATTTCAGGAGCATCCGAAGGGGACACACGTGTCACAATCCGAGCGGGGAAGAATTAACCGTGGTTGAGTTAGGATTGGACCCCCATTAGTTGTTGACATCCAAAGTGAAGAGGTGTAGAGTTTTTTACCTACTAGCATCTATCAAGAAGGAAATTACTTGTGTTAGGAGACAACTTGAAACAAGGTCGCAGAAGCAAGGAAGGTCCTGACAACGTCGATTGAGACCGCGCAACTGCTGATTGAACAGGGTTCGGAATAGAGGAAAACGCAGTTTGTGGGCGGCCAACGTAAGACTTTTGGGCCCCGTGCATGCCAATCCCCAAGCGCCACTTCACCCTCCCACCACTCATCTACGCACTATTGTTTATTAACTTCGCTCGTCATGCTCTTTCATTGCAATTTGTCCAAGGAATTGTCGTCCGTCCCCTCGCTGCCTCTCAGATTTCCCGAGAAAATGGAAAACCAGTCAAATCTCAAGAAAAATCAATGGGAAACCCAAAGGCGTTCTTCGACATGACGGTCGGCGGCCTGCCCGTCAGCCGGATCATCATGGGGCTCTACATTGACTCGTCGCCCCTGCGCAAGATGGAGAACTTCCGTGCGCTCTGCACAATCTAGAAAGGCATCGGCCGCATGGGGAAGCTGCTCCACTATAAGTTATCACATGCTATTGCCGCTGGACATATTCATAATTTTGTTTATACCTTTATGGTGTATGCAGATGATTTAATCGAAATAAGAGAAAAGAAACCCAAAATGCAAATCAATTTAAAAACTATTGTTTTTGGTGACACCTCGAAATTGGGATGTGTCCCAGAAGCCCTTTCATCGTTTTCGATTCAAATAGTTAAATACAACGGCAAATTAAACAAGTCTACTTTACTCTATTAAATCTTTTCTATCAAAAAGTTACCAAATTCCTGATCTAATTAATATTCCACTTGCGTGCGTGCCGTTTATTATTACATACAATCGCACGATGGGAACACGTGTCGCGATCCGAGCGGGGGCGGGACTAACCGGGGTCGAGTATCGGACCGCATTTAGCTGCTGAGATCCCAGCCGAAGCAGCACGGCATATGCCTGTTCTTTTTGTCAGTTTGCGAGGGAGGGAGGAATCTCAGATACGTTTCGGATGGAAACGGCGCGTGGCACTCGCGCGCGTGCGCGAGTGCGTACGATGTGCGAACCCCGGACTCTGAGCGGGGGCCTAACGACACGTGGGGGTAAAAGGCCGATGGTTCGAGAACTACTTAATGTATCAAATCCTTTTTCATGAATAAGTTACCAAATTCCGGGTCTAATTAATAATCCACTTGCGTGCTTGCCTTTTTCATCAATATGTTGTCGTTGATTCTCACTCATTCCCACACCTTCCATGGTGACCAAAATGCGGGAATGTAACGATTTTTGGTACCCAAATTCCAAGGTCGTTCCGCCTCATTCTTGTACGTCAAAGTGTATTAAGAAAGGGTTCCCAACCCAATGATTTTATTCAAGATGTCCACATTGTCGATCTACCTTGAGACATAAATGACCCTTGAAAGGAACATTAGACACCTCAAGTCCCGTTGCACAACAAAACAAAACATGACCGTACTTTTCATTTTTTTTTAAAAAGGCGATACCAAAATATAATTATTTGTAAAAAAAATTAGAGAACTTTGCTAACTTAAGCAAAATGAACTTCATCTTAAATAGTACCAATTTAACTAAGCAAATCAAGAATGTAAACCACTGAAATTTGTCTTAGTGGCCACCTTTCCCATATGGAAAATGAAAGTGAGAGGTTCGAATCCTTACTTTCTGAGGAAGGATTGGGATATGGACGATTTAGTTTTAAGTGTGTGTTTCAACTTTCATGTCCTATAAGGAGGCATAGTAAAAGTCGAGAGTGATAATTAGACTAGGAGTAAAGTATGATTGACAAAAATAAAAAATAAAAAACGTGGATAAACCATGACATTGCCACTCCACGTACAGACCCTTATCTAATTTAGGAAATAATTAACCAATGGCTCCAAGATTGTATCTTCTGAGCAACGTTCGAATAAGCATCCTATGGAAACTTGATCATTCGACTTGAAGAACCTCAGGAGATTAGTGGAAAAAACACTCACAAGCCATGAGAATCGCTTTTGCTCAATCATTCACAAGCCATGAGAATCGCTTTTGCTCAATCATTCGCTTTTGCATCATGATTCACGGTGGTAATTGAGATCTGAAAATGAAATTGGAAATTATTTTCTATCCTTGGGAAAGAACACTTGTCATATAAAGACTACACATACTAATCATCATATTTTAAACAAAATATTATCAAATTAAATTTCCATAAATATACATACACAAATACACACGCGTTTATGTTGTAAACAATATATTTCTTACTCTTATGAAATTAGGGCTCGAGTGCTTAAGTTTTGTGCACAACCTTGGGTTATTCGGGTCCGATTGCTGGATCCTAAGCCTAGTTGCCGAGGTCCCGATTGAAGGAGTCAAGTTTCTCGGGCCCACATAGTGGGAACCCAAGCATGGGCGTTGGGGACTCAACTAAGATCTCAGTGGACCAAAACTTGAGTGCCAATGACTTGGGCACGCGAGCCAAGTTGCCAGGCATGGCCTTTGTGGCCTTAGGCATAAGCATCTGGGTCGTAGGCCCACCTCAAGGGACTAAGGATAGCCTTTGTGGACTTGAGCCTAGACGCTGAGAAACTAGATTGCCGCGATGGACTCGAATTGATGTGAATGATACAGGCAAGGGAGTAAGGTAATTAGGTGTGATTGCCAAGGACTAGACCAAGATGCTGGTGACTTGGTCACATGAGGTGATACTCGGGCATGATTGTCAAGAACTCAGGCACAAGCATTGGAGCCTTGGCCATCAAGGACCTAGGATTAACCTTTGTGGACTTGGGGCAGCGCTAGTGTCTTGGGCACGGGAACTGGGTACCCAAGCATGTCCAGTACCACCTAGGCTTGAACACCAAATGCTTGGGAACGGGAGCTAGGTACTCTAGGGCATGGCCTCGAGGGACCTAGGCTAGCTTTTGTGGAATTGAGCCCGGGTGCTAGTGACTTGGGTGCTAGAGCCGTGTACCTAGGCATAGCCACTGAAGAGTTGAGAATGAGCATTGGTGTCCTAGGCCCAACCTTGAGAGGTATGAAGCAAGCCTCTATGGTTGGGTTCAACCACTGAGGACCTAGGCATGATTGCAATGTCCCTATGCCCAAGTGATGAAATCTCCAATCCAAGCGTTAATGTTTATTCATATTTTGGAAGAAGAATTCTGATTTTTAAATGAGTAAATCATTTTTCTGAATATAGACATTGGTTTTCCGTTGATTGTGAGGAGATTTTCCTTGATTCATTATCCCAAGCAATCCAAATGATGAAAAATGTGGAAAATATTTTTGATGAATTTTTTTGTGAAACAAATAAAAACGAACTTGAGAGAAATGCCTCTTGCAAATCAATTTGATACACCAAACTTGACCTAACTCAAATAACTGAGTGACTTTAATAATGAAATGAAAAAATGGCATACTTCTTAAGAATAATATTTTTGATGGCGGCTAAATCCCAATTTTCTCTTTTTCTCGTTTTCCTCTTCTTCTTCTTCTTCTTTTTTTTCTGTTATTTCTCAAAAAGATATAAGAAAGATCTCTAAGTGAACTTTAGATATCAACAATGAGATCCTTGGACCGAAATAACGGTGTTCATCACTTTAACTTTTGTCTTTTTTAACAAACAAGTCTAGGTATGTTATAGTAATCCATAAATCATAGGAAATTCCTCACATTTGGGCTATAGTTTTTCTTAAAAAGTAAAAAAGCAACATGTCTCCTCACTTGCGAATCGACGTGGGATCTCACGCTTGGACTCTAATTGTTTTTTTTCATTTTTGCTTATCCTAAAAATGTGTCTTACATGCAAAAAAAAAGGATATGATGCCATTTTTATCTTTAGACCATTTAGGGAACAAGAAAGTTGTGCTTAGCCTCAATCCTCAAGAAGTGGACCGAATTGGGAGCCACAAGACTGAGTCCTAGTTCTAGGGCCGAGGATTGGCCCATCCATGGTCACCCCCAAATAAACAGTGGTATTTTGTTGACATCTTATCTTGTCTGTTTGTTTCTGTACAAAAAATGCAAAAAGGTCAAAATTATAGATATAGACAAGTGGGTAGATTAGCAAATAGGAATAGAGTTATTGGAAAACATATACATGTATAGAGGAAGAAATGAAAGAGAAAAAAAAAGGCGCAGAAGGAAAGAAAAACAAAAAACAAAAAATAAAGAGGAAAAATGACAGAAAAAATGAAAAAGAAAAAGAAAAAAGAAAAAGAATGAAAAATGAAAAAGAGGGAAAAAAAGGAGAAGAGAGAAGAAAAAAAAGAGGGGAGCATGGAGGAAAAGAGGCGCAGTTGAAATAAACGCCACCTCTTCTCCTTAGCGATTCTCTCGTCCGCCCCACCAGATTCCGCCCTTAGCAGCCTTGGGGCTGCAATCGAACAGGCCCTTTGGTCTAGGTCTTCTGATCGAAGACACAGAGGAGTTGTGCACTTGCTTGCTTCAGACGTTGGTGTTCCCATCGACATCCTGGGGAAATCTACTCTCTTTCTCAATCGCCATGGAGCCTTGGTTACCGACCACATCAACTCCCTCATCTCTGGCCACCATAGCCTCCATGAGTAATCATTTTCCACCATCCTTGAAGCTGTGTTGGAATGTCTCGTTCAACTTTGTCCTATGACCGAGAAGACTAAAGTGGCTATCTTGTTAGAATACACGTATGAGTGAATTGTGTTACAGGAATTCCATATTGGAAAATCGGTGTGGAGTGCAGTAGTTAATATATTCAGATGGCCTTAACTTTCTAACCTAAACTTTTGAGTGAAGATGAGTTTAATTTGCCATGAGTTACGACTCAAGATTGAGTTAGATCTTAGGCTCTTTAATGATATCAAAGCCATGGATTTCTTTGAATCATATTTGTTTGTTTGACACTGCATTTTGATCCTAGAAGAGAATCTCTTTTTCATATCTTTCATGAAGAAGTTACTCACACTACTGTTAAATCAGCATTTCTTCAAAAGTAAAATTCTACTCACAAATTTGGCGAAACTCTAAATATGTGTAAGATTTCAAGTGCAAGTAAGTTTTTCAAGGGCTGATGGCCTGGGCAAATTCAATTCATGGGTCAGCTTGAAGCTATTCCACTTTCACAATCATCATTCAGAACCCCCTTTCCAAATCTTTCATCAAGAAAAATTCATGGGTCAGCTTGAAGCTTTTCCACTTTCACAATCATCATTCATAACCCCCTTTTTCATATCTTTCATCAAGAAATTAAATTTGGTAAAACTCTAAATGTGTAAGATTTCAATCTTCTGTAGTAGAAACTGAGCAAGAAAATATTTCTTTGCTTCTTAGGACTCGTTGAAAGTTTTGATGGAGTGTTTCTGCAGATTATTGTAGCTATACTTCTCATATGAAACATTATCAAGTTCATGCATGTTGTGAATCTAATTAATTATAATGAATAAAGGAGGGATAGGTTAAGTACATCATTGGCGAGTAGATGATATGCATGGACAACCCAGTCAGTCCTATCGGCATTCTTGCCTCGACCGTTGTAGAAGACTAGATATTCCTTAGTACCGATTACTGTGCTGGTACCTCTGGCCTTGACTTCCTTGTCGGTCCCAGTCTTCTTCCAATTGCCAGAGTCGATCTTTTAACCTTTTGGGGGTGTATGCGAACTGAAGAACCACCACTCTTGAACTTGATCATCCCAGCGAATGATTGACTCACCTGTCAATCTCATCAATTTCTTATTATCAAGAACTTGTTTCTTTTTCACGACAAAACGAAGAATTTGCATTTCAGAATTATTTGCTCCTTACAAGGTGAAACCTCGCCACCAGAAACCATCAAATTGACATCTAATCAGCACATTATTGATGTTAACTATTATGCTCCAATAACGCATGAACTTAAGGCAATAAGTTTCCGACAATCATAGCCGCAGAGGAATTGTATCGTAGGAGCAAGCAAAGAGAAGGTTGTATCTGTTCTTACCAGGAATCTTGTCTCGTAATGTCCAAGGATCCCACTGGCAGATGGAAGCATCGGGAATTATGCAGGGATGGCTTACGATTCCCTGGACTCGCCTCCTCAAGTAATGAATCACGATTTTCTCCTCAGTTGGTCGGAATCTGTATCCAACTAACAAATCCCGCAGGTTTATCATAGCCTCCATCTCCTTCCGTTCCGTTCTTCACTTAAGACACAAAGTAAAAGCGATGAGCTCACTTCAGTTTGAGGAAGCAGAGAAGTAATCATCAACACGATCATTCGAGAGGGAATTTATTGATGTCTTCCCTTGTCCGAGAAGGTAGGAAACCTTTTGTAGGTGGCATTAGAAAAATCTTGATCATGATTGACAGCTGATTTTGCCTGCTTTCCTTGTCCTGATGTACCCCATAAGACTAGTTTATGATTCTGTACCTTCTGAATGGTACGCGGTTGACTAAAAGAAAGTTCGTTTCCCGTATGATAAAAGACAACGTCCAGGAAATTCCTGAGATTTGCTCCTGTGATGTGTCCTGGTCGTTACCTCTTATTACAATAGGAGACCTACTTTTCATTTCATTAATGACATTGCATGAATTTGAGTTAAAATCAACCTGCTAGAAATCAATTACTATTAAGATTGTTCATGTTAAAATATGTCTTGAGTTTGATTTCATTAGATAAAATTTGGTCCGAAATTAATTATCATTTATGGAGGTTTGAATGTTTCAAATTAGATATTTCCGAGATTGTCTTCGTATCAAAGTGATGGTTCAGAGTTGTTAGCCAATGAAAGAAAATGAAATAAAAAAAAGGAAAGTCATGTCCACTAGGAAGGTCTGAATTATCCGGGAGAAGTGAAGTCAAATTAGAAAATTTGAGTCTGACTTTGTCCAAGATCTCCTTGCATATGAAACCTATTTCCTTGTTCTATCCATTTTAATGTTCGATTGCTTGCCTTTGCAATAATTCATGCAGTCATGTATTATCATTTCAATAATGTTGGTTCACTCTGCACGGTCTCTTCATTTACCAATATACCAATAAATTATGTATAGTTGGGATTTTTGTTAGTGCTTTGTTTAGTTGAAGAGAAAAAGAACTTTCCTGGGTTTATACTGTGCCGCATGATAATTGGCACTTTTCTCTAAATGTTTTTGCTACGAGGGCTAGATTAGCCGATTAATCCCAGCATTCATTTACCTTCGACAGCAAAGGAAAATGGATGCTTTTTTTGTGTGCATGTCATATAGTGTCGCTGTTATAGAATGCTGATAAATGAATGTTCTAAAATGAATGGCAACTCTGCCTTAGATGCATAGACCTCGACACTCCGAAAACATTCATCTGACCTCATGGACCAAGTGGGATTTGAGCATAAACCCTCATGCGTGATACAAATATAAGATTGTGAACTATTGCACACAAGTATGTTCCTTACTGCTACTACTGCTTCCTTTTTCTTGGTAAATCCTTTGTGCTCACGGGTTTTGGTGATCATCTTCCCCTTTTTCATGATGGGAGGAGTTCATGTACTCTATTTCACTAACTAATTCTTCCACTTTTAGCCAGTTATTTGTGTTTGGTATGAGCCATCCTTATGATATGTCATAAATCAGGCAATCATACATGGAAATCGGATAGATTGCGCGTTCCAAAATGATAAATGCAGCTCAGCATAAATGTTCCTCACTCAAGATGACCACGCCGTGACACCATCCAATATTTTTTAGGCAATAAAAGAAACTCCATCCGGACCTCTAATTATTTTATGAACAGATGTACCACAACTAGGATTAATTTCCCGTTTGTTTCACTCCAGATTGAGGTTGCATTAGTTCAATGAAAGTGAGAAATAAATATGAATGAATAAAATTTGGATTTGTTATAATAAAAATTCAATCAAATATACTCACACAGACACACTCCACCAGATGCGTTTTTCATCTTCCATAGATGGGTTCACAAAGGATATCTAAACCTATCAAATGCCCTTAAATGGAGGGGTGAAAATAAGAATCTGAAAGCCGCATGCCAGGCCCAAAATTCCTTAGTCCGAGTAGCTCGGGCCTAGCTTTCGACCCTCAACTTATATTACATTTCGGGCCTCACCGGGCTTTTCAGCTCCATTGTGTGCAGCCCAAAGCTGCCGCCCTAGCCCGAGATATTTTGTTTTCAATTTTAACTTTTATTTTTTTGTGATATTTCATTAGTATTTTGAATTTCTCAGTGTTTTTTGTTACTGCATATTTAGACAAGCTAAAAATATACAAATCTTGAATATTTACGTCCTAGACTGTAGAAGTTAAAACATAAAAATAGGAATTTCTTAAAGTCAAAGGCTTAGATCACTTTGGATTCTCTTTTAAGCTAATTAGGGATTTACTTGTTCGAAGTTTGAGTGGAATTTAGGCGTGCCCATCTGATGAAAGAAAAGAATTCCATTGTTTTACATTGGTTTGTGGTGGAAATATTCGTTTGTATACTTGTAAAACTTTGTCTCTTTGCTATGAATGTGCAATTCCACCAAGTTTAATCTCAAATTGGCGGATCGGATGGGGTTTTGACTTTTAAGTGCTTGCTTAGGCTTTTGTAAGGTCCACCAATGGCTCATCTAAACCCATAATTTCATTCAAATGAGTTTGCCCGAGAAATGTTGCATTTTTTTTCACTTGAAACTTCAATCCATTTTGAGCTTAGCCTAGCCCCAATCGAATACCCTTGAGAGAAAGGCAAGCCTTTTTTCCTTGTGTGAGTTCAAGTTTAAGTAAACTTGCTAAAATGAGTCATAAATCAATTTGTTAATTCATATTTGATAATGTTGAATTATTATATGGGTTAGTTTTTTAATAAATAGATCATAATGTGTTTAAATGTTAAAGCCAAAAAAAATATAGGTCTTAATGAGTTCACAACAACAATAGATCCAGTCCACATTTATGACTCTTTCTTACTTTCACTTGATATTGTGCTTTCATCTCCGTTTGGATATATGAGTTTTTTTACATTGAGCTAATTATGAAAGTGTTTTAACAATATGTATCGAGTCGAGTTGGAGTCATTAGATTTATATTGCATAAAAATAGATCAATTTGGGGTAGAACATTTTCGACCTAACCCAACCTATCTATTTGACAGGTTTAGATTTGACACGGGGCTGAGGATGTTTAGGCTCCAAGCGTTCAGGTTGTGCTTATTGAGCCCGGCCCAGCCTCCCATCCACTTACACCAATACTTGAATGCATATTGTAAATTGTGCTCGAATGTTTCGTAAGAGAAGTACAGGGAAACCATAATGAATCTATTGTGAAAGTAAGATTGACCCCACAAAACACAGACGGATATGGAAGTCTACTGAGTTCATTTACTTTGAACAAAAGAGCCGCTATAAATTAGAATGAATGATTTGCGCAGTAAGTTAAGATTGATCAAGCATAATATAGGCTCATAGAAATAGATGGGGCTCCTTATTGATTCCTTCGCAATTTATTGTGAATTCATACGTAGGCTTGGTCTCTAGATCCCATACATATTTCTTGGTCAAAGGTTCATTAGGAACATACTTTCTACAAGCAAAACAAAATATATTCAAGTGCAACTTGTCATTTACTTTATAATAGACTGTGCAATTACGAATGATAAGGGAGGAGCTGTAGGTGCCTAACGATGGTTTATGTCTCGCATTAAATTAAAGGGGAACAATTCTGCACACCTTGGACGTAATAGTGACGTACGACCTCACCTACATACGACCTCTTTCAAGGGGGGACATTCGAATCATTGACCGATGCCATCGGTAAGTTTAATTAACCAATTTGATGATTGGCTAATGGAAAAATGTGCCCACTTGTAAAACGAACAGTGGTCCGCAATCTATAGACATGTTTTATTTCTTATGTATATTACTCATAAATAAACATTGACGTTTGTCGAATCGAAACAAATGTTAACGATTTACTGTTAACGTATAGCGGTAAAATAATATTTTTGTTCGTAATTTACAATCGTGAAGGGATGCTGAGAAATGCGCACACCGGTAAAAGTAAATGACCATTCACAATCTACTTCGATATTGAAGTTTGGTTAATCATATATTTTGTTAGTATATCGGCGGTAAGTGGATATTTGTGCTGGTAAAATCTAAATAGTGCTAGTAATTTATTACGAATATGTATTTGACAAAAGAGTAATTTCGAGGTTTGTAAGTTACAACCGTTAATCCTAACTGTTAACTAAGTGGATAATTACTGTCGGTATATCAAGGGTTCGTCTCATTGAAAAAGGGCCCATGTTTGTGGGATCGGGAAAACATCACCTCCATTCGGTCAAGTCCTCGTGTGATTCAGATTCACGACCTGACAAAAAGAACGTACTCTCCTTCCCCAGATCACACGACTTTCCCGTGAGCTCAGCACGAATGGAATGCTTTCGTTGCGTGCTTTCCCTTTAGGGGGTTTCATTTTAGGAATTTGTTTAACTAAATTTTTGAAAACACTCAAAATTTCATGTTGGCTTGCCCTGAGCAGAGGTGGGCTTAACCGGGGTGAAGGTAGGGTTCGACCGGGGTTAGCTGTTGAGATCTAAAGCTAGGAATCCGCTGTCACTTCGGACATCATTCGATTCCGTGGATCTGGAAGACGGCGCGGGGCGAAGTCGAGGCTTCGGACGCGCATCGTACCGAGATAACGAATCGTATAAAAAGACAACGAACCGTATAAAAAGATTTCTTTTTTAGCTTCTCCACCCCCAACACCCCCAAAAAAAAAGCCCAGCAAAATAACGAACTAAAACCCGAAAACAAGGACACCCCACCCCCCAAAGCACGGACTCCGACCAGACTCCGACCAGATAGGTTCAAAACAACACAGGGATCGCCGATCTTAGGCAAGCTGGCCGCAGTCAGCGATCACCACCGGCTGCCAGGGGCGGCCGGAGCTGGACCCGACCTTCTCGATCGCCTTCACCACGTTCATCCCCTTCACGACCTGCCCGAACACGACGTGCTGGCCGTCCAGCCAATCGGCCTTGTCGAAGCAGATGGCGAACTGCGAGGCGTTGGTATCCGGGCCGGCGTTCGCCATGGACAGGATCCCCGGGCCGGTGTGCTTGTCCACGAACTTCTCGTCGGCGAACTTGTAGCCGTAGATGGACTCGCCGCCGCACCCGTCCCCGGCGATGATGTCGCCGCCCTGGCACAGGATCCCCGGGATCACGCGGTGGAAGGTCGACCCCTTGTAGTGGAGCTGCCTCTCGTAGAGGCCGACGCCCTTCTCGCCGGTGCAGAGCGCACGGAAATTCTCGGCCGTGCGCGGCACCGTGTCGGCATAGAGCTCCATCACGATCTGGCCCGCAGGCTGGCCGCCGATCGTCATGTCGAAGAACACCTTCGGGTTTCCCATTGATTCTTCTATGGAGAACTTGGCTGGCGGAGTGTGAGAAAAGGCAAAGTGCTCCCGTGAGGTTATCGGGAATGTGAGAAAATTATGCTCTCTCCTGAATCTTTCTGGGATATATATACATGTGGGGGTTGTACTAGGGTTGGAGGGACCGTCCGATGGGGGGACACGTGTCGCATTCGGGCGGGCCGGGATTAGCCATGGTTGAATTAGGATTGGACCATGATTAGTTGTTGAGGCCCGAGCCACCAACGGGGAACATTGAAAGAATCCAGCAAGAACAGAACATTAGATTACGTGTTTGGTGACTACGGGAAAGGATGCCAGATTGCAATGAAAAGGGCACTCCCGTTTGCCCTCCATTTTCCTTTCTATATTCAACAGGAAAATGCTTTTTTTTTTTTTTTTTTTTTTTTTGAGGAATAGAGGATGAGGCAGGTTCATGGCGGCCGACGGAAGGCGAAGACTTTTGTTCGCCATGAATGCCAATCCCCGAGCGCCACGTCACCACCCATGCACTATTATTTATTAACTTCGACTATCATACTCTTTTATCGCGATTTGTCTAAGGGATTGTTTTCTGAACCCTCGCTCGAACTTCCCGAGAAAATGCAAAGTCAGTCAAATCTTGAGGAAAAAATCGATGGTGAAGCCCGAGGGGTTCTTCGACATGACGGCTGGCGGCCTGTCCGGTGGCCGGATCGTGCTGGAGCTCTACACGGACTCGGTGCCACCGAGCACGGTGGAGAGCTTCCACTGCTCTGTACCGCCTAGAAAGGCGTTGGCTGCATGGGGAAGCTGCCACTAGAAGGTGTCACGCTGTAATGCCGTCATGTATATTTATAGTTGTGTTTATAACCCGTTTGGTACATAAAAATGATATAATCGAAAAAAGAAAAAAGAAACTGAAAATGCAAATTAATCTAAAAATTATTGTTTCTGGCGACACCTCGAAATTGGGATGTGTCCCAAAAGCCCTTTCATTGTTTTCGATTCAAATACTTAAATACAATGGCAAATTAAACAAGTCTACTTTACTCTATTAAATCTTTTCTATCAAAAAGTTACCAAAATCCTGATCTAATTAATATTCCACTTGCGTGCGTGCCGTTTATTATTACATACAATCGCACGATGGGAACACGTGTCGAGATCCGAGCGGGGGTGGGACTAACCGGGGTTGAGTCAGGATCGGACCGCATTTGGTTGCTGAGATCCGAGGCGAAGCGGCACGGCATATGCCTTTCCTTTTGTCAGTTTGCGAGGGAGGAAGAAATCTTAGATGTGTTTCGGATGGAGACGACGCGAAACGACGTGGTGGCCAAGCACGCGCGACGCGCGTGTGTACGATGTGCGAACCTCAGACTCCGCGCAGGGGCTAACAACGCGTGGGGGAAAAACGTGGATGGTTCGAGAACTGCACGGGTTTCATTTCGCAATGCCCGGCAGAAGGTAGAGAAGAAATTCTTGTTTGAATTCGTGGATCGAATGCGATCATACGAGGTAACATTCGATTTTTATAGCACCACATCAGCTGTTGGCACGATAATATTTAGATGGGGAAATGTCGTAGCGCTTCTTTTTTCTATTTTTACCCTCTTAACGGTATATTCCTAATTATGTTTACACCACATTCAATATATAGGAATGACGAAAATGATAGTGCAAATTAATTTAAAAATTATTGTTTTGGGTGATGCCTCGAAATTGGGATGTGTCTTGAATGCCGTTTTTGTTTTGTTTTGTTTCATATAGCTAAATATAATGGCGAATTAAGCAAGTCTACTTCATGAATCAAATCCTTTTTCATGAAAAAGTTACCAAATTCAGGGTCTAATTTATAATCCACTTGGTGTGCTTGCCTTTCTTTATCGATCCGTCATCACTGATTCTCACTCATTCCCAGCTCTCCTATGGCGCTGAAAATGCGGGAATGTAACGATTTTTGGTACCCAATTTCCATGGTCATTCTGCCCCGTTCCTATACGCCAAAGTGTGTCAAGAAAGGGTTCCCGACCCAATAACTTTATTCTAGATGTCCACATTATCGATCTGCCATTAGACATAAATGACCCTTGAAAGGAACATTAGACGCCTCAAGTCCCGTCCCACAATAAAACAAAACACGATCGTACTTTTCATTAAAAAAGAAGAAGGCGATGCTGAAATATAATTATTTGTCAAAAAGAAGAAGAAGAGAGCTTTCCTAACGTAAGCAAAATGAACTTCACCTTGAATAGTACAATTTAACTAAGCAAATCAAGAACGTGAATTACTGAGATTTGCTTTAGTGATTACTCTTCCCACATGGAAAAGGAGGGTGAGAGGTTCAAATTCTTACTTTCTGAGGGAGGATTGGGATAAGGACGATTTAATTTGAAGTGTGAGTTTCAACTCTTACATCCCATAAGGAGGCATAGTAAAAGTCTTCGAGTAAGAATTAGACTAGGAGTAAAGTATAATTGACAAAAAAAATAAAAGAAACGTGCATAAACCATGACATCGCCACTCCACATATAGTCCCTTATCTAGTTTTGGAAATAATTAACCAATGGCTCCAAGATATCGTAAACACACGTTTATATCGTAAACAATATATTTCTCACTCTTATGGAATTAAGGCTAGAGTGCTTAAGTTCCGTGCACAACCTTGGGTTATTTGGGTCTGACCGCTGGGGTCCTAAGCCCAATTGCCGAGGTCCTGATTGAAGGAGTCAGGTTTCTTGGGCCCACATAGTGGGAACCCAAGCATGGGTGTTGCGGACTCAACTCAGATCTCAATGGACTAGAACTTGAGTGTCGATGACTTGGGCACGTGAGCCAAGTTGCCAAGCATGGCCTTTGAGGCCTCAGGCATAAGCACCTAGGTCTTAGGCCCACCTAAAGGGACCAATGATAGCCTTTGTGGACCTGAGCCTAGATGCCGAGAAACTAGGTTGCTGCAATTGACTCGAATTGATGTAAATGATATAGGCGAGAGAGTCAGGTAATTAGGCATGATTGCCGAGGACTCAACTAAGATGCTAGTGACTTGGCCACATAAGGAGATACCCGGGCATGACTGTTGAGAACTCAGGCACAAGCATTGAGGCCTTGGCCATTAAGGACCTAGGACTAACCTTTGTGGATTGGGGCTAGTGCTAGTATCTTGGGCACGAGAATTGGGTACCTGAGCATGTCCAACAGGGGGGACCTAGGCTTGAACACCAAATACTTGGGAACGGGAGCTAGATACTCTAGGGCATGGCCTCGAGGGACCTAGGCTAGCTTTTGTGGAGTTGAGCCCGAGTGCTAGTGATGTGGGTGATAGAGCCGTGCACCTAGGCATGGCCGTTGAAGAGTTGAGAATGAGCACCGGTGTTCCGGGCCCTGACCTTGAGAGATATGAAGCCGGCTTTTATGGTTGGGTTCAACCACTGAGGACCTAGGCATGATTGCAACGTCCGTGTGCCCAAGCGATGAAATCTCTAGTCCAAGCGTTAATGTTTAGTTATATTTTGGAATATGAATTCTGATTTTTAAATGAGTAAATCATTTTTCTGAATTTAGACATTGGTTTTCCGTTGATTGTGAGGAGATTTTCCTTGACACATTATCCCAAGCAATCCAAATGCTGAAAAATGTGGAAAATATTTTTCAATGAATTTTTTTGTGAAACAAATAAAAATGAACTTGAAAGAAATGCCTCTTGCAAATCAATTTGATACACCAAACTTGACCTAACTCAAATAAGCGAGTGACTTTAATCATGAAATGAAAAAATGGCATGCTTCTTAAGAATAATATTTTTGATGGCAGCTAAATCCCAATTTTCTCTTTTTCTCATTTTCCTTTTTTTTTCCTGTTATTTCCTTAAAAGATTTAAGAAAGATCTCCAAGTAAAATTTAGATATCAACAATGAGGTTCTTGGACCGAACCTGTTCATCACTTTAACTTTTGTCTTTTTTAACAAATAAGTCTAGATATGTTATAGTAATCCATTAATCATAGGAAATTTCTCACATTTGGGCTATATTTTTTCTTAAAAAGTAAAAAAGCAACATGTCCCCTCACTTGCAAACACGCTTGGACTCTAATTGTTTTTTTTTTTCATTTTTTCTCATCCTAAAAATGTGTCTTACATGCAAAAAATAAAAAAAATATGATGCCATTTTTATCTTTAGACCATTTAGGGAACAAGAAAGTTGTGCTTAACCATAGTCCTCAAGAAGTGGACCAAATTGGAGCCACAAGGCTGAGTCCTAGTTCTAGGGCCGAGGATTGGCCCATCCACGAATTGGTCACCCCCAATAAACAGTGGTATCTTGTTGACATCTTATCTTGTCGGTTCGTTTCCGTACAAAAAATACAAAAAGGTCAAAATGATAGAAATAGACAAGTGGGTAGATTAGCAAATAGGAATAGAGTTATTGGAAAACATATACATGCATGGAGGAAGAAATGAAAGAGGAAAAAAAAAAAAAAAGGCGTGGAGGGAAAGAAAAATAAAAAATAAAGAGGAATCAATTAGCATGATCTTATGGCTCTCTACCTTCTCTTTAATCATTCCAAAGATCCAATAGGATTAAAGTGAAGACAATTAAAGGCCATTTAGATGATTGCAAGCCCCTAAACTCCCAGGACCAAGTAATTAACCCAAATGGTAAGAGACCTTCTTAGAATTGGAAGTTCTTCAATTAGCATGAGCTTATGGCTCTCTACCACCTCTATAATCATTTGAAATAACCAATAGCATCAAAGTGAAGACAATTAAAGGCCAATTAGATGATTGCAAGCTCCTGGAGTCCCAAGATCAAGTAATTAACCCAAATGGTAAGAGACCTTCTTAGAATTGTAAGTTCTTCAATTAGCATGATCTTATGGTTCTCTACCTTCTCTTTAATCATTCCAAAGAGCCAATAGGATCAAAGTGAAGACAATTAAAGGCCATTTAGATGATTGCAAGCCGCTAAACTCCCAGGACCAAGTAATTACCCAAATGGTAAGAGACCTTCTTAGAATTGGAAGTTCTTCAATTAGCATGAGCTTATGGCTCTCTACCACCTCTATAATCATTTGAAATAACCAATAGCATCAAAGTGAAGAAAATTAAAGGCCAATTAGATGATTGCAAGCTCCTGGAGTCCCAAGATCAAGTAATTAACCCAAATGGTAAGAGACCTTCTTAGAATTGGAAGTTCTTCAATTAGCATGATCTTATGGCTCTCTACCTTCTATTTAATCATTCCAAAGATCCAATAGGATCAAAGTGAAGACAATTAAAGGCCATTTAGATTATTGCAAGCCGCTAAACTCCCAGGACCAAGTAATTAACCCAAATGGTAAGAGACATTCTTAGAATTGGAAGTTCTTCAATTAGCATGAGCTTATGGCTCTCTACCACCTCTATAATCATTTGAAATAACCAATAGCATCAAAGTGAAGACAATTAAAGGCCAATTAGATGATTGCAAGCTCCTGGACTCCCATGATCAAGTAATTAATCCAAATGGTAAGAGACCTTCTTAGAATTTGAAGTTCTTCAATTAGCATGATCTTATGGCTCTCTACCTTCTCTTTAATCATTCCAAAGAGCCAATAGGATCAAAGTGAAGACAATTAAAGGCCATTTAGATGATTGCAAGACCCTAAACTCCCATGATCAAGTAATTAACCCAAATGGTAAGAGACCTTCTTAGAATTGGAAGTTCTTCAATCAACATGATCTTATGGCTCTCAACCTTCTCTTAAATCATTCCAAAGATCCAATAGGATCCAAGTGAAGACAATTAAAGGCCATTTAGATGATTGCAAGCCCCTAAACTCCCAGGACCAAGTAATTAACCCAAATGGTAAGAGACCTTCTTAGAATTGGAAGTTCTTCAATTAGCATGAGCTTATGGCTCTCTACCACCTCTATAATCATTTGAAATAACCAATAGCATCAAAGTGAAGACAATTAAAGCCCAATTAGCTGATTGCAAGCTCCCGGAGTCCCACGACCAAGTAATTAACCCAAATGGTAAGAGACCTTCTTAGAATTGGAAGTTCTTCAATTAGCATGATCTTATGGCTCTCTACCTTCTCTTTAATCATTCCAAAGATCCAATAGGATCAAAGTGAAGACAATTAAAGGCCATTTAGAAGATTGCAAGCCCCTAAACTCCCAAGACCAAGTAATTAACCCATATGGTAAGAGACCTTCTTATAATTGGAAGTTCTTCAATTAGCATGAGCTTATGGCTCTCTACCACCTCTATAATCATTTGAAATAACCAATAGCATCAAAGTGAAGACAATTAAAGGCCAATTAGATGATTGCAAGCTCCTGAACTCCCATGATCAAGTAATTAACCCAAATGGTAAGACACCTTCTTAGAATTGGAAGTTCTTCAATTAGCATGATCTTATGGCTCTCTACCTTCTCTTTAATCATTCCAAAGAGCCAATAGGATCAAAGTGAAGACAATTAAAGGCCATTTAGATGATTGCAAGACCCTAAACTCCCATGATTAAGTAATTAACCCAAATGGTAAGAGACCTTCTTATAATTGGAAGTTCTTCAATTAGCATGATCTTATGCCTCTCTACCTTCTCTTTAATCATTCCAAAGAGCCAATAGGATCAAAGTGAAGACAATTAAAGGCCATTTAGATGATTGCAAGACCCTAAACTCCCATGATCAAGTAATTAACCCAAATGGTAAGAGACCTTGTTAGAATTGGAAGTTCTTCAATTAGCATGATCTTATGGCTCTCTACCTTCTCTTTAATCATTCCAAAGAGCCAATAGGATCAAAATGAAGACAAAAAAGAAAAAGAATGAAAAATGAAAAATGAAAAAAGGGGATAAAAAAGAGAAGAGAGAAGAAAAAAGAGAAAAATGAAAAAAAGGGGATAAAAAAGAAAGAGAGAAGAAAAAAGAGGGGAGCGTGGAGGAAAAGAGGCGCAGTTGAAAAAACGGCGAGCCACCCCATGCGGATTCCGCAGCAGCCTTTGAGCCGCAATCGAACAGGCCCTTTGGTCTTGGTCTTCCGATCGAAGACACAGAGGAGTTGTGCACTTGCCAGCTTCAAACATTGGCGTTTCTATCAACATCCCGGGGGAAATATGCTCTCTCTCTCAATCGCCATGAAGCCTTAGTTATTGACCACATCAACTTCCTCATCTCCGGCCACCAAAGCCTTCACGAGTAATCATTTTCCACCATCCTTGAGGCCGTGTCAGAATGTCTTGTTCAACTTTGTCCTACGACCGAGAAGACTGAAGTGGCCATTTTGTTAAAATACACGTATTGAGTGAATTGTGTTAGATGAATTCCATATTGGAAAATCGGTGTAGGGTGAAATAGTTAATATATTCAATTGGCTATAACTCTTTGACTTAAACTTTTGGGTAAAGATAAGTTTGACTTGATTTGTTGACGACTTGGACTTAGGCTTCTTTATGGTGACCTCTCCAAGTGAATGTATTTGACTTTTGTTGCGTGCTTTTAACAAATGGTATCAAAATCGATGATTAAGGTTTCCAAGTAAGTAACAAATGGTATCAAAACCGATGGTTAAGGTTTTAGGGTAGGTGGCATTGTGGTGTAGTAATGTAGGCCATAGGGATGAAATTGGGTGTTGATAGAGATTCAACTTGATATAAGTTGATGCAAATGGATAAAACCTATAGAGCAATTAATATATATGGCTTAAGCTTTTGAGTATATTTTAGTTGGCTCATAACTTATTTACTTAAGCTTTTGAATATAACCTAGTTGGTCTATAACTCATTAGCTTAAGCTTTTGAGTGAAAATGGATCTAACTAAATATATTGACAGGCTTGAACTTAGGCTCCTTCTTGGCGATTTTCCCATGTGAAGGTATAGGCCTTTTGTTGTGCTCTACTTGACAGTAGTTCGCGATTGACAATCGTGCTTTCAATGTAAAGTTCGAATGCTCATCTATGGTAAAAAATGAGGTTGAAAAGTTGAGACACTATGTACAAATCCTATGAAGACAAGCTGCTATATAAGTATTGCGAGTAGGGATGTCAAATGGGTGGGTCGGGTCGGGTCGAAAATGGTCCGACTCACATCGACCCATTTAACCTGTTTTGACCAATTTTTATGCAATATAAATTTGATGACTCGTACCCGACCCGACCCATACCCGATGCATATTATCAACACATATTAATATTTAACTTAATTTAAGAAAATCTATTCCCACTTATTTAGTCCACTTTAAACTTTTCACATTCTAAAAATTTCACATCAAATTTATAAAGTAAATTAAATAATAAAAAATTAGTAAATAAAAAAAATGTAAAGTGCAAGTTTTTCTATCCCGATCCCTAGTAAATGCACAGATTATTAAATAAGCATATTATCCTTCTGGAAGAAAGAAAATTTCTTCTCTAAATCAAGATGTGTGATGCGTTAGATTACTCATTCGCATTTTGAACACCATAATTCAAGTAAGAAGATGGCTGACTGGGATGAAATAGAAACTGTCTATAGAAAGGGTTGTTGGTAAGAGCGCCCAAGTTGCTGATACGTACCAAATTAAGAATCTCAGTTGTATAAAACAGAAAAAAGAAGGTAAGTTTGGCTAGCTATGGTTTTAGGAAACCTCATGGTTAAAGGTGTGCGTACATTTCGCAAATGTAGGAAAATTTAGAGAGAATAGGGTTTTGCTTTGTTATAATATGTCTCGAATTTGAGCTCGAAGCGAAAATTTGAATATTTCGAAATAGATATTTTACGAACGTTCAAAATTGAGGAAAAAGACTACTCGGAAATCAATGAACGAATTAAAGTCCGGATCTGCGTTGGAGTGTTTGGCCACTGAAATAGGAAAGTCTGAATGCGGGACTTTGACTTTGACTTGCACGTGGACTTAATCCACAAGAAAGGAAAGAAATAAAATCCTAACTGAAGTCGGCCAAAGAAAGGGTAAAATAGGAAAGTCCAAGTTGGATTTTGACTGAATTATCCAAGTTTCCTGTTTTGAGCTGAAGTCGGCTACTATACGCGCCAGATCTAGGCCGAGCTCCGGCCAGCGAGCTTAGGGCTCGCTAGCCTAAGCTCTGTTGCGACTTGCTTGCCCAGATCTAAGCTAAGCTCCAGCCAACGACGGCAAGCTCGGGATCGGCGATGGTGACGATGGTGTGATGGCGGGATCGGCAACGGAGGTCGAAAATGCATAGAGGAAGGGGATGGAAGGAGAGAGATGATGGGTCTATCTAATAACTCACTCAACCCATATTTGACCCATATTTAACTTTCACTTGACCCATATTTGACCCATTTAACTAAAAGTGAGTCATAATATGGGTTTATGATCCATTTTGACACCTCTAATTGCGAGTTCATTGCGGGGTTTTTGGCATCAATATGAAAACGATTCATTGTAAGTAGATGTGTCAAAATGGGTCATAAACCCATATTATGACTCACTTTTAGTTAAATGGGTCAAATATGGGTCAAGTGAAAGTCAAATATGGGTTAAGTGAAAGTTGAATATTGGTTAAATATGAGTTAAGTAAAAGTTAAATATGGGTCAAATGTGGGTTGAGTGAGTCATTTAACGTAGAGTTTAGAGTGAGTTTGGGTTTCTCTACAATAATAATGGCTTTTAGCAATACGAGTCGGGTCAAGTATGGATCGGGAGTGGGTCGGGTCGGGTATGGGCCACTAGATTTATATTACATGAATTTGGGTCAAAACGGGTTAAATGAGTCAATATGGGTTGGACCATTTTCGACCCGACCCAAACCTGACCCGACCCACCCATTTGATGGGTCTAATTGTAAGTCCCTGCATTCAGACCATTAGATCGAGACGCCCGTCACATGTTCGATTAATTTACTTTGAAGTTTGATCGTGAAGTTATATCTGCTGCTTCCGTTGAGTCCGAGGACATACAAATGTGGTTTGCATACTTTTACTTGATGGAGTCCTACTCAATAACCACGAGTTAATCAATGTCGTTGTTCTATTCCTGGGTTTGCTTGTCACGGTGGTCATCAATGATTTTCATCGGTGTGATGTCGGCTTCGAATCTATGTTGCGAGCATTGAATCTCCGGACAAGCTTACGACTGGTTCGTCTTTTGTATTCTCGTCCATGTACATGTTTCCTTCGGTTGTGGTGTGGCTGTGAATACGTGATTTCAATGGAGGGTGAGGGAGACGAAGGTCGACAAATGATGGTCCGGTGAGCGTTCATGCAGCAGCGGCGGCGGCAGGTGTCCGAAGTCGCTCGTCCATGAAGGCGACGACGTTACATTTTAGTAGATTTGGGTATGTTCTAGTAATCTTGGGCTTGGTTTAGCTGGTTGAGATTGAGTTTGGTTTTGGCTGAGCGGGCTTGGTTTTGGTCTTGTCGTGGAGGGATTGAGCTTAGTTTTATTAAGCCCATTCCTTTCTCAGGCTTTTGGCGTCCATGGGCGGTTTCCATAAAACCAGTTTGCTGTCCACATTCTGACCGGGCTCAGCAGCCCAGTCTGAATTCCTAATTCCGGACTTCTTCAAAAAGAAGGATGGGCAGAAGGTACCACAAACCCTGTGTACCCCTCATCCATCCAGAAGCAGGTGTAGTTCACCGGTTCCACCGAATGCTCCTATCTCTCGACGAAGTTCGTGTGAGTGCGCAGTTATGCTTTGGATGCTTGGCCATCAGAATAGATGAAACCTGTTCCCCTTCTTTTTCGGTGCACTCGCTTTATATCTCCGACACACAAGGAAGGACGTGGTGGGAAGGAAGTAGCCCCAGCCCCTGTCTGGCTGATCATTCCGCTGGCATCTTGCATTCACGCTTCGGTTTGACTGCCGCTCAGGGATGTAGTTGTAGATACGTTAGTCTTAGTGGGTCGTCGGCTCCACCTGTTATCTCTTTCTACGACATGCTGTTGTCGTCACCATATTCTATATGTCACTTGGTCATCTCTGCCTTGCTGCAGAATAGCACCTCATGTCGTCATCATATTCTATATGTCACTTGGTCATCTCTGCCTCGCTGCAGAATAGCACCTCCGAAAGAAACTGAGGACTTCATTCAATGACTCCAGGGTTGCCCTTTAAACAATCGGAATAACGTAAAGCTTGAAGATAAGTTTTGTACTCTATTAAATTCTTAGTCCCATAGGTCTTGACTTAGTCGTGTGACCTTAGTATTGGATTTAGTTTATTTATTTATTTATTTTTAGCATATATAGTTTCTTTTGATAAGTTTAGTCTTAATTGTTTAGTGCTTTTTAGACAAAGAAATTGAATTTGATTCGAATGTAACTCATGGGGGATCATGTCCTGAGGCTTATAACATGGTCATGTGTATTTTTGCTCGATTGGTATTGAGTTTTTCTTCCTGCATTTATTTTTTATGTCATTTCAATTATTTGGGTGTTTACTTATTGCATCACATTTCAATAAATTATTTGTTAATTTCTTTTTTAAAATGGCTAGGATTAGTCTAGAATCATAATGAAACCCACAAAAACATTTGCATGAGCACCTAACGGCTTTGATACCTTAGAATCATAATTCGTAATTAAGATTGCATGACAACTTAGATAACGACATTCCAAATTAAAAGGATCGAAAGGGCGCTAATAGATATTAGCACAATCAAGTCATTGACCCTAGAATCTCTGATTGCTTAAGAATTGAGACACTCATGCGTCTTGATTGGTTTTTAGCCTACCCCAATAAGTTAGCGATTCTCAATAAATATATTTAGGTTGTTAAAGAACTTAAAATAAAATCCTATGTCACGTAAGATATGGACTTGGAGAGTTGACGCTCAAAATTGACAAACCTTCTTTTGGGTGATTGAAAAGATGATGTGTTCAAGCTATCTTTTTAGGATCATCTCTCGAATAAATACCTTTAAACCTATTCGTCGAGGGCAACCCCTCAAAAAAGTAGGTCGTGACACGTTTCTTTGAAAAGGATTTCAAATATTCTTTTTTTCCAAAGATAAATGATAGCTTTTCAAAAGTAAAAAGTCCAAGACAAAATGACACTAAATCACTACCAAAGATGATGATGCAATAAGGATGACTAAAGATTATGTGAATATGATAACTATTAAAATAGTTAAATATTAAATCACACTTTATCTAACATCGTAAGTTTTAGAAAAATTGACACTAGTTCCACAATACCCCACGTGATATTAGAATAGGAAGTCTTGAATTCAAATCTTTCTAGACCCTATTTTTCCTCCCAATGTACATTTGGCGGTGATCCCATGCAATTTCATAATAACTAAAAACATCAGCGAAGCTCTTTTTCTTTTGGAGTGCTTGAAGACTGGTTTCGTCACTTGAGGCCTAAGGTTTGTAGTCCGCATTATAGGATTTTTAGGTAAATACGTGCCTCGTGGTGTACAAAACACCGCCGACACTTAGGTTTGTGCTAAAAAACTCTCGATCAAGACAAGATATGTGCTCCACCCCTTAGAACTTGGTACCCATACGCTCTGTGGTATGCTAATAAAACCCCATCTCCGGTCCATTGTTTTGCTAATGTGGTGGACAGTCCTCTTGCAGGGTCATATTGCCGAAAGAAAGAAGTAAAAGTCGGCAGTTTTGTGGGATTCTTTTCTCTTCTTTTTCCTGCTGATTACTCCAATACTGCCCTGCTGGTTTGTGACGATGCAGCGAGCGTCAGAGTAATTTGGTCAAAACTAGAGCGGTGTCCGGTCAAGCTTATTTATGGTCTCTAAATTGCACTGTTCCTTCAACGCTGTCTGTTCATCTTCTTCCTTGCACAATCAAGTCAGTCAATCTGTTCCGTCAAGACTGACTTGTGTGCGTGTACTGGCGTGACAAAGTGTCTTACATGGTTTGCGTGCGTGTGTTATATATATAGAGAGAGAGAGAGAGAGGCCATTTTGTCGGAAATCCTTATGTGAACTGTCATCTATACTAGGATAGTTCCAATTTGCAAAGAAAACAGGTTGTCGTTACATATACTAAACCGCGCCATGGACCTTGTCTTAAGGTAATCCATTTATTTATGGCCTTCTCACATCATCATTCCTCGCTCTTGACATTCAGTGTCGGTTCAAATGTATTCTCGGTACTCGTTTGTTGTTCCCTGTGTTCTGAGTACATATATGCGATTCTAGGAAGACTCACAGCTACCACCGGCTGCTATTGTTTCATTTTGCAAAAGATAAAACCTTCAATTTGTCCTGAACATAAAGATAAAGATCTTGGCTTCTTTTAGAGTGGGCTATGTTCTATGCAGACTGATTAGTTTGCATGTATGGACCGTGCCTACAGAAACAACCATTCTCATTGGATTGATCCTTCAATTATTCTGATACTAAAGAAAGACACGGAACAATGGAATGCATGCTAAGAAGGAAACATTGCTGTGGCAACTTTTTGATTCTTCGCATTATACAGCAGAGAATGAAGAGAGTAAATTTCAGAGCAGTTGGACATCCAGGTAAATCTTCCAATTCCGCCAAAGCAAAAAGGAGGGCAAAGCATTAGCATCAATAGGGACACAAGCTACATGCACATGAATTGTGGCACGACATACAAAATCCACTTTTACAATTGCACTTGTCAATCACTGTGTCGCACTCAGGGCAAAATAGCCGTGAAAATCAGAAATTAAGTACTAGGCGAGTGATGTTGAGCAACACCAAAAACGCAAAGACTGCAACAATATTAGACAGTGGAGGATTTGTGGAACTTTTTGCGCTCTTGCTGGTTTTTCTGGTGGATGCAGCCACTAAATTTGATTCCTCTCGGGCATATTCAATCTCCTTGCTGTTTGTCTTCTTGGTTGAATTACCATCTGAACTGTGCCCTTTGTACTGTACCTGCCAACGTGGAGTGTTTCAAAAGGTGAACTGACAGGGAAAAAAAGAAGAAAGGTTCAACAGGAGACTACAAAATGCAGAAGTTTCCTAGTGTTTTCAATTGTTTGTGTTAGGCGATTGTCCATCATAGACAGTCAGCACTACAGCAACAAAGCGTTGCATAATATCAAATGGATCAAATTGAGGCATCATTTCATCCCATGACAAGCATTCATGTTTATGTTCTCAAATTATCTGGAAGCTCTAATTACATAATCAGCCTTTTTATAATCTCTCATAACCTTGTTCAATATATCATCTGCAATTTTTTTTTTTTTCTGCTTTGTGGTTCTTCACCATTCTTCTTCTTATTTGAATCAAAGTTGATAAAGCATGAGTAATTTAGAGTGAAATTTCACTTCCTTTTGGTAGAAGAATGCTAGAATCCAATATATAGTTCACGGCAGTCAAAAACAGAATTCCACCATCTGATTAACTACCCAAGCAATGCACGTCAACATATAATAATAGCAATAAGACACAGTGCGTTAAGTTTAGGAGCTGCTTTCACCTTTGCTCTGGCTGCTGTTTCATCTGAAGATATTCGTTCTGGTTTGATATTTATGGCTGCGGTTTCCTGCTCAACCTTTTCAAACCTTGGCTCTTCATCTTTGCTATAGCATTGTACACTTGCAGGTCCTATGGGAGGTGCCATCGGTCTGTGAGGCGCCCCAGGTACAGGACGCGGCTTAGATTTCTCAGAGGTGACAGGTGAGCCATTGAACTTCTTCTCCACCACGCCTTACTTTTGCTCAACAGCAAAAAAACTGTGGACTGAGCTGGTTGTTCGTGCTTGCCGATTCATTAGAACAGGATGTTCATCATGCCAGTTAGATGTTAGGTCATACTGCAACCACAGATTGCAAGAGAAAATGAATCAGAGGAAATAATTGAGGCACAAACTTAATCTAATAACCGAGCTTCAAGATTTGGCTTTTAAATTGTCCACCGTTCTTATATAATTGAAAGTCAATTAAGCACGAGGACTAAAGTGAAAGTCCACTTAAGACTGGTTCTATAATGTACTAGCTATTCTACACAAAGATGATTGAAGCAAAATCATCATTATTTTTCAGATAACCTGGAAAAGGGAAGTGCCCTTCCAATGTATTTTATACCATTTATAAACCTAACTTTACTAGACAAGTAATCATAGAAACCAAATGACTTTCAAGTGAAGAATTTTGAGCTCTGTTTGCATGTATCCATCAGTAAGACCATTGTCTAGTAATAGGTCCATTTCAGATGGACGCTCAATACTCGTGAGCTGATGTACGTTGGAGGGGAAGCTATTATGTTGTGATCCTACCGCAGGCTGATGCTGGTCAGCTGTAAATTCAACTGGGCTGAATTGACTCCCCCAGTGAATCCATCAGTGCTTGGACCACAGCCTGTATTAACAAGTGAAAAATTAGCCATTGACGCATTTTAGTGTGTATAAAAAGAGCATTTTGTCCTCCGCACCTCATCATATGAGTTCTCATGATCAGGTTGATGAATAACCATTTCCGAATATGCCAGGATAAGGGCTCCACGCTCTGATTCCATGGTTGAATCATCAGCCTTCTTATCTTGTTTATACTTTAAGCGACACAGAACATAAGTTCCATTCAACTGCCAAAAGACCATGTTATACCAAATTTGGCAAACATAATATCGTTCTCTATATTTGTATAAGATTGCAATCTTCTGTAGTAGAAACTGAGGAAGAAAATATTTCTTTGCTTCTTATGACTTGTGTTTCTGCAGACTATTGTAGCTGTACTTCTCATATGAAATGTTATCAAATTCATTCATCTTGTGAATCTAATTAATTATAATGAATAAAGGAGGGATAGATTAAGTACATTGGCGGGTAGATGATATGCATGGATGACCCAGTTGGTCTTGTCGCATTCTTGCCTCGACCTCTGTAGAAGACTAGATATTCCTTAGTACCGATTACTCTGCCAGAACCTTTGGCCTTGACTTCCTTGTCGTCGCCAGTCCTCTTCCAATAGTCAGAGGGAGTCGATCTTTTAACCTGAGTCGAATTTTTAAACTTTTGGGGTGCATGCGGACTGAAGAACCACCACTTTTGAACTTGGTAATACCGGCCAATGATTGATTTACCTGTCAACCTCATCAATTTCTTATTATCAAGAACTTGCATTTCTTTTTTACGACAGAATGAAGGATTTGCATTCACAATTGTTTGCTCCTTATACGGTGAAACTTCACCACCGGAAACTATCAAAGAGACATTTAACCAGCACATTCCCTCGGACTTTTCACTGATTGATGATATATATCATGCTCCAAAAACCCATAAACTTAAGGTAATAAGTTTCCGACAATCATGGCTGCAGATAATTGTATTAAAGGAGGAAGCAAAGTGTCTGTTCTTACGATGAAACTCGTCCGGTAATTCAGAAGGATCGTGCTGGCAGATGTCGACATCGGGAATTATGCAGGGATGGTCTACGATTCCTTGGACTCGTCTCCTCAAGTAATACGTCACGAACTCCTCCCCAGTTGGATGGAATCTGTATCCAAGCGGCAAATCATGCAGGTATGTCATATCTCCCATCTCCTTCCCTTGTGGTGTTCACTTAAGACAAAAGTAAAAGTAATGAGCTCACTTTGGTTTGAGGAAGCAGGGAAGTGAGCATCAACACTGTTAGGGAAATCTCTTATGATGTTTTGAAGATGACAAAATAAATCAAATGCTACTAATTAATTGAGTAACTTGGCGAAAGACGCACAAGCTGCTATGCAAATGAAGGAACGCTTCTGAGTTTACTTGTTCCAAAAAGAGAAGCAAAGTAATGCTTCTGAGTCTACGAGTCTCAGACGGAGAAGCGATAAAACGTCTCTGAGTCTATGTGTACCAGACGGAGAACACAAGTAGACGTAGAATCTCGGTCTGGTAGATCTAGAACGAACTAATACCAGACACAAACCCAGAATATGTAACGGCTAGTAATCTGGTTTGAATTCTACACCAAAATAGATTTGATTGACTCAATATAATTGATTGGCAATTAGATCCCGAAGACAAGAACTTTCCTTACGGAGAAGATCTACTTATGGAAACCTAGATTCTAATTGTATGGGCGACCAGAATCAAGATGGGGATTCTGCTTTTGTCACTCAACGGCTACCTAATCTTCTTGATATAGTTCTGTTCAATGGAGAGATTGGAAGACGATCCTTTGGATACTGTCCAACGGCTAGTTTGGAAGTAGAGGAGTATATAAGGAGATTGAGGGACCGAAGAGCAAGTAAGAGACAAAGTGTGGAATCTATAATTCCAAAATGTGGGTGTACTTTGACCATATACACTTGTCTCATGTGAGCTTAAAAGTATGTGATCGTGAGAGAAATATACAAGAGTGATTTAGTGAAATAGTGTGATTTATCGATAAGTGTTTGTAGTCAAAGTTATAATCTCTTGTTGATCATATAGTGGAATCCAGCTAGTAGGCTGTTAGCATGGGAGAGTGGATGTAGGCTTGATCTAAGCCGAACCACTATAATATTTGTGTGCAATTTCTCTTATCCCTTAATCTCTTATTGATTATTATTGGTGTTAATACTAGCAATATCAATTGGTATCGGAATCTCGTGCTCAGTATTTTGAAGTGTTTATTACTTCAGAGCTAAAGATTTTCCATGGCTAGTATTTTTGCATCAAGTCCAATCGAGGGACAAAGCAACACTCGACCACTATATTTGATGGAAAAGAGTACAACATATGGAAGTACGCTTGCAAGTCTCCGCATATCACGGTATTATTAAAAGGCATATTTTAGGCGAAGATTGACAAGGATCATCTTTAATGGTATTTTTTAAATATATATACCTTGAGTAAGGAAATAAAATATTCCATCTTTTTCATCATGCCTTTCAAATTTATACACAAATTTTTTATGATTCTAAATGATTTTTATGACTCACGTGTGATTTATATTGCAAAAAAATTCTCTTGTCAGATATTGCACAATTTTATTACATGATTTGGCACGTGATAAAAATGTCTACTTTCTTTTTGCGTATTGCATCAATAATATCATTTTGAAAATTATGCTTAAGGAAATCCCTTTTATTTTGAAAGATATTATTGCATTTATGGATACACTTGCTATAATCTTGGAAGATATTTTACATTAGGCAAGTTTGATCCGCAAATTGGAGGAAGGTATGTGCGTGATATTTTCTACAATTTGCAAGGATTATTATCTATTTTATAAGGATTTGCAGGTGGCAAAAAATCTTTCCATGTGAGGTTGGGAAAGCTTGATTCGAAATTATGGAGATTTTATACTATTTTTGAAGGCTTAGAAATTCTATTTTTTTGCGCAAAATTCTCACAAATTATTGAGCAGCCCCTATTGTGTCATATGAAAGTGCATTTGTGCAGAAAGTTTGTTAAGTTTGTGCAGATTAAATTTGAGGCGAGCTTGTTTGAAGAAAACAAACTTCTACCTCAAAATTCAAAAGCAAGATAATAGTGCAGTTGTTGTTGCTGCAAAGGAAATAAAGGGACGACATTCTGTTCAACGTGCACAAGCTGCAATAAGTATTATCGCAAATACTGTCATGAGGACAAGGGGAGAAAATGAGTGCAAAAAGAAAGGGAGAGAATCGTGATCATTTTGAAAAGGCAATAAATTAAGGGGGAGCATTGATCAAGTATGGCAGATTTTTTGAATTGATCTTGACTTTGGTTATTACGGAAGGAAAAGGTAAATTGTGTTCTACATAATTTGGTAAGTATATCATCCATTTCCATTACTTTTTGTCATTAGCAGATCTTTTAATTATATTATCCTTTTATTAAGACAAAAAGTTGGTGATATTCATAATGCAATTCGTGATCCTTGGCAGATTTTTGTTGATATATATGAGCTATATTAAATATTCTTTATGTTCGTATCAACGTGGTATCTTTAAAGTTTGTGTTTTATGTCTCATACATTTTTAAAGATATTATGTGAATTTATTCTTCACGTGACATCTTTTTGCATTGTTATCGCATTTTGATTATGACAAAAAGAGGGAGAGAATATGTATATGCATATGTGCTAATTGGTTTATATTATTTAGTGCATAATATTGAGCTGCAATTATTTCTATATATTATTTTGCTCAATTTATCAACTATCTTCTATTTTATAATCTCCTATTTTGAATGACATTCATTGAATATATAAAATTTTGGAGATTGCATTATGTGCTTATGATGCTTTGATTTATAAATATATTTAAAAGCATAATTGCATATCTGCATATTCAGAGATTGTTTTGTCATCATCAAAAATGGGGAGATTGTTAGGGAAATCCCTTATGATGTTTTGAAGATGACAAAATAAATCAAATGCTACTAATTGATTGAGTAACTTGGCGAAAGACGCACAAGCCGCTATGCAGATGAATGAACGCTTCTGAGTCTACTTGTTCCAGAAAGAGAAGCAAAGTAATGCTTCTGAGTCTACGAGTCTTAGACGGAGAAGCGATAGAACGTTTCTGAGTCTACGTGTACCAAACGGAGAACACAAGCAAACGCAGAACCTCAGTCTAGTAGATCCAAAACAAAATTATAATACTAGACATAGACCCAGAATATGTAATGGCTAGTAATCTCGGTTTGGATTCTACACCAAAATAGATTTGATTGACTCAATCTAATTGATTGGCAATTAGATTCCAAAGACAAGAACTTTCCTTACGAAGAAGCTCTACTTATGGAAACCTAGATTCTGATTGTATGGGCGACCAGAATCAAAATGGGGATTTTGTTTTTATCACTCAACGGTTACCAAATTTTCTTGATACAGTTCTATCCAATGGGGAGATTGGAAGATAATCCTCTAGATACTGTCCAATGGCTAGTTTGGAAGTGGAAGAGTATATAAAGAAATTAAGGGACTGAAGAGCAAGTAAGAGACGAAGTGTATAATGTATAATTCCAAAGTGTGACCATATACATTTGTCTCATGTGAGCTTAAAAGTATGTGATCGTGAGAGAAATACATAAGAGTGACTTAGTGAGATAGTGTGATTTATTGCTGAGTGTTTGCACTTAAAGTTGTAATCTCTTGTTGATTATATAGTGGAATCCAGCCAGTAGACTGTTAGCGTGGGAGAGTGGACGTAGGCTTAATCTAAGCCGAACCACTATAATATTTGTGTACAATTTCTCTTATTCCTTAATCTTTGGTGTTAATACTAACAATATCAAACACTACCATTTATGAGGTGTATTTATTGATGTCTTCCCTTGTCTGAGAAGGTAGGAAACCTTTTGTTGATGGCATTGGAAAAATCTTGGTCATGATCGACAGCTGATTGTGGTGTCCTTTTTTTTGGCTTCTTTTCCCTGTCCTGATGTACCCCATAGATATTCCGTATATTCTGAACAGTACGCAGTTGACAAAAAGAAATTTCGTTTGGTTTCTTATATGGAAATGACAATGTCCAGGAAATTCCTGGAATTTGCTCCCGTGATGTGTTTTGCTCGTTGCCTCTGATTATAACAGGAGACCTACTATTCATTTCATTAATCACAGTGTGAATTTGCACATAATCAACCTGCTAGAATTCGGTTAATATTAGGACCATTCATGTCAAAATATGTTTCAAGTTTCAGCCTCTTGGATAAATTCTGATCCGAGATTAATTGTTATTTATGGAGGTCTGAATGTTTTGAATTTGGATATTTCCTAGGTTATCTTCGGATCCAAGTGGTGGGCTATTGTTGTTGGCTAAGGAAAGCGAATGAAATAAAAAAGGGGAAAGTCATTTCCGCTAATATTCTTACTCAGATTCGGTGTATGACACCATGCGCGAGAAGCGAACTCAAATTAGGAATTTGAGTTGACTTTGGCCAAGATGTCCTTGCATGTTTGATGTATAAGTATCCTCCTTCGTTGTATGAAAGGTTGTCGCAGTGTGGTCTTTGAGGTTCATGTCTAGTGAAAGTTCTTTTCTTTGTGGAATCGAAGTTAATTAAATCTTGTGAGAAAGATTTATGAATTCCTTTGTGAGATTCAAGCATTATTTTATGATAAGTTGTGGGGCTAAACACCGTATCGGGTATAATAATGGGTCAGGAAACACTAAGATTATTTAAGTGATTTGAGTATGGTTGTAACCTCTATTGATTTGCTTCATCTATAGTATAATTATTTGCTGTTTTTTGCATGGACTTACCACAAAAGTTTGGTACCCAATTTATTTTCTTGCTCTGTCTACTTTACTGTTGATTTGCTTGCTTTTGTAACAGTCCATGCACGTGTGCATTTTCATTTTAATAACACAGGTTCACCCTGCACGGTCTCTTCTTGTGTCAAAAGAGAGAAGAAATTCCCTGGGTTTATACTGAGCTGCATGATAATTAGCTTTATCTCCTCTCAGTTTGAGATTACACTAGACTAGGATTGTAATTTTCGGCGCCACGAATCATAGAGAAACTGGCACTTTTCCCCTGATGTTTGCGCTGCGAGGCTAGATTAGCTTATCACTACCCGAAATCATTTACCCTGCAAAGGAGAATGAATGCTTTCTTTCATTTTTAGTGAATGTCATTACAGTTTCACTGTTGGAAGATGCTGGTAAATGAAACTTCAGATTAAAAAGAAGTGCCAAACAGCATGACTTTTCTAAGTTCAGTTCCAAATCTACCTTGAACTTTTTTTTGTCTAAAAAAATACCCCAAACTTTAGGTTCAGTCCCGAATCTACCTCGAACTTTTATTTTGTCTCAGAAAAAACCCTAAACTTTAATTTTAGTCCCAAATTTGTCTTGAATTTTGTTTTGTTTAAAAAAAGGTCAATACCATGAAAAATCCCAAACTGATACATATGTGACAAATTTACTAAAAATTAATTTTTTGACCAACAAAGCAAATTTATCATCCATTAGTTTTTGTTAAATTTTACTGTCAAATTACTGAGTTAGATAACACGTAACAATTGACGGATATACCAATTTGGGATTTTACTCTCCGTTTGTACTAAAAAAAATCACAAATTTTTGATCCGTTCTCAAATATACCCTATGGTCCAGTCCCAACTTAACATGGCATTTCCACATAGATAATAAATACACAGCGGCAAGATGTCATAGAAAATTATTTTCAAAATAAAACCGTTTTAGGATATAAAAAATTAGGGATTACTAACACGGCTCTAGGACAGAGGGCTAACAAGGACAAATTTAGGACTAGAGTAAAAATTGATGATTTTCTTTTTGACAAAAAAATTGGGATAGATTTATGATTGGACCTAAAGTTTGGGGGTTCTTTTAGACAAAAGAAAAGTTTATGGCGGATTTGAAACTAAACCTAAAGTTTGGAGCTTTTTTGAAACAAAGAAAAGTTAGGGATATATTTTGGACTAGATCTAAAGTTTAGGGTTTTTTAAGAGATAAGAAAAAGTTTGGGATAGATTTAAGATTGAACCTAAAGTTTGGGGTTTTTTTTGGAATTGGCCCGATTCTTCTAAGATGACTTGCAAGTCCGCCTTAGATGCATAAATTGCAGGGCTCTGAAAACATTCCTCTGACCTCGTGGACCAAGTGAGATTTGAGTGTAAGCCCTCAGTGCGTGATACAAATATAAGATTGGATGCAACTCGTGGTGTTGGAGAATCAAACCTGCGTTATGTTTATTATCCCACACGCAAGTCCGGTCCTTCACTGTCAAACCACCAGCATGGGGTTAAAAGACTGTTATCGCCGCTTCCTTTTTCTGGGTTAAACTTATGTACTCTCTGATTCTGGTGATCATCTTCTCCTTTTTCATGATGGAAGGAGTTCATGTACTCCTTTTCCACTAACCAATTCTTGCCCTTTTAGCCACTTATTTAAGTTTATCACGAGCCATCCTTCTGATATAAGTCATAAATCAGGCCATCTCACATGGAATTCGGATAGGTTGCAAGTTCTAGAACGATAAATGGAGCAAGGCTTAAGTGTCCCTCTATCAAGATGAACACACCATGACACCATCCAGCATTTTTTTAGGTAATAACAGGAACTCACGGCGACCTCTAATTATGTTATGAACAGATGTACCACTACTGGGATGACAATTCCCGTTCGTTCTCTCCTGATTGTGCCAGAATGTTAACCTGGCAGATTCTGCTGTGAAGATTACAGGGGGAGAAAAAAAGAAAGAAACACAAAAGATTGAATCTCAATTATTTAACGACCATGGACTTGGAACGGAGTGAGCTTATAACTAGAAGATTGAATCTCAATTATTTTCTCCAGTGTTTCCTTTGCACAGGGGCCTTCGTTTGCCAATGTTGAGAACTCTGAGATGCTTGTGTGCGGTCAGAAGCTCATAGTAGGAAATAAGGCGTACTGTAGGCAAATCATCAATCTGCCGAGGATACCCGAATGTTTCCATTTTTACTGAGTTGGAGAAGTACAGTAATTTGGGTTGAACATTCTTTAAGCAATCGCTGGTCTCATACTGAGATGGAATAAAATAGTAAAATAAAATGAAAAGACTTCTCGCTAAGAAAGAAGATTTTACTCCTGATACACAAAGCTTATTGTGAATCCACAATAAGCATGTAGTAACTTAAGTTTAATGCAGTTCACAAGCATCTTCAATCACTAAAATTGCATCGATTTTACTAGAAATATGTGGATCGCCTTCTTAACCTGCCTTCAAATGAGATAGCTGAATCCACTAGGAATGTCCGAATTATCAGCCTTCTCATCTTGTACACCTCCAGAAGCCCAAGAACAATTTCTCTGCACGCATTTGAAAAAAAAAAAAAAAAAAAAAAAACGCGACATGAACCGGATAATATGTAAGAAGTAGCAAAAGGCAGCACATATCCTCGGAGAACTGGGAGGTACATAGCAGTATGCCAACTGGTGTGCATCGAATATACTCATGTATACTTTGCAAAAACTATTGGACGAGTGGAATTGATAGTTATACGTTAGTCTGCACGGCCAAGCAGAGCAATAGTATCAAGTGAAAGAGATAATATATGTACCTGGCCTCCTGAACTGTACTAAGAAGACTATATGTTGGAGGGGAAGCAGTTATCTTGTGATCCTAGCACGGGCTGAAGCTGCCGCAGGTGGTCAGCAGTGAATTCAACTTGGTTCTCGGGCTGAATTAACTCCATCAGTGAATTCATCTGTGCTCGGACCAAAGCCTGTATTAAGAGGTGAAAAATTAGCCTGGTACACAGTCTGCACGCTCGTTGAGGCAGATATTTAGTGCATAAACAGAACACTTTGTCCTCCGCACCTCAGGAAGTAAGTCCTCACGATGAGGTTGATGAAGATACAATTCCATATCTGCCAGGTTAGTGGCTCCACGCTCTGATTCTATGGTTGAATTATCAGCCTTCTCATCTCGTTCATGCTTCAAGTGACACAGAACATGAGTTCTACTCAACTGCGAAAAAATGTTATAACAGTTCATACCAGTAGATCATCTTTTCTTCAATAGTAAAATTCTGCTCACAAGTTTGGCAAAAATAACATCATTCTCTAAATATGCATAAGATTTCCATCTTTTGTAGTAGAAACTGAGCAAGAAGATATTTCTTTACATCTTAGGACTCTCTGGAGACTTCTGATCGAGTGTTTCTGCAGATTATTGCAGCTATACTTCTCATGCGAAATGTTATCAAATTCATGCATCTTGTGAATCTAGTTAATTATAACGAATAAAGGAGGGATAGATTAAGTACATCATTAGCGAGTCGATGATATTCATGGATGACCCAGTTGGTCCTTTTGCCATTCTTGCTTCGACCTATGTAAAAGACTAGATATTCCTTGGTACCGATTACTGTGCTGGCATCTCTGGCCTTGACTTCCTTGGGGTCGCCCGTCTTCTTCCAATAGCCAGAGGGAGTCGATCTTTTAAACTTAGTGGATCTTTTAAACTTAGTCGATCTTTTAACTTTCTGGGGTGTATGCGGACTGAAGAAACACCACTCTTGAACTTGGTCATCCGGGCGAATGATTGATTCACCTGTCAATCTCATCAATTTCTTATTATGAAGAACTTGTATTTCCTTTTCACGACAAAACGAAGGATTTGCATGGCTGCAGAGAAATTGTATCTAAGGAGCAAGGAAAGTGATGGTTGTATGTGTTCTTACCATGAAACTTGTCTGGTAAATCCCAAGGATCACACCGGTAGATGTCGACATCGGGAATTATGCAGGGATGGTCTACAATTCCTTGGACTCGCCTCTTCAAGTAATGAGTCACGAACTCCTCCCCAGTCGGATGGAATCTATACCCAACTGGCAAATCCTGCAGGTCTGTCACAGCCCCCATCTCCTTCCCTTCTGTTCTTCACTCAAGACACAAGTAATGAGCTCACTTCGGTTTGAGGAATCAGAGAAGTGAGCATGGACACGTTACCCTTGAGGAGGGTACTCAACGAAGTCTTCCCTTGTCTGAGAAGCTGCAAAACTTTTTCGGAGTTGGAATTGGAAAATCTTGATCATGATTGACAGCTGATAGGACGGGTGGTTTTATTGGCTGCTTTCCCTTGTCCTAACGGACCCTATCAAATTTTAAATACATTCAGTTCAACTTTACAAATGAATTTTGGAATGTAATGCAAATGCTTAAAGTCAAGCTCTTTTGGAAAATACAAATTGTATTTGATAAAAACTCTTTACAAATGAATTTTGAGTTCAATGTATTTTTGGCAAAAAACTTTTACAATTCTAGATTTGATGCTCGCGACCGCCAGATGAGGTGACCCAAGGTCGAGCAACCTCCAGTGAGGGTTGCACAACCTAGGTGAGGGCCGCACGACCTAGGCAAGGGCGCCTAAGGTTGCGACCTCTGGCGGAGGTTGCTAGGGTCACTCGCCAGCCCTTTGCTAGCTAGATCTGGCCTCCTCGGCCCCTCACCAGCAGTTTGTTGGCTGCCCTCATGTGAAGAAGATGAACGGTTACAAGGAGGGGCAAATCACAAAACCGAAAAATTAGTAAGGGTAGATTTGGAAGGGAAAAAACCATTTCGTAAATCTTGGAATGCGGAAAACTCAGAAAGCTCAAAGTTAGTGGGGGACTAACCTTGAATTTTCAGCCTTCCCAAGACTAGCTTCCACCTTAAGGCTCCTTGAATCGTATTCCCGTTGACTACAAAAATGGTTCATGTTGCTTTCTCATATGATAATGACAGCATCCAAGGAAATTTCTGGGATTTGCTCCTGGGACGTGTCTTGCTTGTTACATCTGATTACAATAGGAGACCTCTTCATTTCATTAGTCAGTGTGTGAATTCGAGTTAGAATTAACCTACTAGAAGTCAGTAAACGTTAGGGTTGTCTATGTTTGAATACGTTTTGAGGTTGAGCCTATTAGATAAAACCGGACTCGAGATTAATTACTATTTGAGAAGTCCGAATGTTTCGAATTGAATATTTCCTATCTTGTCTCCCTGTAAATTGGTGGGCAATAGTTGTTGGCCAAGGAAAGAAAAAGAAATATAGAAGGGGAAAGTCCATGGGCACTAATATTCCTATTCAGATTCGGTGCTAGACTCCGCGAGTGAGAAGAAAACTCGAATTTGGAGATTTGAGTATCACTTTGAAACTTTCACCAAGATCTCCCTGTATATCTCACATATAAGTATTCTTCTTCGTCAGACTAAAGGTTGTCGCAGTGTGGTCTTCATGTTGAAAGTTCTTTTCTTCATGGAATTTTGCCAAGATTAATTTGTTGAAGCTGATTAAATCTTGTAGGTAAAATTTATGAATTCCTTTGTGAGATAGAGAGATTATTTTGTGAGAAATTATGGAGCTAGATACTGTGTGAATTATTTGGTATAATTGGAGATTGTGAAACATTAAGAGTGTTTGAGTACTCAAGTGTGATTGAAATCTTCGTTGCATTGCTTGATTTATAGTAAAATTCTTTATTGCTAGCCTCCATGAATGTAGGTCATATCGATCGAACCATGTAAATATGTTATTCGATCTATTTCCTTATTCCATTTATTTTATTGTTCAATCATTTACTCCGCAACAGTCCATGCATCCGTGCATTTTCATTTCGATAACCTAGGTTCACTGTGCACGGTCTCTTCATGTGCCAATATACCAATAAATTACGCACAGCTGGGATTCTTGTTAGTGCCTCGTTTAGTTTAAAAGAAAAAGAACTTCCCTGGGTTCATACCGAGCGGAATGATAACCGGCACTTTTCCCCAAGTGCTTGTGCTGCGAGGCTATATTAACCAATCACTCCCAGCACTCGTTTACCTTCGACAGCAAAGGAAAATGAATGTCATTACAGTTTCAATGTTATAAGATGCTGGTAGATGAAAAGTTCAGATTAAAGAAAAAGCGCTAAACAGCAGCATTTCCCTGAGATGACTTGCAACTCTGCCTTAGATGCATAAACCGCAGGGCTCCGAAAACATTCCTCTAACCTCGTGGACAAAGTAAGATTTGAGCATAAGCCCTCATGCGTGATACAAATATAAGATTGTATGCAACTCGTGGTGCTGGAGAATCAAACCTCTGTCATGTGAACTATTCCACACACAATTTTGTTTCTAAGTACGTAGGAACTTGAGTTGAATATGGCTTCACAAGTATCTTCAGTCACTTAGATTGTGTTGATTTTATTACAGATATGAGGATCACCTTCTTAACCAGCCTTCAGATGAGGTAGCTGAATCCACTAGGAATGTCCGAATTATTAGCCTTCTCATCTTTTACACCTTGGAATGACCAAGAACAATATCTTTGCACGCATTCACAAAAGGAATGCGACATGAATGGATAATAAGTAAAAAGTAGGAAACGGCAGCAACATATCCTCATAGAACTAAGATGTACATAGCAGTGCCTTAAATTCTTAATCGATGCCAACCATTATGCATCAAGTATACTATATATTTTCAGCAAAAACAATTAGACAAGCGAAATCGATAGTTATACTCGAGTCTGCATAGCCAAGCATAGCATAGATAACAACTGAATGAGTACAGAAGATAGACGTTTAGGTGATAGTCGTGCATGACCTTTTGCTTATGTATTCTGATCAAGAATTGAGATTGATCAGAGTACTGACATGTGGGTTGTTCTTTCAGCTTCAAGTAAGGATCGATGAGTCCTCCGATTTTAGGCTTCAACTTTGAATCCCGAAGGAAGACTTTGGTTTTCAACCTGTGTGAGGATATGAATTTATACTCAACTTTGAAAGGGAATGAGAAAACGGACGGATGAGCGATGTATTTTTGGGGGGGATATTGTAATCTGATTTTCATTGTATCATTCCGGTACATGTATACATTTATAATACAAAAATACAAGAATAAAGGAAAAAATAAACATGATTACAATACAATTACAATTTCCTACTTCATTTCCGAGTATCCTTGATTGAATCGATTAAGATCAAAGTCAAGAATAAAATCGTAACTTTCTCCAACACTCCCTCTCAAGCTGGCAACTTATACAAGTCAAAGATGCCCAACTTGCTTAGTAGTAAGTATGTTGTCTTTGGCATAAGGGTTTGATGAAAAGATCCACCAATTGCTCTATTGTTCCAATTCCTCAAGTTGTGATAATTCCTTCTTGAATTTTTTCTCGAGTGAAGTGACAATCAACTTCTATATGTTTTTCCTCTCATGAAAGATAGGATTTGATCTAATTTAAGTGCAGCATCATCATCACAAAATAACTCAGTTGCCCCATTGATCTTTATGTCGAGATCCAAAAGTAGGCCTCATATCCAAATTATCTTGCAAATCGTTTTTGCCATAGCTCGATATTCTGATTTGGTTGATGATAATAAAATGGTCAATTGCTTTTGTCTTCCAGGAAATCAATGATCTCCCTAATTTGATGCAAAAGCCTGTGACAGACCTTCTAGTCATTAGGCAAGTTGCATGATCAATATCACAATAAGCCTTCATCTTCATGTCACAATCATGGGATAATAAGATTCCAAGTCTTAGGTAGCCCTTTAAGTACTTCACCGCCTTTAGTACTGCATTCATGTAGGATTGTTTTGACCTATGTATGAATTAATTGAGTATTTGTATCGCATAGCATATATCTAGCCTCGTCATTGTGAGATAAATCAACTTCCTAGTGAGCCATTGATAATTTAATGGATCTTGAAGTAATGGATCTCCATTGGATGATGACATAATCTTGTCATATTCAAATGTCATAAGTTTGACATTTTGTTCAATGGGAATGATGACTGGTTTGCATCCTAATAGCCCTGTTTCCAAAATAATTTCCAAGATGAATATTTGCTAACTAAGGCATATCCCTTTCTCTGATCTAGTAATCTCAATACCAAGAAAATATTTTGGAGGCCTCAAGTCTTTGATAAGGAAATTAAGGTGTAGGTATTTCTTAAATCTTCTAATTGCAGAGTCATCAATTCCATGATAAGTATATCATTAATATATATCAACAAATAAATTGATGAGGTACCTTTAGTCCATGTGAATAAAGCATAATCATGTTTAGAGTGTTGAAATCCTACAGTTGTGAGTGCATTGGTAAATTTTGCATACCATAACTGAGAAGACTATTTGAGTCCATATAGGGACTTATGCAAACAACATACCCTAGACTTCTCCTATCTGCGAAAATCCCGTCAAAGTTCCATGTATATTTCTTCATTGAGATCTTTATGAAGAAAAGCTTTATGGACATCCATTTGATGTGATTCCTAGTTGTGAAATGCGACAATTGAGAAAAAAAGACTAGACAATTACCTGCCTGGCAATAGGACAAAAGGTGTCATGCTAGTCGAAACCCTCTTGTTGAGTGAATCCTTTGGCAACTAGTCTTGCCTTGTAAAACTCAACAAAGCCATTTGCCCTATATTTAACTTTATATACCCATTTGCAACCAATTGATTTTCTATGGGAAGGCAATGGAACTATATCCTAGTTGTGATTATCCATGAGTGCACCTAATTTATTCTCCATGGCTGGCTGCCATCTTAGATCACATGTTGCCTCTTCATAGGAGGAAGGTTCACGTTCTTTGGATATATGATTGATGCAGTGCATATCTTTGGATATAGATACAAGATAACATGTACCTTGAGAATGCAATGCAAAACATATGTAGTCCTTAGTCCACGTAGGCAAACGAGTTTGTTGTCTAAACCATAGTGGAGGCTCAACAACTTATTGTTCAGATGATGTTGGTGAAGAAGATGTATCGAAATGTTGTTCTTGAGATGAATCATCTTCTTCGTAAGATGATATTGACGACTCATTTACTGAATTCAAGTATTCTGGGATTACCGTTATGTCTTCTGCAAGAATATTATTTGCCAGAACAAACAGGTATTGATCTTTTACTAACAAATCTTCTTCTTATAGGAGTTGATGACAATTCGATGTTGTTTTATTATTCTGAGAGGTATATGTCAATTCCTTTGAGAGGTATGTCAACTCCTCAAATGGAAATTTATCCTCATGAAAAATAATGCCCCAAATAATAAAGAACTTTCCTGTGGATGGTTCCATAACTCTGTATCCTTTCTGTAGATGAGGATATCCCATGAAAAACACATTTAAGGGCATGGGGATCTAATTTGTCCTAAGGTCCCATTGCGGTGGTATAGCACAAACAACTAAAAACTTTTAGGTGTTTTATTTCTAGAGACTTCTCAAAGAGCATTCCAATTTAGGACCGCCATTCGAGAATTCTAGTTGGCATATGATTAATCAAATAAGTTACTGTGACCATACAAAAATTTTCAGGAATAAATGCTTGGTATTTGAGAGCTTGAGTCACTTGATGGTGTTTGCATTCTACAACTCCATTTTGTTGTAGAGTGCATGTGCATGAAGTTTCATGAAGGATCTCATGGGATGAAAAGAAAGAGTTACAATCCGTGGTGGAGAATTCTCGTCCATTGTCTATGCGAATTTTTTGGATGGATGTGTCAAATTGATTTTTAATCAAGGAAAGAAAATTCACTTGATTGGAGAATGTTTGACTCTTGGACTGCATAAGGAAAATCCAAGTGGCTCGAGTGTAATCATCAACAATTGTCAGGAAGAATCAAGATCCATCATTATGTGGGATATGATATGGACCCCATTTATCAACATGGATTAGAGAAAATGCTCAAGTAGCTTGAGATGTGTTTATGGGAAATGGTAATTGGGATTGTTTTGCTAAGGGACATATTGGACAATTTGAACAAGGGAGACGTGCACTACAACCCAAGTGCTGATGATAAATGAAATTTTTATTGCTGGTAGTGGCATTACAAGAAATGCTTTTATGTAGCGATGAAAAATTAAAATCTCTTGCAAAGCTTATCCAAAAATAAAGCCCTAGTTCAATACTATCCAAGCCCATCATTTTGCTAGTCAAATAGTCCTGAAAGAAACAATTTTTGGAATTGAATCTAACATGGCAATGATTGTCCTCATAGATCTTGGACACTGAAATAAGATTGAATTCAAAATTTGGAATGTACAAAACATTCTTAAGGGTAATGTCCTAATTAAGATGGACAATACCAACATTGGTAACATGAGTAGTGGTACCATTTAGAAGTCGAACATACACAAGAATGATGAACTTTTCAAGTTTCAAAGAATAGTCACTAATCACATATTATATAGTCACTGGCACTAGAGTCAATTATCCATGCATTAACTGAAATATTGCTATTTTGGGAAATAGAGGTATCCGAAAAGCCTGCAATTTTGTTTGTGGTCTTCAATTGATTCAGTGTCCTCATAATGTTCTCATAGTGATCATGAGAAAATGTTTGATTTGCCCTTTTGTTTCCCCAAGCCATGACCAAATGAACAAAATAATCCCTTCCCTTCTTTTTTTTATCAGTTGGTTTTCCATGTAATTTCCAACAAGTGTCCATAGTGTGATGCGGTCATTCACAATAATCACAATATTTACCTTTAATTTTAGAATTTTGTCCACTTCCTCTTGATGACGTAACACCTCATGAGCCATAAGATTGCTTAAACTTTGTAGTTGATTAGCGTATAGAGGGATGTCGGATTCAGCCACACTGATTGTTGATTGTGGGCCATCTGATTGGATCGCTGAGTATGGGTCGTCCGATCGAATTGCTAAATATGGACCATCTGATCTCATTTTGTAATCTCAACTATCCATCCTAGGGTAGACTTATCCTTCTTCCATCCGCCTCTCCTTGCTCGAGCAACTCTACCCGAAGGATCCCAGACCATTCCTTGCTTGCGGCGGTGGCTTAAGCGCGGTGGATGCTCACTGTGATGGCCCTGCCAGAGCGGCAAGCATCACCGCCTTTCCCCCTTCACATACTCCGTTGCTAGCAGCTAATTTTCTTCTTGAACTACTAGTTGGTAGATGCGGCTGAGAGAGGGTACGGGGTCTATAGCCAAAATTTGCAACCGGAACGACGAGAAACTCTCATTGAGGATCAACAAGAATTGAGTAACATTCTCTTGCTCTCTGATTTGTTTGTATTGTGCGAGTGTGGCCTTCAGCCCCTCGAGTTTTTCTTTAGTTTCCTTGAGTTCATTCCATGGAGTTGAGAGCCGGTTGAAACAAGCGATAACCGTGAGGTTCTCTTGCTAGGGGTAAACAAGAATAGTTTGGCTTGATCCAATTTTCCATACATCTTGTGTATATCCTCCTACATCTTCGGGTCTTCTGTTGTAGGTAAGTCGACGATGACCTCGAGGGCTATGTAGTTCCCGATCCATGTGCTAATGAGTTGGTGGCACTTGTGCCCAATTTGTCACATCCGATCATCGGCCAGAATGGGTATAGTGCCATCAATAAAACTCTCCTTATCCTTGGTCACAAGATCTTGCCGGAAGTCTTGAGCCCATGTATTGTAATTGTGGGGACGAGTGAGCTGCAAAGATATGAGGCGTATCTTGGGACCGTCGACTGGCGAGGTGTTTAAAGGGTTGTCAGGTTCTGGGTGATAGCTGGCAACCGAAATCGCATGCGGCCAAAACCCAGGTTGCACTCCCAAGTAGGGATTCACTCCTTAACCCATGGAGTCTGATTTGGGCCCATGACTTGAGAATGGCTAGCTTGGCCTATTGGGCTAAAGCCTGGAGCTGGTCCGTTCTCCTAGTTGCTGATTTGGTCCAGTAGCCCATGGGCTTTGGATGGGAATCCATTGTATCAGTGGCCACTGAGCTAGGCCTGATTGTTGGGCTAATGTTGGAATCGAAGGATGTTGGTCAGAATCCTGTTGTTCTTGAGGTAATTTAGCGCCCGTTTGGCATTGATTATACTCTTGGAAACAATTTCTAATCAGAAATGATTTTTTTATTTATTTTGCTCCTGAGAACAATTTATGAGTATTTAAAATGTTTGATAAACTGTTTAAAATTTTTATTCCGGGAATAAAAATGCGTTTGGTAAAGAATTTTTTATTTTTTTATTCTTTTAATTTTTAATACTTTTTTGTTATAATTTTCTTTTTTCTCTTATTCTCTTTTCTCCCCTTCTTCCTCTTGGCTGTTGCCATCGATGGTGGCCAGTGAGCGGCCGGGCAAGGTCCAGCGAGCGGCGCGAGGCCGAGCCTCTCCGATGGCCAAGCGAGGCTCGCCTCCCTAGATTTGGGTGAGGTGAGGCTTGCCTAGCGACCGGCGAGGTTCGGCCTTGCCAGCCGGCGCAAGGCTCGGCCTCGCCCAGATCTGCGAGGCTGAGCTTCATCGGTGGCTAGGCGAGCCTCCAGTGAGCTTGCTGGACTTCGCCCTGGCCTAACAAGGCTTTGGCGAGCTCGCTGGACTTCACCCGGCTGCTCGCTGACAGCGGCCTAGGGACGACGATGGGGGTGGCAGTGGATTGGGAGGAGGAAGAGGAAAAAGAATAAATGGAAGGGAAAAAAGAAAAGAGAGAAAAGAGAGAGGAAAAAATTGATTCACAAAATTGTTTCCCGGAGTGAAAAGCAACTTTTTTTTTATTCTCGATTCTACTCCAAATCTATTCTCCAGAACAAATTTGTTCTCGGGAACAACAAATTTATCAAACAGATTTTTATTCCAAATCTATTCCCGGAAACAAAAGAACAAAATCAGTTGTTCCGGGAGTGTTACCAAATAGGCCCTTAATTTATTTTGAGGTTTGACTTTGTGGTAGATTATTGATGGATGAATTGTCCATTATGTGTAAGATTTTTCTTGATGCAAGTTGGCACTCGACCTTTGAGTATGTTGGAGATGATACCAAAAAAAAAAAAAAAAAAAGGTTTTAAATTCTCACAGAGTGTCAACTTGTTTTGCAAGATAATGTCTGCAACAACAGTTTGAAAACCATCGAGGGCAATTCAGAAAAAAGGTTCTTGGAGGCTTAGGTCAAAAGCAAAAAGCTCTGATACCATAAAAAGGAGTGAGAAACTAAGACGGACGAGTGATGTACTTTTGGAGGAATATTATAGTTTGATTTTCATTATATCATTCCTGTACATGTATACATTTATAATACAAAAAATAAGAATAAAGAAAAAAATAAATATGATTATAATATGATTACATTTTCCTACTTTATCTCAGAGTATCCTTCATTGAATCAATACGCACTTGCTTGAGTTGGAGTACTGCTCGTGCTTTGTCTGATGCTCTCTTCTAAACCCTATTTGAGAAGTTATGTTGTCTGGCTTTTTTGGTGGATTCCACACCTCTCCATATTCTTTTTATTTTCTATTTTATTCGTTGGACTTGTTTCTCAAGTCTGAGGAACTTCCTCTGGAAAGTGAGTCATTACTGGCCCCACCAATGTTGTCTCCAGTCAACTAATTGCCTTACTTAATTGGACCACTCTTTAGACGAAAAAAAAAAAAAAAAATGGACCTTTCTTTAATTTTTCTGGTCGTTGCTTATTTATTTTTATTCTATTTATCTGTTTTTCTGGTTTCTCTTCTCCACAAAACCAGAATAATAGCAAGCATAAAAAAATTAATTTTACATAAAATGTCTGTTTACAGTTGTCATAGTAATTTGTAAATTAAGCTTAGAAATAATAAAATGACTCCCTGGGCACGATTTTCAACGTGGTAAATATGAGTTCATTTTAATATAATAAAGCATCATATGTAGTTGAGAGTTCCAAAGAACAAACCATTATAGGCTAATTACACTCAAGCGAGTTTCAATACCATTGTATCTTATAGCAATTACCTAGACAAACCAACTAAGAAAGAAACCTAGAGGAAACAAAAATATGTCCCTAATAGATAGTCAACTTAGTTATTGATTATGTGAATTTCACATGAAGCCAATGATACTCTAAAAATGTAATTGAGCTGATTGATATTCATCAAGTCCATGTTGTCATTTCCCACATTCTTGTGAAAACTCCTAGGGATAATGACATAAATAGTCTTGAACTTTGATCCAATGTGCAAATCTTTAAACTTTCAATTTGTTTAATGTAGTCCTTGAAATTTTAGTATATGATCAATATAGTCTCTAAACTGTATGAAAATGTTCAACGTGGTCCTTCATCTTAAATTAATGGAAATGGACTATATTGAATATTTTCATACAGTCCATGGACCATATTGAACATGTACCAAAAGTTCAAGGACTATATTGAATAAATTAAAAGTTCAGGGACCACATTGCACATTGGGCTATAGTTCAGGGACCAAATTGCACATTGATTCAAAGTTCAAGGAATGTTTGTGTCATTTTCCCAAACTCTCATAAGCCTTGCTACAAAGGTTCATTACTATTGGCCAAATAAGAATTCCCAATCTTTCAAATTTGTATTGACTCGGTTGAAAATCTTTTGATACCATTTGGAGAGAAAAGAGTGGCAAAAAAACTGTTCTAACAAAAATATTCTTTATTCCTTTGTGCCGAAATTATGCCAAAAGGAAGAATACCCATTTGAATATAAAGAAGGGAAAATGTCACAAAAAATCCCAAACCATATCAATTGAGACAACTTTATCCTAAACTTTTTTCGTGTCACTAAAAATCTCAAATTATGCCACTTAGGACAAATTTATCCTGAACTTTTTTTTGTTTTACTAAAAACCCCATACTATGCTCATTATGGCACATTTACTCCAAACTTTCTTTTGTAACACAAAAAATCCCGAACTTGTACTCGTGTAATATATTTATCAAAACTCTTTAATGGAAGGCATTTTCATCTTCTTCTTTTTTCTTTTTTCTTTTTTTTTTTCCTTCTTCTCTATTCTCTCTACTGGTTGAGGGAAGCCGGTGAGGGCCGCCCTCACCGGAGTTGGAGTTGGGCAAGGGCGTCCTTGCTTGACTCAAGCGAGGGCGGCCCTCACCGCGGGTTGCCCTTCCTAGATCTGGCGAGGGTGGCCCTCGCCCTTGCCTGATGCAGGTGAGGGCTGTCATTGCTTAGGCGGGCAAAGGTAGCCCTCGCCCAACTCCGACGCTAGCTAGGGCGGCCCTCGTCAACTTCCCTCCACCATGGCCGGCGGTAGGGAAGAGAGAAGAAGGAAGAATAAAAGGAAAAAGAAAAAAAAAAAAAAAAAGGAAAACGACGAAAATGACGAAAATGCCTTTCGGTCAAAGAGTTTAGCGGTAAATGTGTCACATAAGTGCAAGTTTATGGTTTTTTGTGTTACGAAAGAAAGTTTGGGATAAATGTGTCATAGTGGGTTTGGGATTTTTAGTGGTATAAAAAAAATTCAAAGTAAATTTGTCTTAAATGATATAGTTTAGGGTTTTTAACGATACAAAAAAAGTTCGAGGTAAAATTGTCCCAAACGGCATAGTTTGGGGTTTTTGATTGTATTTTCCTTATAAAGAAAGAAGATTTTCCAAGTTTTATTACCTAAGGGAGAATAATCCAACGGATGGCTAGGGATAATATTTAAGGTTAATACCATGAAAAATCCCAAATGGGTATATCTATGATAAATTTACCCTCTGTTAATTCATTAAATTTTACCGTCAAATTATTAAGGTTGGTAACACGTGACACTTGATGGTCTACTGATATGGGGTTTTTTGTGGTAAAAAAATTAGTTTGGAATTAAATTATCATAGATGTACTAGTTTGGTATTTTTTGTAGTTAAAAAATTAGCTTTAGATTTTTTGTGATATTTACTCTAATATGTATCTAGCTTCATACTGGCCATTATTTAATTATTTAAGATATTTTTGAGATATCTCGAATGAAGAGAAAAATGAAAAATTAGGTTTTTCTACAAAATAGTCTTAGTTCCAATTCTACTAATATTTAAGGCTGACAAGGGCACAAAAATAATTAAAAGACGATTTTTAGGGAGTCTAGTTTTTGGATAGATTTATAAGATTTCAAAAGGGCATGGGGCTATATCTTGATAACATAATGGCGTTGTCATGCTGAAACCGTCATAACTTGATGAGATTATTTAAGTGCTCTAAGGTATCCAAGCACCCAACCCCAAAAAAAGAGAGAAAATTATGATAAAATTCTCTCTTTTTACAATATTGGCATATTCAATTAACTGACATGTACATAGCATGTTTACCAATTGAACATAATAAGCCAATGGTACATTACAAACGTGTGCACTTATGAAGATGAACTTCTATTTATGCTCTAGTTGAATATGTGCATTCTACATGGCATGATATGTACTGATGTAAACAAATTTTGCAATTATTTAAAAAAATTTGTGAGTCTTCCTTTCTGTTTCTTTTCTTTTTCGATTTTTCTCCAACGCAATTCAGCCTGTGGGGTCGCGAGTCACAGCAAGAAGTGGAGGCTTGCGGTCGGTGTTAATTGGGAACTTGGCCTTCCATTCTTGGTTGAAGGCCATCAGTTATCCGAAAGCTCGAGGTCCAAACATCAGAGAGAAGCTGTGTTTCGAAGTGGTTGGGTGGAGGGGATAGAGAAGATGGATTAAAGTTTCAGAGAAAGTCTTGGTAAGGGAAAGAACAGAGCCTGCACTTGAGAGTGGACTTGTCTAACCAAATAAAACAATCAGAAAATGAACTTTGATTAGGATATATTGTGTTTTCCCAACCCATCCAGCAATATTCCTTGAATTTGATTGAATAGGAAGGGACCATACAATAGGAAGAATGGCGTAGTTCGAGACGAGCTCATTCGATGGCAACTGAAGAAATTTCCAAAGCAATATGTTAGCTACAAGAACCAAATTGATCCCTGCTTGGGAGATTGTGGGCGAGTTAATGAGCCTAGAGTGAGCTATTCGATATAAGAAAGTAAGTTGTTTTTCGTGCTTTGCAAATTCCGTCTGCTTGCATCGGAAGTTTTCCAACGGCAGAGCAAGATGGTAAAGAAAATTGCCGCGTTCTCTCGTTGGAACCTTCACTTAGGTCTAGGAGAGGGTTATGACACTCTTGCTTCTGGCCAGCGAGTCACCGGAGGCCTCGGCCACTTCACTAGTTCGAAATCTGATAAAGAGAAAAAAGAAAAAGAAAAATTCTGAATTTTTTTAATCAATTGCAAAAATTTCCCACTAACTGGTCTCCATGTACGAAGGAAAAAAAATGGTCTCAATGTAAGCATTTCCTGCCAATTTTGGCTAGAGGAGTTTATTGAAAAATTATTAAAAAATTTATGATTAATTTGATAAAATTCAAAAGTTTATAACTAAATGGATTCTCTTTTACAATTTTCCCCTTGTTAATCTCCTCCTTTAAGTAAGGAATTTGACTACCAATGGATTATGCTCCTTGGTTGGTGATGAGTCTACAAAATCCCTTTGCCTGCAATTGATTATCATGAAAACATGAGTATTCAAGAAAAAGATTGGACACGGATCCCGAGAAACTTTGTGGATGTTCTTTTGAAAAAGTTCGGATCGATTGATCAATACTTGCACGTTAGCCGGGTTTGTAAGCCATGGTTTTCTTTCATTTGGGATCATACGATGCTTAAGGAATTATTGCGCAAACAAATCCTTATTGGTGATTTTGGGATAAATAATTGCCTAAATAGCTGTCATTTGTACAATGTAATAAATGGTAAAACCTATTATACGTTATGATAAAATATGTTGCGGCTCTAGTCATGAATTGTTGGCGACTATGGGAAAAACGATGGTCATAAGGTTCATGAATCTGAATCCTTGTTTTCCCAAGGGCAACATTACGACAAAAAATCCTTGTTCCTTTTATTTATGGGCTCATGAGGGTATTTTGTCCAAGAATTCCGATCTATTTCGAAGAATTATGGGGTCCAAACGATTTATTGTGAGTGTCATAGATTAAAATGGGCGATGAATGTTGGACTTATACCATTGGCCTACATCATATTTGCCAATTGTCTATTGCATGCATGCTATTAAGCAAGAAATAGAGCGTTGGGGTAATTAGGGAAAATGACATAAATAATTTTTAAATTTTGATCTAATGTGTAATTTAATCGGTCAACTTTTAATTTGTTCAATATGGCTCATAAATAGATTAAAAGTTCATGAACCAAATTGCACATTGAGCTAAAGCTTATGACCATATTAAATAAACTAAAAGTTCATGGATCAAATTGTACATTAGGCCAAAGTTCAGGAATTGTTTGTATTATTATTCCTAATAATTACTCAAAGCTCGAAGCATATCTAAGTGTGCGTGCATAATTACTTGGCGCCTCTTCTTTGTGCATTATAATGTGTATTAAGCATGAAGAAAAACATACATTTTGCATTGTAAAATGTGTGTAAATTACGAAAGGAACAAGAAAATTAATTATTTGTGATGGGCACGATCACAAAAGTGACAGCTCTAGAGGCCAAACCTTTTTCTATTAGGGCAATTCCATTAGAAACTTTCTTCAATGACATGTGATTCATAAGCAACACTTGATAGAATAGAAATCAATATGTGACATTAAATAAGAATTTGAGAGACCAATTCGAATAAGTCTGGCCTATATTTTCCACATCGTCTAGTTGGATTCTCATGCGAGATGAACATCCCATCGAACTGAATGTATTGCTCACACTTCTTTTTACTCATTTTTGGGAACTATTAATGTGCTAATTTTGTACATCCTCTATAAATAGAAATTACCCCAAGTACAAGTATTACTATAAGTCTTAAGGTAATTACAATTACAAATCCCAAACCGATACCCTATAATACAATTACCCTAAAATAATTTTTCGTTTCACAAAAAATCACAAAGGACTAATACCCTTGATCTATATCTACCCTCCATTTTTTTTTTGGTCAATCTACCCTCCATTAAAATGCATACGTATAACACTTATGGATTTCTTAAGTCAAATTTGTCATTGTCCACATCATTCTCAACATGTTGACAAGTATGTATTGAAAAAGAATATTGGACAAAGTGCTAATGGAGGGTAGTTTTGGGTAAAGAGTACCAATTTGGATTTTTTTGCAAGACAAATGAATTTGATGTCAATATCGGTTGGAGATTCTTTGTGAGACAAAAATTAGTTTGGAGTAAATATATCTTGAGATACCGATTTGAGATTTTTGGTGGTATTAACTCTTATAATTACACACCATAATCCTAGCTACAATATTTTTTTTTTTTTTACTTTTGCATGTATTTGAGATTAACTCATCCTTTTCATCTCCTATTCTCCCAAGGCAAGACGTGAGCAACAAGTCATGATTGGTTCTCTTCATGAAACTCGACTACCGTGGACCGGACTGCAGCTCCTAGGACTCCCTAAAAATATTATTATTTTAGGGTTTATTGCATTTTTTAAGAATTTTAAAAAATATTTTTAAATAGAAAATTGTCGGTCCAGTCACACCGATTCCATTTTTATGAAATTGGGAACCGGATCGAGCAACCGGGCGGTTCTCGGTTCGAGGAATGTACATTAAGAGCCCCTAAAACATTGCCCAGTTCAATCTATTTTGTTGAAAGATGGTTAATTTATGAATCATTAATCTTTTGAGTGCCTCAGCCACTCAAAAGTTTTCTTGCATGTGTTCCTCTAGCATATGATAGGATGCTAATAATAGTGACCATTGTTAAGATTAGGGGTGCTTCAAGTGAAGCCTTCTTGGAGGCGATTTCCAGTTTTAACTTATAACGTTTCGTAAGTTTAAAAGACACTTACAATTTGACAGCACAAAACACATAAAAATACTTTGAAAATATTCAAATATTGACCTGGAGAGTTATATGGGACTTTGTTTCAAAATTTTATGAAATTTAAAATAAGGTTTTTTTTTCTCATTTTAAAATTATGAAGGGAAAGTAACACAAATAATCCATGAGTTTTGGCTCAATATGCGATGTAGTCCCTAAACATTTAATTTTTTCAATATAAATCATGAAATTTCATGTTCAATTTAATTATTGGGCTATATGAAAATATTCAATATTATTCCCGATCTTGAATTAATGGAATGGCTACTTTGACCATTATCATATAGTTCAAGGACTACATTGAATATGTATTAAAAATCCAAAAATCATATCGAACAAATTAAAAATTGATAGACCCATATTAAATAAATTAAAAGTTTCGAGATCACATTATATATTTGGCTAAATTTGAAGGACCATTTGTATCATCATCCTAATTTTGAAAGGAAGATACAAGTAAAAGCCATAAATAAGCAAAATCCCCCAACTCTCCCCCCCCCCCAATGGGCCCAAGATGAAGTCTATGGTCCATTTGAGTATGCTAATTGGGCTCAACGTGAATGGGTGTCTGCGTAGATGATATTCTTCTTCTTCTTTAAAAAAAGAAGATAAAATAATAAACAAAATCCCCCTGTCCCCAAACCCAGTAGGCCCAAGATGAAGTCTTTGGTCCATTTGGGTACGCTAATTGGGCTCAACGTGAATGGGTGTCTGTGTTTTTTCCTCTCTTTTTCTTCATCTTTGGTCCATTTGAGTATGTTAATTGGGCTCAACGTGAATGGGTGTCTGAGTAGGTCTGCTTCTTCTTCTTCTTCTTCTTCTTCTTCTTTTTTAATAAAAAGGATAAGATAATAAACAAAATCCCCCTATCCCCGAACCCAGTAGGCCCAAGATGAAGTCTTTGGTCCATTTGGGTATGCTAATTGGGCTCAACGTGAATGGGTGTCTGTGTTTTTTCCTTTTTTTTTTCTTTTTTCGAAAAAGATAAAAATACGCCCACCGTGGGGCTCGAACCCACGACCACAAGGTTAAGAGCCTTGCGCTCTACCAACTGAGCTAGACGGGCCTGGACAGTTTGTATGGCTCTCGCTTTGTGAGCATAATATCCAAGTGAATTGAATGTATGCATCCCAATCGGTCACCACGAGATAACGCCAAACTCAAAGCAAAAACCTTCAAAATTAGTCGTGCAGCGAAACAATCATCTCAACAAGACAAAGAATCATGGTATGGTGGGCATCGCCGAGGCCACCTCCAGCCGCCATTTTCCGTTCGTCGTCTAATTGCTCAAGACCAACCCTTCGTACCTTGTGCGTCTTCTTCTTCTTCGTCTGTCGTCTCATGCCCCAGAGCTCTCGAATTCGGTGCCTCCATATCGTTTTCGCCTCTGAACCTGAAGCGTCTTGGCATTTCACTGAGGCCTATAGATCTGTAAGAATGGGTGCTTCTATTAATGTAGGCACACTAGACAGTGTTGAACAATGCGTAAAGTCATACAAAAGAGGGAGTGTGTGTATCTTCAATTTGGGCATTTTCTTTTACTTAATCGAGTGTTTATCGAACGCTTACTAGCCCTTCCTCTAATTTTCTGCTGTTAGTAAAGGTGTAATTAATTCATATTGTCAAAAATCTATTAGCTGCGGCATTATTGATGTAATCACTAGTGGCAAGTCAACCCCCGAGTTTCGGTGTAATACCCAAAATTAAATTAAATCAAATTTTACTTTTGTTTTTCATGATTGAGTTTGATTTGCAACAGATAAGCATTAATATATATATATATATATATATATATATATATATATATATATATATATATATATATATATTTTTTCCCACACGAACTCTATGACTATATATAGTCTGTGAATCAGTTCAAAATTATTTAAGCTCTACACTTGACAATGTGCACTGAGAGAAAATAATGGAATGCTTGTACTCTTATCAAAAAAAGTCACCGAGAGAAAAAAACATATTTTGAGTGATGAGAATTCTAAGATTTTGGTTATTTTTTAGAAAATGAATGACTTCAAAAATATTTTTTTCTAAAACTAATGGCATGTGTTGCTTGAAATAATTAGTTAAGAAAAAATGTTTCATTATTGATAATAATTTATACTAAATATTTTCGTGGACAATAATTTTTTTTTTGTTCATTCATTTTTATTAATGATCTTTTTTAGAAAAATATTTTTCAAATCATTCAGACGGAGCCTAAAAAACAATATATCTGGATTGTATGATTCGGGTGAATTGGTATTGATATAAAGATTGTGAAGAAGATTAGATCAATTATCTTTAAGGTTTGAAAAATAATTTTCTGTTATGCATAATTTTGATCTATGGTTATAGAGTTTTAGGTCAAACTATTGATAAACCAAATGAATTTCTGTAACATTAATAAATTGAGGCGTGAAAACATTCCATTTTAAATCGAAGAAAAGGGGGGAAATGAAAGGAAAAGGGCCAAAAAAAGAAAAAAGAAAAAGAAGCTGAACTTCACCAAGAAAAGAAAATTATATGATAGCTGCATTTGTCTATAATTCACATGTTTATGATGTCACAATTCGTACTAAGGTATGCTCCTTAAAGAGTGTTCCTTCCCGATCAACCCCTTCGGCCCTCGCAACTTCTTCGCTAACCCTATCCACCTCCACGTTGCGTTGGGCGGTCAAGAATTTACCCTCTTCCTCATGCAAGGAGAGTGGCTTAGGGTGCATTTGTTTTCTTTTCAATTTTTCCGTTCTTTTATTTTTTTGTTCCCTGTAATAGGAAAAGAACCTAAATCTATTTGATTACATCCATTGGTGTTTTTATTTTTCGAAATAGAAAGTTGTTCCAATGAATATATTTGGAATAGAAATGGAAAGTAGAAAAAAGTAACTTCTTGTTTCTAGAAACAATTTATAAGAAGTTATTTCTTGAATTGTCGTTACTCATGACCGCCACCGATCATTGCCGCCCCCGCTTGCCACGCCCGCCGATCATTGGCCGCTAACCCCCACCGTCGGTCACTAATCGTTGCATGCCACCCTTTGCCCGTTGACCGGTGGTCGACGAGTTGGCAACCCTATGAACGGCGATTGACGATCTAGCGAATGACAACCGGTGAATGGCGACTAGCGACTAGCGGTCAATGATTGGTAATCGGCGATTGCGCGCAAGACGGGGAACGAGCGACCCAGGTAGCTACCGTCGGGCCGCTTGCCGCCATTGAGAAAAAAAGGAATACATTTTTTTATTAGTACTAAACACATTCCTATTCTTTTTTTTTATTCCAAGAATCAGAAATTTTTATAGTTATCAAATGACTTATATTACTTTGAAATTATTCCATAGAGTAGAAATAGAAAATAACTATTTCTCAAAAGAAATTGTTCCTTAAGTAGAAATGTTATTAAACGCACCCTTAGATATCATTGGCTTTGCTCTCCTCTCAAGAGACATGTCTATTACCCGAAAAAAAATAAAAGAAGTCTTAAAGTTATATGTACTTGTGCCAATTTAACCATAGTTATTTTAATTTGGCAAATTTAATCCTAAATATTTTGAAAAGTTAGTCATTCCGGCTATTTTAGACCGAAAATTGCTGACACGGACAATGGAAAAAAAGAAAAGAAAAATAAAAAAATTAATAGAAATTGTTCTTGTTAGAACCGATCATGCCAAGAAGGACAACCGGTGTCCAAGACTCAATTGGCAAATTGGTAGAAGATTTGGGATTAAATTGGCTAAGTTGAAAGGTTTAAGTCTGAATTGGCGCAAATTTAATATGATTATAATTTTTTAGTAATTTCCTCTATCTAATATAGTATGGTTCCACCACTCTATATAAACTCCTTTTTTTTTTTTATTAATATGGTTTAATATTGCGAAAAATCCCAAATTGGTATACTTGTGACAATTTACCTGAAGCTAATTTTTTGATCACCAAAAAACTCAAAACTAGTATATTTGTGACAAATTTATTTTCCGTTAGTTTACATTAAATTATATTAATACCATGAAAAATCACAAATTAGTACACTTGTAATAAACAGGGCAAAACCCCAAATTGGTACACCTATCAACTATTACATGCCATCCAATTTAGCAATTTGACAATTTAATTTAATAAAAACTAATGGAGGATAAATTTGTCATTATTATATCTTTTAAGAGTTTTTGGTGGTCAAAAATTAATTTAGGATAAATTTATCACATGTATACCAATTTGAGGTTCTTTGTGATATTAACTATATTAAAAGTACCTTTTTTTAACTGTAATGCACTTTTTCTTATTAAAGGCACCTTGTTTTAACTATATACCGTTGAAAACCAATAAAGCCCCATGGTGCGCTAGAGGTATAACGAGGTGCTTTTAATATGAATGTATTCATGGGGATGAATGAAATCTTACTCTCTAGAGAATCCATTGCTCATGCAATCTCAAGATGAATGAATTCATGGGGAAACAAGTTTTATATTTCCTTTTCTAAGACTGAAGTTTTGTGTACACACATTACAATAAATTGTGATCCCACCCAATCTAACAATGTGGTTCCAACATGCCCACGTGATATCACATCAACTTATTAGATAATATATATCTCCAAATTAAAAATTAAAAATAACAAAAATCGACATCTAACCCAACCACCTGTGGTTGCTCCTTTACTACATAGGTTGGACTAATAAAGAGAGCACTTATTACAATTTCCAACCCTTAATTTCCTTGTCAAACATGGAGTCGGCATTTGTTGGTTGTTGTTGGCGTGGGGCGTCGCCGACGCCGTTGCTGTTCTGTCCCTGATTTGAAATGTGAAAGCATCTGTGGGAAAAGAAAGTATTTGAGAGTTGGATTTGGTCTGCTAATATATAAATTGTCAACCTTAAACGTGACTTTTGGTCTAAAGGATCTTGGTGATGCGTGAATGCTTTCAATTTCTTGATTGTGGCATCTCCATTTGGTTTTCTTTTCATTAAGTGTATAAGTGGCTAATATCGAGACAAAATCAAGGTATAAAAAATTATGGAAGAGGGCCAAATGTAAGTTCCCTGTCGTTTTAAAGTCGTATGTCACATCTGAAAACGTTTATGAATTTGAGCTTCTTCTCGCTTGAAAAGAATGTTTCCAAACATATCTAAAGCCATGATGGGGTTGATCTCTTTTGATTATCCATCCATGCTATTAATTAAGTAAATCCAAAAACCACCTCGACATCAAATTTTTCCGAAACAATTCCACTGAAAAACCCATGATATATTCGAAACATCCTATGACCATGTATAATCGCATAAGGTAAATATTGTAATGGAGACAATTGGCAAATAGTCAATGAATCTTTCACCTTCTTGAGTTAATTTCAAGGTAATTCTCAATATATATATTATCTTTCGTTTAGGACAAGTCAAAACATATTAAGAAACGGAACAATATACTCTTTTATCCTTTATTACTGTCAATTTTTTTTTCCGCTATTTCTCTTTGCACGCAACTTGTGCCTTGTTTTTGTACTATTAGTGAAAAAAATAGTTACTTTTCGTATCTACACTAGTTTAAAAAAATGGTATTTATGGGCTAAGGTTTTTCCGATATGGCCAGCAAACCAAACTTGAAAAGAGATTTCCTTTCAACCCATGATAATTATAAGAGCTAATTGCGAACTCTGTTCACATGGAGTGATTAAATTGCTTAAATTAACACATTTCCTACTATTAAAATTCACGTGTTGAAGCTTAAGTAATGTTCTATTTGTTCCACCATCAACAATATTACAGTGCAAAATTAAATGCAAGAACCTTTAACCAGTGTGGGCTCCTTTTTTTTTGTGTGTGTGTGTGTGTCAATCAGTGAGGGTTCAATGGCTAAAATCTAGGTACATGCTTCAGTCTCAGCTCTCTTTTATTTTCTTCTTGTCGTAAATTAATTACTCTCTCCATTACTTCGAACGGTGATATCAATCATGCGTTTAGGTGCAATATATACAAAATTCAGTTCGAGGAGTTGCATAAGAATTATCAAGGAATTTTTGTCTTATTTCTGAAAGAATCATGTTAACAAGTGCTTCAAAAATACTTATAAAATATATGTAATACTGAATATTTCATTTTTCAAAATATCGATTACACTTAACAAGGGTAAAACGCTGGATTGGTAAACTATAATCTTTCTTTGTTTTGTTGCTTCGGATTCTTCGTCCACTAAATACTTTAAAAACCGACTTCTTTCGAGGTCCACACGTTTCAAAAGGAAAGCCTTAGGCTGTACGTCACAAGGTGGCTTTGACATTTTGACGTCGCCAAGCATGACTTTGGTTGTGCTTTCGAGCTGTTTCCGTGGCAACTACACATCATAAATGCACATGCAATGAACTAAGTCATATCCTAACAGTCCTCGGCAAAATGAATGATCGGCTTTTGTCCCAAATCCTTATCTTTTCACGGGGTAAAACCGAATAAGAAAATCTTGTTGACAGGTTCTCTCAGATATTTGTTAAATACTTTGATAAAGAAAGAATGCGAAGAGGTGCCTCCAATCCACTTGTTAAACTCCTAAAATTTGAATAAAAAGTCTTCATGAGAGCTGGTGAGCAGGCTTGGATCCTAATTTTCCAGCAGCTGAGCTTATGCAAAATCGAACCCAAATTCGACCCGGTGCACGCATTCTCCATCTAGATTTGAGTAGTTCGAATCATGTCAAAGCTCACAATACTCGGCTCGCATCGCATGAGTGAGCTTTGTGTATGAGGTGCTTAAATTCACGGATGTAATTTGACTGGACTTAATGTTATTGAGGAGAACAATTTGAGTGACTTAATTGGAAGTAAATGGAGACTTGTAAGTTTTGCAGCTGATTCATTCTGGGGTAAGTATTTGGAATGATTCAAACCCATCTAAGTACCAACCTACCACTGCATAAACAGTACCATGGAATTCATTTTTTTCTTATGTGGGTATAGCTTAAACTCGATCTTGCATGGTCAGGGCAAGTAAACTGTTTTGTTAGGAAATCTTAGGCTCAATCAAGCCCGGCGTAGGAACGCGATCAGCATTTCGTCATGAATAAGTCCATAAAAATGGCTACGTTTCCACGCAATCGACACAACTCAGCAAAACCGGACAACTACTAGGGTTTGACAGATAGATTGATGGAGTAGTTGAGGGCTTTCAATGCAGTCTCGATAATGTGGCATGGCACATGTTTTAGGGCCTTTTTGCCAGAGCCCCCTATTGTCAAGGGGTCATATCAAATTTGGTCCCTAAATTCCATGTGAGGTCCTTTACTGCAGTGTCGGTGAAGAAGCCATTAATGTTTAAATCCTAGCTTGCTCAAGCATCATTATATAACAACAAGCCTGAGAGCGATATCTTAAGTGTGCAGCGCTTGGAGTCAAGCGCTAAAAAGAGACTCTCTCTTAAGCTCGTGACAGTTCATTCTCTCTTTTATTTTATTTTTTGGTATTTGGGGTTTTGCCACAACTCATTGGGGGAACCGGGCACAGGTTTCGATGAGGATACTGGGTGTACTTTCTCTGTTCTTGCTTTTAGCTGCCACAATCTGCCATGGAGAGGACCCGGCTGTGGAGGTCGTTGGTGCCATGGAATGTAGCGACTGCGCGCAGAGAAACGTCAAGCCCAGCCAGGCATTTTCTGGTACTGCATTTACGTACCCTTCTTATTCCCTACTAAGAACAGCTCATTGGCTTGTCCACGTAATGCATGCAATTGCTTAAATCTGCATGCATTGCACTCACACTGCTTCTATCTGTACGGGCAATTGTATCAATACACCTACGATTATTTCTTTAGACAAATCGAAGTCCTAATCGATCAACTATCTGTTTGTGCACGTTTGATCTTTCATTGAAGGGATTCGAGTGAGCATCGACTGCAAGGACACGCAAGGTGAGTTCGAGCGCAAAGCAGTGGGGGAGGTCGATGGAGAAGGCAAGTTCCAGGTCTCGCTCCCACGAGAGATGGTGGAAGGTGGCAAGCTGAAAGAAGAGTGCTATGCACAGCTTCACAGTGCGCAAGCCACACCGTGCCCTGCCCATGGCGGCCTAGAGTCCTCAAAGATAGTCTTCAAGTCCAAAGCCAATGGCAAGCACACTTTTGGCCTGTCTGGCAAGCTCAAGATCTCACCCGCCGTTTGTGCCTCAGCCTTCTTTTGGCCCTTCTTCAAGCACCCTCCGTTGCCAAAGTTGCCTCCCATAAAGGATTTTGGCCACCTATTGCCCCCATTCCCACCAAAGACCCTCCCTCCATTCCCTCCAATCTTCAAGAAGCCCCTCCCTCCATGCCCACCAAAGGTACTCCCTCCTTTCCCTCCAATCTATAAGAAGCCCCTCCCTCCACCGGTCCCCATTTTCAAGGAGCCATTGCCGCCACCAGTGCCGGTGTACCAAAAGCCATTGCCACCTCCGGTGCCAGTGTACCAGAAGCCGCTCCCGCCACCTGCACCAGTGTACAAGAAGCCGTTGCCTCCCCCGGTGCCGAAATTCAAGAAGCCACTCCCACCGCCGGTCCCGAAAAGAAGCCGCTTCCTCCGATCCCCAAGGTGAAGAAACCATGCCCACCCACAATTCCGAAGCCGCTCCCACCCCCAGTCCCCGTATTCAAGAAGCCCCTTCCCCCGCCATTCAAGAAGCCGCTACCTCCCCCAGTCCCTACGTTCAAGAAGCCGCTCCCGCCACCTATTCCAATCAAACCGCTACCTCCAATCCCAAAGATCCCTCCTTTCACTAAGCCTCCATGCCCACCACCAGTTCCCGTTTTCAAGAAGCCGCTCCCGCCACCAATTCCCGTTTTCAAGAAGCCACTCCCACCACCAATCCCTACATTCAAGAAGCCGCTTCCGCCGCCTATCCCGATCAAACCACTACCTCCAATCCCAAAGATCCCTCCTTTCACTAAGCCTCCATGCCCACCACCAGTTCCCGTTTTCAAGAAGCCGCTCCCGCCACCAATTCCCGTTTTCAAGAAGCCACTCCCACCACCAATCCCTACATTCAAGAAGCCGCTTCCGCCGCCTATCCCGATCAAACCACTACCTCCAATCCCAAAGATCCCTCCTTTCACTAAGCCTCCATGCCCACCACCAGTTCCCGTTTTCAAGAAGCCGCTCCCGCCACCAATTCCCGTTTTCAAGAAGCCACTCCCACCACCAATCCCTACATTCAAGAAGCCGCTTCCGCCACCTATCCCGATCAAACCGCTACCTCCAATCCCAAAGATCCCTCCTTTCACTAAGCCTCCATGCCCACCACCAGTTCCCGTTTTCAAGAAGCTGCTCCCACCACCAATTCCCGTTTTCAAGAAGCCACTCCCACCACCAATCCCCACATTCAAGAAGCCGCTTCCGCCACCTATTCCGATCAAGCCGCTACCTCCAATCCCAAAGATCCCTCCTTTCACTAAGCCTCCATGCCCACCACTTCCTAAGCTCCCTCCTCTCCCCACAATCCCTCCAAAGTACTTCAAACACCCCAAACTCGGAAAGTTGCCTGTTCTACCTCCATTCCCACCTCATTCTTAGGTTCTTGCTAAAAAATATTTCCTGATGTAAGCGGGATGTCTTTCGATTTGGCCAAATATCGAAGGGTCTGCTTCAGGTTGTGCTTGCTGTAATAATGCCTCCGACTTCGATCCGTAAAGTATGTGGAGTTAAGAGGAAAAGTGGGAAGGCATGGTGGAGTAGGGAAATTATTATTATTTTTTTGAATGTGTTGCATGAGTGAAGTTGAATGTATGTGGAATTGCTTATATCACAATGAGTGAACTCCGAAGGTGTTTCCACCGAAAAAAAAAAAATCCGAAGGTATACAATATGTTAATCTATCCAATATGCGTTTGGCATGAAGTTCCTTTTCTTTGTTTTTCCCTCATTGGAAAATTATGAGACATGCACACTGCTAAATAAATCAGTGCTGTGATCTTTTTCATATAACATATCCGGATTGGAAGATGATAAAGAGAGGATAAGATGATACAGCATCCGCATAAATGGAACATGAAGCTAAGTGAGGAGACTACTCTTGCAGGAGATGGATCGTTTTCAAATACTTTCACTCTATTCTAAATATGCGATATAAGATCATATTCTATTTAGTAGTGTCATTTCTTTAATTAGCAAATTTTCAAGGTCATTTTGGACCTGTTCAGTTGAAGTCTCTTGAAGTCCAAGGGGCAATTTGCACGAGACAAGGTTGTCTTCATTTTATTTGTTTTCTTGGCCAGAAGGTTGTCTTTTTCCTTCTGTTAGATCCACCATCTTTCTCCTCCTACAATTTTAATAGCCGCCTTTTCATAGGATAAAAAATAATTAAAATTGCAATTTCTTTATCAGCAGAGTTTATACTATTATTTAAAGTTTAATGGATTACAAAAATTATCTAAGATTCCATATGTAAGTGCCTGTCCTAAAGGTGTGCATTTGTGAGGGCAAGAGAATATAGAAGAAAAAGTTGTCACAAATTAAAGTGAAAAAATAATAGCATTTTGATATCCCTCGGCGCCAGTACGAAGCATCGGTGAAGTCAAGATGGTCGGAAGAAGGCCGTTTCCACAATGTTCCCTGCCTCCGCCACCTCTCTTTCTGCATTTTGCACGATTGACGGTGACTCCTGAATCGACAATGCAATATGGGTAGTTTTCCCATTTGTTTTTTCATTTTTTTTTTATGAATCTGATCGAGGTTTGATGATGAATATATTGACAGATTCCTTCATGTGTTTTCTCTTTTGTCGTGCTACACTTTTTTATTCCCGTATGTTCTTTATTTTGATCTCTTATCTGAGCTCGAACTCGGGAATAGGTATCAATTTCTTCATTGATCGCTCTTTTCTTTTTATGCCAATGTCAAGCTCGAACTCGACTTTAATTGTTTATTTTGGGATTGGAACTTATCTCAAGCTGGATTGAGGTTCAAAATTTTGGCTCAAGCTTGATTTGGATAGAAAATCCAAGTACTCGAACTCGACCGGGTATATTTGAATTATATATGAACTTGAGCTTGAGCTGAAGTATAAAAACTTAGACATTTTTCATGCATTTATGTGTACGAGGGTTAGTATAGGGAAAATTGTCCAAAAAGTACTAAATTTATTGCACTTTTGCTAATTCAATATTAAATTTTATTATATTTTACCAATTGAATCCATCTAGCCAATTTTAGTTGAAATTCGCTAATGTGGATGTCACCTATTTTACGTGGCACAATTGCTTCGATATGAATAATTTTTAATAATATTTTAATATTTTTTGTATCTTTTATTTATTTATGATTCTCTTTTTTTTTTTTCTTTCTTTTTTCCCTTTCTTCTTCTTTTCGCCGGTGGCCGGCCACCAACCATAGCTGGGCGGGCGGGCCTTGTCGAAGCCAAGCGAGGTCGACCCTCACCTAGGCTAGGGTGAGGGCCGGCCTCACTGCCAAGGGTCAACCTCACCAAATGTGGCCTAGGTAAGGAGGAGCCTCATCAGGTCTTGCTTGGGGCAACGAGCGTAGCTGGCTAGGCCAACACTTGTGGCTGGTAGTTGGCCATCAACAAAAGGAATAAGAAATAAAAGAAAGAAAGAAAAAATCAGAAAAAATTTAAAATTTAAAAAAATCATAATGTCATCACAAATTGTCCACTTTAGTGCCAACCATTTTACGTGGCACCGTGAGCATCTACGTCAGCAATTTCCAATCAAATGTTGAGTCCATCAAATGTTGGCTAGATGGATTCAATTGGCAAAAAAATGAAAATATTTAGGATTCAATTAGCAAATTTAGAACTGAATTGATAAAAATGCAATATATTTAAGATTTTTGGGACAATTTTCCTAGTTAATATATGATTTACCAACTCATGTGTCTTTTCTCATAAATGTTCTTGAAAAATATAATGAAAGCTCGGTTAGAGTCATGAGCTTGTCGAGCTGAATATATGCGAACTTGAATTGAACTTACTAGATGCTCGAATAATTCAAACTCGAGTGCAACATGAAATCACGTGAGTGGATCTCGAGCAATGATCGAGGCGAGACCAAAAGTGGCTCGACCTGTTTTTGCTTTGGTCTAATTGGAGGGGAAACCATAAAAAACAAAAAAACAAATTAAAGGTAATGACAAAATATGAAAATATTGAAAATTGAATCGTGCGTCCTCCTTGTTTTTGTCCATAGAAGTTGTCCAACTGTGAGGGTAAAATATAGAAGAAAAAGGCCGTTTCCACAATGTTCCCCGCCTCCGCCGTCCCTCTCTCTCTCTCTCTCTCTCTCTCTCTGCATTTTGCATGATTGACCGTGACTTCTGTATCGACGGTGCAATGTGGGTAGTTTTCCCATTTTTGTCATGACAAAACACTTTGATTTTTCATTTTGTTTTTGTAAATCTGATCGAGGTTTGATGATGAATATATTAAAAGATTCCTTCATGTTTTTCTCTTTAGCAGTGCTACACTTTTTTTTTTGCATATTCTTTAATTTTAACCTTTATCTAAACTCAAACTCAGGAGTAGATGTCAATTTCGTCATTCATCGCTCTTTTCTTTCCATACCAATGCCAAGCTCAAACTCGACTTTACTTGCATACTTAGAAATTGGAACTTAACTCAAGCTCGATTTGGGTTCAAACTTTTGGCTTGAGCTCCATTTGGATAGAAAGTCCAAGTACTCAAACTCGACTGGGTATATTTGCATTTATCTGTACAAGGGTTAATATATAATTTACCAACTTATATGTCTTTTTTTTGTGTGTGTATATTCAAGAAAAATATAATCGTAAGATTTTTGTGGACTACTGTCGATTGTTCAAAAAGCTTAGATGAATGAGTAATTTAATATTTAATTATTCTAATACTCCCTCTCACACTTATGCCGGGTTTGGTTGTCCAGACAATTTTAATAGATAGGATAAGGTCAGATAGATAAGATAAGGATATAATAGGATTTGAAGTATCCTATGTAACGTTTGGTAATAATTGGATATACAAGGATAAAATTGGATTAAACGTAAAGTTTCAGGCCTTCCTCAATTAAACCAGAATGCAGAGCATTGTCCAAGTGTGAACCTCTTAAGAGATCTGCTATGCGTTCTTCAGTTGCAGCTCTGCTATGGGTTCTTCCGTTTCGTGGTGGCCGTGAACCTCGTAAGAGATCTCGGGCCACCAAAGGTAGGGAAGTGGATGCCACTTCCGATGGCCATGGCTCCTCCGTTTCTGGTGGGAAGAAGAGCAATCGATTGAGAGATGCAAACCGGGCGGGGACGAGAGCGAGAGAGGGCAATGGCGGTGCGAAACACCGTTGAGATGGCGGCCGTGAAGGTGGCTAGCGGTGAGAGGAGTCGTCCATGTGAGACAAAAAGAAAGAAAAGGAGAGCATAGGGTTTTTAGAAAAATAAATCGGCAATAGAAATCCTATTCGGGTTTATCCCACCTCTCCCTTTGGATTTTTTTATCCGAGATATATTTCCTTTATATCCGACCTTATCCTATCATTTACAGCTACCAAATACAAGATAAGGTGAAATATATCATATCCCGACTTTTATCCGGTCGACCAAACGCAGCCTTAGAGTCTTTTGCCTAATACTAAGCATGAACATTTAATTAGAGAGGTAAATGGAGCTTGGAAAAATTCGAACTCAAAACCTTCAACTCTGATACAATATGAGATTTTGTTAAATCACTATCGATTAATCTAAAAACTTAAGCTTTTATATAAGCATGTGATTTAATATTTAATTATTCTAACAATAATAAAAGCTCGAGCTTATTAAGTTGAGTATACTACATGCTCCAATAGTTAATTTGTCGAATATTCCTAAGTTAAGATCAAAAGTGGCTTGACCTGTTTTCGCCTCTGTCTAATTGGAGGGGAAAACCATAATAAAAAAGAAAAAAAAAGGTAATGACAAAATTTTAAAACATGCAGGAAATTTGAATTGTGCGTCCTCTTTGTTCTGTCCTTTTTTTTATTGTCGAAATTTTGTCCTATCAAACCGGTAAAAACAGAAAACCCACGATCCTCTGGGCCCAGGAGAGACCAATCCAGAAAGATAAAAGATCCAATTTTTCTTCTCTTCCTCCCCGCTGTTCTTGTTCATCGCTCCCCTGGGATAACGCGAACTCCAAAAAGACTCGAACTTTATCAAGATCTCACCGTCATCCCATGCCGGTCTGCGCCGAATGGATCACCCGCTGCAACCGGATTCTCTCTCTCTGCTTCAATCCGCGCGAACCCCAAATGCACCTCCAGAGCCTCCCGTCCCCTCCACTTCCAGGTTCTGCCCCCGACCCATTCCACAAATCTTTCAATTCGGTTCTTGAATTGCTTACGTGGGTGAATTTAGGACCGAAATTTCGTCGATTACGAGGATAATTCAGGAAAAAGAATCCTGGGTTCTTTTCTATGTCAGCTCGTTGTTCGGTCTCTCTGTGTGTGGCTACGGTTGAATTGCTTTGTGAGTATAGCATTCACTTCGAAGGCAGAATGTTGGGTTCTTTATCGTTTTGATTTGGTAACGAGTTCCAAGTCAATAGGAATTCGACTTAGAGGCTGATTAAGCTTAAGTAGTTTTTTTAGAAGTAACTCTTTATTCTATTGAACTATCTGGATTTTACTTAGACTAGGGGCGAAAAGAGGGGGAAAAAGGACCACAAGAAGTAAGCTAAAGGGTGCTTCATAATGGAGACATCCTTTTTCACCCCACTAAATGGAGACATTTGTTTTTAACGCATTGAGTTTTTTACCCCGACGAAGCAGGGATGAAGTTGCTGTGCGGAAAAGTCAGAAGGCAGACCGTGAGAAATTGAGGAGGGATCGACTGAACGAGCATTTTATCGAGTTGGGGAATACGCTAGGTGATGCTTTTACCCTCTATTAATTGTGAACGAGTGCTGATATGTGTTGCATAGGCTTTATAGTCTTAATAGATGAATACATCATTTCGTTTATTACAGTTTGCGATAAGTAAGACTTCTATTTCTCTTTCTTCAACCTTGATTGGTCAAATTTTTCATGATGAGACCCGTTGACGGGCCATTGATTGTGATGACCACTTCCCTGTACCTTTGTAAAAATACCATTATCTTACTCTGCTGACGGATTACTTTATCTCTTGATGTCTCCTCTGCATTTCAGAAGCAATGGCTCTTGCTGCTTTATTTGATCAGCTAACATACTGAAAAGAAAATTAGTTTGAGGTTGCATATAAATTGTCTTATATTTTGATCGAAGGCTGTTGAGGTTTTAAGTTCCTATCTCAAATTCCCAAGTTGATGGTGTAATCTTTCGAGATGTTTTTAATCAATCCCTTTCTGTACACGTTATGACAATATAGCTCTTCTTAACTGGTAAGTCTCTACCTAGACTTAAAGGATGTGCTGCCTTCTGTTTTTTTATCCTCAGTATCTTGTCAGTCTTTTGTTGGCTTTCCTGTCAGTGCGTGCTACCTCACATTCACCATTTACTTGTCAAGGATCTTTATACAGCCTTTGTCCCTTTGCGTCTTCCCTGGGAAAGTGCCTGGTTCTCACTAGTCTTTTCTGAAAATTGTAGAAAATATAGCTTTGTTTAGTATGCTTGCTACATCCTACTTCAGCTTTCTACTCTGCTAATGTTGTTTTCTAAATTGCTCTTTTCATTTATATAATGAACATAGACAGTTAACTCAGGCACTGACTTAAGAAGGAAAAGACACTCAACTTTAGGTGCATTAAGTTAATGCAGAAAAGCTTTCACTTTCTGACCAAAAAAATAAATAAATAAAGGAAAAAGAAAAGACTTTGTCATTGGTATCTTCATTGTTCTGAAAAAGCTATACAGTTAAAGTAAAGACATTGTCGACTTATTTAGCAACGTTATTTTATCAATGTTTGTAGGACTCTCAAATCAGCTTTCATAATGGTTTCACCCCGTATTTAGTAGATAAGGCATGAAGTTAATGTAATTTGAAACTTCCCAAGTTGTATACTTTAAGAAGTTAGAAGCACTGGTTTCTCTTTTGGTTTAAGGTAATGTACTAACTTGATTAACCTATAGCAATTAGTCAGGCTGTATTTTAAGAAAATTTGTCAACTCTTGCGGTAGAAGTTTGTTAAACTATTCCTATTCCTACTGCTGACTTGGCACTGAAGCTGTAAATTTTCCTCCCTTTAACAATCTGAATCATGAGCTGGATGCTGATAGTTTAATGAGATTTTCCATTAGCAAATGTCTTTAGCATTGATTTTCAAGCTGTTATACCCTGTGTGCACATCTTTGGAGTGGTAAAGAAAAATTCTCACCATAATAGTATCTTAAGAGAAAGTTACTTCCACTTGGGCAGATCCTGATAGGCCAAAAAATGACAAAGCGACAATTTTATCAGATACTATGCAACTGCTGAAGGATTTGACAGCTCAGGTGAACCAACTCAAAGCTGAATATAGTACACTCTGTGAAGAATCTCGTGAGGTGATCTTATGCTCAGTCTCATTTTATTTGAGGTTAAAAATCATGGGGCACTTTGTAATGTGTTCTTTTCCTTCTTAATTAGTTGACACAGGAAAAAAATGATCTCAGAGAAGAAAAGGCCTCTCTAAAATCTGACATCGAAAGCCTTAATGCTCAGTATCAACCGAGAGCTAGGGCCATGTTTCCTTGGCCTGTTATGGATCACTCAGTGGTTATGGCCCCGCCTTCATACCCATATCCAATGCCAGTAGCTATGCCTTCTGGTCCCATTCCTGTTCATCCACCTATGCAGCCTTACCCTTTCTATGCAACTCCAAATCCCGGTGTCATCCCTAACTCCCATTCGACTTTGTTTCCATTTGCAACACCGAACATGCAGGTTGAGCAGTTGTCGGGCCATTATGCACCTCCGCTTATGCAGCCGGGAAATCAGTCCCTTATCTCGAGCAACAAAAATGATAAAAGCAAGGAGAGGATGCATGAAAAGTCTGGTAGTTCAAATGATGTCACGACAGACTTGGAGCTGAAGACACCTGGGTCTGCGACAGACAATGTCAGTTTTTGTCCTTGTCGAACCTTTTCCATAAAACCTGTCACTATGGAAAGAGAAACAAACTCTAATTCATTGTTGTGCAGGATTCTTCATCGCCACATAGATCATCTACGAAATCTACGAGAAAGGATGATAACACTGCAGAAAGGAGTTCTTCTACTCATAGTTCATCACCTCATAGTGTACAAGATAGCTCTTCCAGTAGCATAGTTGGTGGTTCAAACTCAAAGGCAAACGATTAAGTGTTCAGCTGCACCTTACCAAAAAAAAAAAAAGTGTTCAGCTGCAGATATGCCCTTAAAAAGAAAGCGAGGTTAGTGGTCAAGTCGGATGGACGTGCTTTTTCCTGGCTCTCCTTTGTACAGTATGCATAGGTGTTTTAGGTTTTATCTCTTCACGTCGGGTTGGACAAATTGATGATGGGAATTGGGTTATAGTCTTCATGCAGCTGTCTTAGCGGAGTTCCCATGGAAAGTTGGAATTTCACCCATTTGTTGCTGTGGCATTGTCGTTTAATGCCCCCTAATCCCAATGGCGTTAAACACAAACAAGACTCGCTCCTTTGCTGTTTAGAGGCATGTACGTGGATGCAGGGGCATTCGAGTATCATGTTTTGCAGAAGCTTCTGACCTGCATGTGGAGGACACTACCGAAATGCCAAGTCTTAGATGGAGCTTCACTCCGTGAGGTTCTCGCTTTGCCGACATAAGAAAGGGCTTGCACCTTGTTGGTTATGGCAAATGTCATGTCTGTGCAATCGTGCCTTGGCTGGCTTAGCAATAGGGTAGCACCCGCTTGCTTCAACGCTGCTGGTTTGTAAAACGGATGTCTTCCTAATACAAATTCCGTTTTCACTTCCTTCTGCTACCATCACCAATACGATTTACGTCGCTTCTTGTCATCAACAAAAGTTGGACATGATCAAGCATTTGCAATCTCAAGTGGTAAGAGCGTGCTGAGGTTTAGACCGATCTTGAGCTAAAAGAAACGGAAAGGCAGGCGAATTTGAAATGACTTACTACGGCCAAGGCTCATCTTGCCGGGCGGTCAATCACATATCTAAAAACGTGGGATCTTATGATGAAAACAATGAGAAATTCTCCGGTTTCTTGGCATTGGAAAGATAATAATACAATGATTGGCTCTATTGTACATATCATCCAAAGCAGAAGTCCACATAATTGCTTGTTAATCATTTTTAAAAATTTTGACCGAATGGATTGGCAAAGCAAGTAGCGTTCAAGAAGGAAATAGGCTCGGTTAGGGAAATAATGAAGGGCAAAGAGACCTTTTTCTTCTTACCAAGAAACAAAATTCTAAACGAAACATCAGCTCAAAGCACCAGTGGTCTAGTGGTAGAATAGTACCCTGCCACGGTACAGACCCGGGTTCGATTCCCGGCTGGTGCATTCTTTCTTTTATTTTATTTTTCTCCCTTTCTGCTTAGTGTGTAAATATTTTTTATGATGTCGTTCAATAATTTAGCTTTGTAAGCAATACAAGCATTAATTTTAAGTAATTATTTTTTAAATTATTTATTTTTTGCAAAGTAAATGGACTCTTGAAAACTCTGATGTTTTTTAGTAGGAATCCATGTGTGTTTCCCTTCCGTACCCTTTTTTGCTTTATGCATGGTTGAAGAAAAGCATGGTATCTCTTGCTTCATCTTGAGTGCAACTCACTCCAGATATCATAAACTCCAACCGCACTCCAAGCATCCATCCCAGAAGTTCCAATCTCCCTCATATCTCTCAGACCCAATTCTTTTGAGAGAGAGAGATATCACATTCACCAGATGGATTGGTTTCAACCAAGAAGTCGAGGCCCAGAGTGGAAGCAGGGATGGACCAACCAGACATTGGCCTCGATGTCCGCCCCGCCACGCCACCTGCTCTTCATCTTCTTCATCGCCGTCTCCCTGCTCTGGTTCTCCGGTCGTGCCCGGTATGAGTCCGAGCTCCGCTACTCCATGCTCAACCTCCAGCTCCTCCTCTTCCTCCTGCCCCTCCTCGTCTTCCTCTTCGTGTCCCTCCAGTCGGGGGCTTCCCGGCTCAACTACCTCCTCTCCTGGCGGCAGCCTCGACATCCCATGCAGCCCCACCTCCCGGGTGGTGTTGGCGGGGGCAGAAGAGGTGGCGACGGTGGCGGGGGAGGGGGCGTGCCCTGGGGCGTTGCCATCGTTCTGGTGCTGCTCCTGGTGATGGTGTCGTACCACCGGTCGTTTCAGTCCATGTGGTTCGGGCCGCTGCGAAGGTTGGATTGATTTTATAGGCAGCCGAATCCTGTAGTGATGAGACAACCAGTGCACGTACGCACGTATAGAGATTTGTGGTCTTTTTTGTGTTGTAGTTGTTGGAGGTTTGTTGACGTTATGTCCTTGGAATTGCACAAATATATTAAATCGGGTCCATTGACATGTCCATTGAAGCTGATGAGAGGCAGAAGTAAAAACAACTTGAGTGTAGAATTTGAATTTTGAAAAGAAAAAAAACAACCATTACATGAGCTTCATTTATTTCATGAAAAATAAATTAATTTGAAAAATATTTTCTTAAAAATAATTGCTTATATCGTTCAAAATTATTAGTCAATGAAAAGTGTTTCATTATCGATAATAATTTATATTTAAATATTTTCGTGGATAACAAAAAATTATTCATTCAGTTTTGCAAATAATACAATCGAATTATTTTTAAGAATTTTTTAAAATTATTCAATTTTCGTAAAATAAATGAAAATCTCTAATAATTTGTTGTCTTCTTCATGTTTATAGTTCTAAGTGCCGATCATGAGTTGATAGCCCACAGACTATGGGCCACAGTAGCTACATGTTTTTTTCACTCAGACGTTAGTGACTGCGATGGTCGCGTCAGTTTTATTTACCTGGATTTGGAATAAGTTATGCATATGTATGGACTTGATCAGTCAAATTATAAAAAAATTTAAAGACTTATTTGAATGAAGTGATACATAATTATACAGATCAAGGACGGATTTTTATTAGTACAACGTGGAGACCGTCGTGATCCTAATAATCAGGCAATACTTTAAAAATGACGACCAAATTCTCATCGACTTAAATGAACGCACTTTGAATCAAGATCTTAAAAAGGGTTGTACATCTTTAGAAAGCCTATAAGTGAAGGAAAACCACGTGATCATAGAGACATAGGTCGGTTGTCAAGCGACATGAGATAATGTTTTAATACCCCCTCCATGTGCAAGTTGGATTAGAAATAGCATGTGAAATTTAACTAATGGGGGTGGATGCACATGCGCAAAAATATAGTGTATAGGACTTGTTGTCAAGAGATTGAAACAATATCTTAACACTTCCTTTTAAATGTAAGTCGGATTAAGAGCAACATGTGGAATTTGATTGACTTGTGCAGACGCACATATGTGAAGATGGGGGCATGAAAGACTTGAAAAATATGTAATTAAGGAAGTAAATAAGGGCCATAAGATTTGAACTTATGACCTCTTCTTACAAATGTTCAAGTTTATAAGTGAAGAGAGATCACATCTGTATAAAGAGTATATTCTCACATGCGAGCCGGATTGGGAGCAGCAATTTGCATTTGAATGATGTGGGTGGATGCACATGTGTGAAAGGGATAATACTGACTCTGATATTATGCTAGGAAGTCCAACAAAAAACTTTAACTTATAGATGGAGGGCAACAACATGAATAGATAAATAATTTATGACATATTACCAAGGGATGTTGGACAACATTTCAACAAAGAAAGCAAGAAAAAAATTATTTTCTTTCAATCTAGTTTTCGTGTTAAACAAGTCAAAGACTTCTGCTTATTGGTGAAGATTATTTGTCAATACATTTTTTGTTTAATGAACAACTAAATGTTTCTTTTTACTACTTCAGTCAAGATTATCATGTAAGATCAAGCCGGTGGTCAACTTACCTTTTTCTAATTAAATCATGATATTATAAGCATTCTTTTTTTTTTATTATCAACGCCATTCAATTAAAACGTAATGTTTATCTTTTTGTCATGCTAAGAAGAGTTAAGATTTCATTTATTCGACCTATATCCAAATACGTGCGTTTACATGATTATTTTCATACAGTATCACAACCCTAAGGTTGAGTTTGGAATGCGTGGAGGTGAAAAAAATAGATAGAAAGTTTTAAAATTTCCTCATTTTCTCCCCCATGAAATTGGCCAAATTTCCATCACTCTTATCAAAGCTCTCCGAAGTCTTAACCCTATTTAAGAATAAGCTCTCAATTATACACTCTTTGATCCAAGTACGTGAGAAATTAAATTTGGGCTGGGTGTTTTAGTCGAGATTATATTTAAATGAATTAAAAATATAGAAATTTTATGGGTAATTAATAAATACAATTATCAATTAGGTTCGTCTCGAAAAAGAATTGTCGGACAAAAAGAAATTGATACAATAAATAGTACGTACAAAATTAAACCTAGCTATACTCATATGGCTCTGCACTTAAAGATGCAAATTATGCAAACAAAGTACCATAATTGATCATAATAAACATGACTTTTCCATTAAACAATGTATTTTTCAAAGAAGTCCAGGGGCAGAATGAGCTTTCCACGAAAGAATAAAAATATTAAAGTGTCTGACGTAAAAAGGAAATTCTTATTCAAAGAGAAAAGAAAAAGACAAAAAGAAGAGGCAAGGAGAAAGAATAATTTATTACCAAACCACACCGGAAACTTTGCAAGTATCGTTCCTTTAAATTAACTTCGTGGATCAATTTTAATAAATCCAACATTTTTCTTTTATATAATAGGAAGACAATATACCGAATTTTCTAAGATGTAAGGTGATTGTATTACACTAAATATTGAATACGACTTATTTTGCTTTTCTCTTATTGCAGCTTTAAAAGAAAAGGCTCAAAGGAAATAAAGAGGAAGGGAGCACTGGATTAGAAAAATAATAATTGAAATATTTATGCATAATGTTAAAGAGAAAAATATTTTTGTATAATATTAAAGAAATTAAGATATTTTTCTTATTTCCTCATAATAATTATAATCAATTAGGGATATGCATATTTAAGAAATACATATGCACAATCCCGAAGATATGAAGTATCGAGAAAACATTTTAATCATTTCTAATAGATAATTTGGAGAATATTTAGCATAATTTATAGATAATACCATAAATAGAATCAATCACGATGCGCAAATTATGCGAAAAAGATCTATGTTATTTGGGGAGATCCTCTGGAGTCTTATAACTTGCCGACATGAGATTGGTTGGATTTGATAGAGTCGGTCCATGTAATAATACTTAGCCCCATGATTTGACAATAGGAAAGAGCCAAGCCACTTTTATGGACCAAGCACCGGCAACAACGTGGCCACCGCACGATGGCCATTTTAGGTAGTGACTGGGACCACGATCCACAGGGGTCGGGCTTTACCATGTCACGATCGCTCTTGGTGACCTTTATTTTGAGTGACCAGACAAAAACACGATCCGTGTCACTAGGAAAAGGAGAGGAAGGGGAGGGAAGAAAATTGGGTGCATACGAGATGGACCCAGAGAAAACGCCCCGACTGATTTGATCGATTAGGGCGGAATTTAGTGTAATCTTGAATTTTGATTATGTTTATTTGAGTGAATTTTTTTTTTCTCGAATTAGTTTTCCGGTCATGTGCTTAGTCTGTTGAGAATTATCACTTAAAAGAAAGCATTTGCGATTAAAGAAAATTTACATGCTTAAGCTTAGCAAAATGAATTTTTTTACCAGAAAATGAGAAATTTTTTTGTTGGAAAACGATTTCGTAAGAAAGCATTTTCTTTTATCATAAAATTTCTTGAAACAAGCCCACTCTTATCGTGGGATACATTTACCATTAGAAAAGATCTATAGCCAAATCAGCTACACCGCAAATCATTTGCATTGCACTGGCACCTAACAGTTGCATCCCGTGACATACATGTAGTGAAGCTCACGAATTTCATCAAGTCCAGTGAGATGGGTGGTTATTAATGATACAAGTACTCTCACAATATTCGTGTGATGCTGTTAGGTATCTCAATAATACTTATTATGTAACTTGTCCTCAACCATATATATGCAAAAAATGGATCAAACTGAAGTCTGACCGCGGTGATTCAGACATTTCAATGCGTCGAAGAAATCACTATGCACCATTAATTGTCGTTTGATTTAATATTTTTGTTTTTTTTGCAGTGGATTTTGCTGAACTCTCTTTTGGGTTTTGAGAGATAGATCTAAGTATCCCGATATTGTATTAAAATCTCAAATAGGTCATTTCTTTAGGCGAGAAGACAAAATCTACGGCATGCTTTTATCATACTAGGGCAAATTGTCTAATTATTCCTTTCCTCGTTATATAGATGTCAATTCAATCTTTCTAATTTTGCCAAATAATCCTAAATATTTGTTTGAAATTCACATGTACTCATTTCAATCAATTTTCTTCGAAAATTACTAATGCAACAACATGCCATGTAGGACAATGATGGTTGGACCACACATAAGCCTTTTCTAGCAAACTTTGGCCGAGAGGACTCCATTAGGATTTCATGCAAATGTTTAAGTATAAAATAGCAAAATTGAAAATTTTATGACTAAATTAATATTGTACAATAAGTTTAGTACTAAATTGGGTAATTTTCTTTTTAACTCACACTAGGATCATAATATTCCTTCATGGTTTGTAAACTTAGGATATGTTTGGTAAAGTGCTATACAGTGCCTGATTCTATTTTTTTTATTCCCCAGAATAATTTTTATTTTTGGAAATAGATTTGAAACAGAATTAAGAAATAGAAAAAAGTTACTTCTTTATTCTCAAGATAACTCCAAAGTAAAAATCCTTTTCTCTTCCTTTTCCTCCTCTAGCTAAGTCATCAGCCACGACAATGGTTGACGACTAGTTGGGCGAGGTTCGACGAGCTCGCTAGAGCCTCGTCAGGCCAGGGTGAGGCTTGGTCTTACCCAAGGCTCACTAGATTTGGGTGAGGCTTGACCTCGCCCAATTGGCGTCGCGAGGTTGAGCCTCGCCTTGTACTGTGAGGTTTCGACAAGCTCGTTAGACCTCACTCAATTGGTCGTTAGCCATTGCTGTGGCCGGCGACCAGGTAGAGAAAAGAAGAAGAAAGGAAAAAAAAAAAAAAGATAAAGGATAAAAGAAAATTAGAAAAATATAATAAAAGTATTAAAAAATTAAAAGAAATTCTAAGTCACAAAAAAATTTAAGAAATATACAAACATATTTCTATTCCTAATAGAAATTTTAAGTAGTTACTAAATACTTTTAAATGCTCAAAAATTCGTCCGATAACTAAATAAATAAATAAAAATCATTTCTAAGTAGAAATTGCTTCCAGAACAAAATGGTTACCTAATGCATTCTTAAAGGCCCCATCGTGAATAGTTTTCCTTGTATGTTCTAATTTTTCTTTTGTTTGAAAAAGGGTTAGAGCCAAATACAAAAATTTAACAATGTCATAGATTTACTTTTTCTATTTTATCACCTAATAAAACATGAAGTAACTCTTTAGGAGTAATGAAAAGAAACTAGTATTTAAGCGCTTATCGGTTTCAAGATTAGCAAGCTAATTGGTAGAGTGATTTCTTCCCAAAAGTTATGTTGCACTTTTAACTCAAAGCGAGAACATAATAGTCTTTTGATATTAGGGCTAGCATTATCAATCAGAAGCTTTGTTTTAACAAGATCAGTGATGATTTTAGGGTCAATCTCAATGATGATCTTATAAAACCAAGTTATTTTGCAAAATTGAATCCCAACCACAAAGTCCAAAGTTTTACTTGTGTCAATGAGCATATTCCTATAAATGTGGCAAAACCGCTAAGATAGCCATCCCCTTCATTTTTGAATAACCCCCTGCACCAACAAGTTCTAGGTTGCTTTTGGAGGCCCATTGCAATTCAATTTAATCCACTTGGAAGATGGAGGATTCCATCTAACCAAAATCGCAAAAGTGCATAATCCACTTAATGTCAAGCTATTCACAGACGAGATTTCATAATTTCCTTTGTGTATGACCGAATTGCTTGTATCGGATTCGAGGAAAAAGAAGGTTGTCTGAGAAAAGCGATTTGTTTCTCCATTACTAGAAAAGCCATACACCTATTCCATATGTCATAATTTTTCTTAATCAATAACAACAAATCTTATACTTAGTGACTTTATTTAAAAATTCGTGTCATTATCTTCTTAAAACCATCTGATGGTTGGAATTTTCTTCTTTTGATTCAACGATCCAGATTAGATACAGGACCGATCCCATGAATCAGGACCATGGGATTTCCCCTAAATAATGTCACGCCAAACGTCTCACATCAAATAGGAAAAGGTTGCTGCAAATTATCACTTAGAAGAAAAAAAAGGTCGTAATTAGTGGAAATCCACCTATACTTTCTGTAAGAAATGACTAAGTTGCTCAGGAGAAGATCAGTTTTATGGATGTTCACCATTAGCTAACTTATGGCTAGAATCCATCCGCCTCTTATCTTCTTGCATCTTTCTTAAACTTCCAAACAAGTTATTCTGTTTGTTGTCCCCTTCTGCTAGAATCATCAGTTACAGATGCTCTTTTGATTCTTTTTTTCATTTAGCTGCTTAGCTTCCAATGGATCAACATATATAACGACCCCAACTTCATTATGTAACTCTGGTATTGGTAAATTTACAGGCTGCATATTTTGCAGATACACAGAGAGAGAGAGAGAGAGAGAGAGAGAGAGAGAGAGAGAGAGAGAGAGAATCGATCGTCTCATCAACCTATGTCTCAAATACTAATCAACACCCACACAGAGACTTTCTCTCACCTTCACTGCCTCATACAACACTATTTAACTCAGTCTCATCCAATTTACAGAAACTCCACTTCTTGATTACCCATCCAGGAAAAAAAAAAGACAAAAAAAGAAAACACCTCAAGTTTATCACTTTACATGATCATCATCAGCTCCCAAAGCTTCAAAAAAACCAGCTCTCGAGAAAGCTAGACTGATACTGGAGCAAAATAAGGAGGATCACGATGAGAGCTGCCACGCCCCATGGTGAGCTACCCTCTGACGGTTGGTTGTTGATTGCCCTGCGCCGGCCCCACCCGGTGAAGAAGCTCTGATTGTCCATAGAGGATAGGAACTTCACAAGCAGTATCAGAACGACAGGCGTTGCTAACAGGATCCAACCCATGTTCCATTCGGCAGTTTCGACTACCGATTCATAGCTGAAGTACCAAGATATGCCTAGAAAGATAGAGATCACTGCCAGGATCACAAGGACTGGATATGGTAGAGGGTTGAGAGTGAAGGCATCGGAGATTGAGGAGGTTGTGCTTCTCCCATAGGCCATGATGAGAGGATTCTTTTTTTCCTTATTTTCTTTCTTTTTTAATGTTTTGTGGAAGGGGGGTTAGGTAGGTTTTAGTCTTATAGCAAGAGGAAGGGGGCTGTGGCCCTCGCTCGTGGTCAACAAGGGTTGCGGCCCCACTCATGGTCGACGAGACCTTGATGGCCTCGCCTATGGCCATCACGGCCTCACTGGCCGCAAGCAAGGTCGGAAAGTCTCTTACTAGATTTGGGTGAAGGCTGCCTTTTTCAAGGCTGGTGAGAGAAAGACCTCTTGCCGACTAAAATGAAGGGAAAAAAAAAAAAAATTAAAAAAGAAAGGAAAAGAATATAAAATATATAAAATTTCCAAAAGTATTAAAATATTATTAAAAATCACCACGTTAGTGTCCGTTGTCTTCATAAAATGGCCAAAGATCATGTTGACGATTTCCTACTTTAAATTGGTTAAATGGGTAAATTAATATCAATATGAAAATATTTGTAACTAAATTGGTATTAATGTGAATATTTATGACTAAATTGGCTTAATTAAAAAGTTTAAGATTGAATTTATATCGATATAATAGGTTAATGACTTTTGGTACTTTTCCTTTCTTCATACATAGACGAATACCTTTTTCAAGACCCAATTGGATGTATGTATTGAAAAGAAACCAACAAGAAGTAAGGATGGAAAGATGTCACAATTGTTGTAAAATCATGCAGAAGCTAATCAGATATGGCAATTGATTCAACTCGAAATTACTGGAAAAATATGTTGGAACAGTTAAAAAAACTCGACATATTTACGTGGTTTGATTTAAGTGCCCGTACCATAGAAAGCCAATTATAAATAATCTACTAATCAATTTGAAAAATTATAAAATTATAATTGTTTATATGATCGAGTGCTTTTGAGATCTAAATTATATTCAAATCTACAGTATTTACGAAGAAAACTTAATGGAATTCGTAGCATAAATCCACGGTATCCAGACTTCATATGCTGCTTGAAGACGTCCTTATCGCCTGATCTTTTTCTTGTGCTGTTCTTTTTTTAAGAAGAAACGAAAAATGATAAGGCCAATCAACAGATGCGTCCATCACGGCCTTCGGAGAAGTCCAGCACTTGCTCGGTCAACCTCGGATCAAGACCAAAAAAAGCGAACAACTCTCGGCCTCCATTCGTGACATTCCTTGGAGATATTTTCAAGAGGTCATTTTCTAAGAAAATAACAATATTTTTAGTATTCAGTTAAAATCTAAAAATAAATTAAAAATATTTTCCATCATTTCTATGAAAAACTTGATGTGATTTTCCTCTATGTACTCCTTTTAACAAATTTTAAAATAATCAAATTATTAATTTTTTTTCTTTTCCTCCTCTTTTAATCGGTCACTGATCATGGCGACAGTTGAAAACCAATCAAAGGCAAACTCAAACTCACCTGACATTGACAAGCTTGAGTCTCACTGGCCTAAAAAAGCTTACTGATTTGTTGAGGCTCAAGGCTAGCGAGCTTGTTGCTCATGCTTGTCAATCTGGCCAGTGGCCAGCTTGAGCTTGCTAGAGGTTGGCAAGGCCAAATGCCTCACTAGGTCAGTGATTTGGCCAGTCGTCAACCGTCACTGTGGTTGGCGATTGGCCAAGAAAGAAGGGAAAAAGAAAAAAAAAAAAAAAATTAATAATTCAAATTTAAAAGAAGGAAAAAAAAAAAAAAAAGAAAGAAAGAAGAGGGGGCCAGTAGGGCTGGACAAAAGTATGACACAAGAGAGAGTGGGTGAGGGAGCAGAAATTTTTTTTCCAATTTTAGAAGATTTTTGGAAAATGTTTTCCCTAATTAATTCATTTTCCATGAAATGAATGTCGAAAAATTTTCCAAAAATTATTTTCTGCAAAAGAAATGAAGCCCCAACAAAATAGGAAACCCAACAAAAAATATATTATTTGTATGTGCCCCTTCCTTGTTATGATGTTGGAAACTTCTTCAACACAGAATTCTAATCCAAATAGTAGAGTTTGGTGTTGCGATTTCTTTCTTAACACATTTGATTTAACAAAACAATCTATATCCTCCGATTGGATCGGATTTTATAACGAGCTCAAAATAAAGACATAATTTAACAACAATAAAATTAATATGGACAATCCTTATATTCAATTACTTCATATCCCTAACAATAAAATTATGACCTCTATAACGATATAACCAGGGGTTTGCTTCGGATCTTTGGTGTATGGTTATAAGGTAACCTCACCAATTCAGGGGTGGTTGCCCACCAATAGGGGTTGTCTGTATTTGTTTGCTAACATGGCGGACTACCTGATTGCATTCCTTATTTTAGCATATCGATGTCCGCACGTCTTGCCCTCTTCATTGGCATAGTATTTTTGTGAAACCATGTAACTGGCTCTACCCTCTAAGAGTTTAACATTTGAGAGATATAAAGGTCCATACTAGGTCTTAGACGAATAGTTTAAGGACGTATTTAGGTCCGTATATTCCTACCATATATAGAGATACAAACACGTTACCTTCTGACTTGAAAACCTCCAATTAGTTATTTTCCCGTCGATTCAGAGAGCCCACTTTTTTTTTTTTTTGCTAAGACAATTAGAGAGCCCACTTAGACCCATGGAAATGATGAATCCAAATGAGGGCTGCAACAAAAGAGGGCTTCATTTGGTAACGAGTTGCGAAATTTTTTGACGGGATTGTATCATTGGTGATTATACTTTTCAGTCATGACAAAGAATAACCTAGATATACTTATATACCAGCAAATGAGAACAAATAAATGTGTAAAACAAGTGAAAACATTACAAATAAGTTTGCTGAATTAAGCAGGAATTATACTTCCTCACGTTGAATTTGATGTGATTTTAGTCAATTGATTGTTAATTCATGTAGATCTTCCATGTTTGGGGGTTTTAGTTCAATAATCCTTACGAATTAAGCCTAATCCAAGCCAATTTCGAAAGCATCAGTTTCAATGATTTTGAATGCAAATGGATCGACATTGTGTAAATAAGGAATTTTTTTAATACTTTTCTTGATCATTTTTATAGCATTAGTGTGGATACTGGTCCATAGAGGGGATTTTTCTTAAGCATTTGACGAGGAGGTTTGCAAATTATGTTGGTATTAGGAAAGAAATCTATGACATAATTCAAACTTTCAAGAAATCTCTGTAATTGGTTTTTATCCCTTATTTGTTCAAGAAATTTTTTAGCAAAAATTATTGATATCTCAATTAGTATGATTGTTCCAAGATGGATATGATGCCCTAGGAGCTTAATTTTGGTTTGAAAGAGAGCTATTTTGCTAGGAGACACAGCTAGACCATTATTTTTCACTATATTAATGAAATGGCCAATATGTTTGCAATGTTGATCAATATTTAAAGAAAATATAAGATACATCATCGATGTAGACTATTATGTAATTGGAGTATGAATTGAATATATTATTCATAATTCTTTGGAATTCAGAATGTGCATTTTTCAAACCAAAATGCATTACATTCTATTCACATTGTCCAAAGGGACAGTGAAAGCAGTCTTATATTTGTCACTTTCATTGATTTGGATTTGTCAAAATCCAGATTTCATATCGAATTTGAAAAATATCTTTGAATTGTGAAGTCTATTCAACAAATCCTTTTTATTAGTGATGGGATATCTTATCCATTTTAAGGCATCATTCAAAGGTTTATAATTAATAACAAGACGAGAAACTCCTATTTCTAATTTAGCATTTTTGTTGATATAGAAAGCTGAGCAACTCCAAGGAGATTGGCTTTTCCTAATGAGATTTTTATCAAGAAGTTCTTGAATTTTCTTTTGACAAAAATTCATGATTTCATGATTTATTTAGGAAGGTCATGCCTTGGTTGGGATGTTTTTTTTTTGGAGAAATTTGGTTCATAAGGTAAACCAACGGCATGACTTTTTCTTGACCATAAAGCATTTGAAATGGTAGAACAAATGGAGTTTTCTATACCAGATTCAAGATTAGCAATCTTTTTCTGGATGTTAGGTTTAGAAAGATTTTGCTCAATCCTTTTGTAATTGAGATCTTCTTTTAAGAATTGAAGATGGTTTTCTTTGTTTTGGATTATACAATTTATCTCAGAAATAAAATGTTCATAGAGAGTATTTAAGTTGCAGGTATGTGGTTTGCTAATAAATTCAAAAATAATTTTTCTATTTAAAAACTGAGTTTGGATTCTTCTTTCATCAACGGTGAAAGGTTGTATTAATCCTTTGAAATAGGTTCCTAGTATAATATTTTGTTTAATATTTTTGACTAAAATGAAAGGTGTTTTACAAGAGACACTATCTTTTATGACTTCTGCCTCTGGGATTTTGTAACTAATTTAAAGCTTATCACCAGATGCTATTTTGAGAGAATGAGTGGTTTTTTCAAAATATTTAATAGGTATAAGGATTTTTTTTTATACAATTAAGGTCTTCTCCCGTATCAAAAATGGCTATTGTTTTTAACACAAATTCTTTATTGATTTTTATGGAGATATAAACTAACCATTTTCTATTTGTTATTTCTGAAAGTAATAATAAAAATCCGAAGTCTTTAGGACTAGAAGAATCTTCTTCCTTTTGTTTAATTAAATTAGTTTTCATTTTTAAGATCTCCTTTTGCATTTGAATTTGGGTATTTATAAGATTTCCAATTTCCAATTTTTTATTATTGATTTCATAATTGAGATCATTTATAGAAATGGGTCGAGAGATGACATTTTTTCCTCTTTCCAAAATGGTAAAAAGGTTACAAAGAATATTATATTGAGATATGGGTGCTATGGAAGGTTGGAGACTATTAAGATATTTTACCTTAGCTTCGAGGTCCTGGATTTTGTCAATTTTTTTTGCAAAAGAATCTCTTCATCTTTGGTCAAAATATTTATTTCAAAAGAATCTTGGTAGTCATCTTCTTCGGATTTTGAAGAGGTTTCGATGTCATTAACCTGAAGACCATCTTCTGTAGTAGATTTATCAAAAGAACAATTTTCTTTTGCCATGATTTGGAGAAGATTGTTAAAAGTTTCTTCTTCAAGATATAATTCATTTAGTTTTTCGTTAATTTTGCAAAATTTTGAAGTATGGCCCTTTTTACCATAATTGTAGCATTCAATATTTTTATAAGAATTCTTCTTTGTCTTATTAGAATTTTATCTTTTGTTATCATTTTTGTAAGATCTATTAAAATTCCTCCTAGGTTTTTTGGAAGAGCATTGAGGGCAGTTTTTTGAACACTTGTCCGAACATTTATATTTAGAAGACTTTGAATTCTTTGTATTTTTTGAATTTATAAAAGAGGGGTCATATTGGGCACAAAAATCTCCTAATCCTTTGTTTGAAGTCTTTTGCTCTTTTGGAGTTGTTTTCGAAGATGTATATTGGTACACATTTGTGTTCCAATTTTATAAACATAGGAAGCTAGTTCACCATAAGAAAGGAGATTATAATGAATCTACCCTCTATATTCCTCCCTTATCTTATCGCGAACTTGTTCTCCTATAAGCTTAAAAAGACCAACAAGAAATTTTTCTTTCCAAAAAGGTTGGTTTCAATCTGTTCTAAGGACTCTTTGGAAAAAAAATATCCTTTATATTCCCTAAATTCTTTGAGGGATTTACACTTCATATTGGGTGAGACTAACTCACCTTAGGCCAGTTGTCGGCCGTTGTTGTAGCTGGTGACCAGTCAAAGGAGAAGGAAACAAGAAAATAAAAAATAAAAAATAGTGAAAGGAATACATGAATGAAAATTGAATAAGATTCTTCAATTTTTAATTTATTTTCAAATTTTAGGCAAAAACCTAAAAATATTGTTATTTTTCTATAAAATGATTTCCTAAAAACATTTTTCAAGAAAAAATGAAGCCTCAATTCTAAAAAATAATTATAAAAACTTTTCACTAAATTTGCATTAAATGAGAGTGTTTTAGCAATTCCATTTTTTTAAAACATAAGAAACAAGCTTTCCTGATTTGCAAATATTTTAGCAATATAATTTTTTTTTAAAATCATAAGAATTAATTTTCCTAAATTTGGTTAAATATAGAAGTATTAGCAATATAGGTGGGATCGGATATGGGTCAACAAATTTATATCATGCTTAAATGGGTCATAAATGAGTTAATGAGTCAATTTGGGTCAGACCATTTATGACCCGCTCCAAATCCACCCTGATCCACCCATTTAAGAGGTCTACTTAAACCAAAGAGTAAGGAGTCTAAAAACTCTTTTAGAAAATGAAAAAGATCTAGTTAGGCCAACCATTTTAGATTTGCTAGTGGTCTCAAGGCATGTGCAAGTATTTGTGATGTAGCTACGAGGATACAAATTTGCTTGCTAGCTATGAAATTGGGCTTTGCCTCTTCAGTAGCATGTATTCATGGTCGGTCAGTTGGAAGATGCTCAGAGAGCTTTTGATGCACTATTTGAAAAGAATTTTATTTCTTATGATACCCCTGTGGATGCCTATGGCAAAATTTAGGAGTCCGGCGAAGCCTTTGAACTACTTCATGAGACAACGGAGAGTAGAATCGGAACGAGCACTTTTACATTTGCCAGCCTTTTGAGTGGAGCTGCCTGTATTGGCCCTATTAGTAGAAAGTTAAATTCCATACGAGGATGGTAAAATCAAGGCTCCACACAAATCAGTGCATTTCCACTGCTTTGATCTCTATGTATTCAAGGTGTGGAAACCTAGAAGCTGCTTTTCGAGTATTCAGGGCAACGAGAGAAATCTATTATTAAGCTGGCTTTCCATGTTTTTAGTGAGACAAGAGAGAAAATTATTATTATATGGACGATTTCGCAAAACATGGATTTGCAACGAAGGCTCTGGGCACATTCCAAAAAAAGATCACGTAGCCATGTGGGTTTGATTTCTGGTGGATGGAAACACTTTAAATCAATGTACTCAGAACATGGAATCATGCCCACAATTGAACACCATGCATGTGTCACGGGCTGATAGTTTCTTGACCACGGAATGATCCATGTGGCGCCTGGCGAGCGAAATTAGCTAGGCCAGCCTTCGTTCATTAGTTGTTCTATAGAACATTATGACAAATAGCTTCCTTATATGATATCATATCATGCCTAACTTTGCTCGGGCGTCTAGTCCTTCAAGCAAGACGATAGATTATTTTATTCTCGACAACTAGTTTTAGCTTGCCATGGCCTCATCAGGAGAACGGCATTAATTCTTGACTAGTTTGTGCATGGAAGGCCAACCCCACATTCAGAGTTTCTAAGTACTATAATCGTTCAATCCTAAAACTCCTAGCACCAACTGTCCTGATGCCACTTTCACAAACTAGCTGTACTCATTCCCTCTACATCAATTGCTCTTCACCTAACAATCCCAAACATCACTCACAAGTGTCACGAGTACAGGAGGATTCATAGATCGTGACAGTCTTCCCCACTTAATTTTGCAGCACCTTCGTTGCAATCTATTATGTTGCTTCCTTGAGGCTCCTAAACCATTGATGTGCTACATTTGGACTCTACATCGAATGGTCTTGCTCACCCAACAAAATAGAGTTTGCTCATTGGTAGCCTCTTTTGATCACAGCTGTTTGGGCCTTTTGTGGTCACCTGTGCTTTCCTTGGCAAATGTGGCATCCTTAGCCAACTGCGTCTTTTGGCGCACCATTTTGCCTACTAAGCATCTTGACCCCAACAAACCAATGAAAGTTCTTTTCTTGTTGAAAATGTGGCAACGGGCCTCTTCTTGACACTCACCGATCAATCCAAGAACGTTATCCCCATTTAGTGAGGAACGGATATTCCCCGTGCCTCCATTGTCATCCCAGAAGCTGGTCGAAAGCCGCGCTTTGTCCGAGCATCTTTTGCCCTGGCAATTCGCTATTTGCCCTCGTAGGACTAGGTAGACCACAGGGTTGTTCCTACTTAACCCACTTACTGGACTCTGATACCTATCATGGGCTGATAGTTCCTTAGCCACAGAATGACCTATGCGCTTGTGAGCGGAGTTAGCCAGGCCAGCTTTTGTTCATTAGTTGTTCTAGAGAACAATATAGCGAATAGCTTTTTTATACGAGATCGTACTACGCCCAGCTTTGCTCAAGCATTTAGTCATTCAAGCGAGACAATAGATTATTTTAGGCTTGACAACTAGTTTCGGCCTTCCATGGCCTTATCAAGAGAGCGGCATCGACTTTCAACCAATTTGTACACGAGAGACCAACTCCACCTTCTGAACTCTTAAGTACTATAATCATTCAATCCTATAGCTCCTAGCACCAACCATCCTAACGCCACTCCCATGGACCAATTGTATTTATTCCCTCTGCATCAATCACTCTTCATCCGATAATCTCAAGCATCACTCACAAGTGTCATGAGTGTGGGAGGATTCATGAACCATGGCACATGCATGGTGCACTTATCTGGCAAATCTGGATTCCTTGTCGAAGCCCTTCAGTTTATAAATTCAATGTGTGTCAGGGCCGATACACTGATTTGGATTTGTCGTACATTTCTTGAAGCTTGCCAAGTTCACGGTAATGTTGCACTTGCCAAAACAAGCTAGAGCTTGCCAAGTTCACAGAACGATTCTGCTGCTTATATTTGGCTTATCAGATATGAACGCCTCAGCCGGTCTATGGGAAGATGCAGCGACAATCAGAAAGAAAATGAAACTAAAAAAATCTTACAAAAGAAGCCGGTTGTAACTGGATTCAAGTGAAAAGTACAGTTCACAAGGTATATGTGGGCAGCTCTTCACACCCAAAGGCATGGGAGATCTATCACAAACTGGACCATTTGTCTAGTAACTAAAGAAATTGGGTTATGTTCCGGCCACTGAATTTGCTCCAGCATAGTGAAAAAAAAATCACGGTTGGTTTTGGCCTTATAAGCACCTTCAGTCTGAAATCTATGAAGGTATCTAAGAATCTTCACATTTGCGGATATTGTCATTATGTATCAAGTGTATTTCCAAAATTTCAGGGACAGAACGTGCTCATGAAATGACTACTCTTGACCATGCTTCTTAAATTATCATATTTAGTTGTCTGCATCAAATCTCTGTTTTAGATTTTCCCCCCTTACACCTTTGTTACCTTGAACCGGGGTTCTATTGTGCTACTTGCGAGCCCAACGATGTAAATATTACGTCCTAAGAAGTTTATGGATTTGGTACTCCTACTGTCAAAATACCAAGTTGAAGACCTCAAATGGATCTCCCAAAATTTCAGCAGGATGTGTCATGGAATCTAAAACAGTCACTCTTTTGCCTCTGGGATTGTCCTGGAGCATGCAGTTTTCAGGATACTAGATATCGGTTACTGGTTCTAACCTTAATTAAACTCCAATTATTTTATGGATATCTTGATCTCAGCAAGTCCAAAACACACTGTTCCCATGAAGCTATATTACTCATACATGACTTATATTAGTTCCGATTTACTATTTAATTCGATTGTCGCACAAAAGCCTAAACATCATAAATAAGTTTAACTACAATGTTGACAGACACAGAAGAAATCAAAGTTGCACGTCTTTCACTTTGACCTTAAGGACTAGATAGGAGTGATCATCTACAGAAATTCATGATCCTCTCCACAGGTCCCAAATTTGCGCATTATATCCAAGCACAAAATTTGATGTGCAATGACAAAAGCTCAATCCCTAAATGTAATGAGAATTTGTTTGTTCACTCAATTGATGAGACACAAGATGGTGTCCTGCATTCTTCCAAACAAGCATTATAGTCCTCCCTAGTCACTATAGTCCCCTCTGCGTGAGTTTTCCTACAATCCAACAGAAACTGTTCTTGATAAGGGACTCACGATACCATTTCCTCAGAGATCTGCAGACGGAGAGCCCTGACCTGATGCAAAATTAGCGCGGTCCTGCCGATTGGAAGCTGCCAAAAAAACTCTCATTTCAAAAACAACTACAAAATCAATCAGCGTTTTTGCACGGTCTTCTCAATAGCTTCAAGTGGTTTTCAAGGTACACTGAAACAAATAAAGCATAAAGGAGCTTCCTTACAAACTATAAAGTCTCAAAGTGAAGGCTTTCAATGACTCTAAATGAATCTCGGTTTATAGAACGCAAAATGGAATAGTGTCTCTACATACTAGGAGATGTACTGATTGACACATAGATTGATGTCGTATTACTAGCTTGTATCAGATCTGATGCACCGTTAGTTAAATGCCCTAATGGCAAACGAAAAAAAAAACCATCATGTCAATATGCCCAGCCAAACCTTTGCAGGAAAGATTCGCCAATCAAAACTCCAAATCAAGTAAGAGCGATGACACACAATATTATGCTCAACAGTGTCAAATATCATGAATACCTTCAGGGTTTGAATCCAAGTGGCTCAAGCTTTGAGCCATTAAAGATGATGGTTGAACCGGTCCCCTGAAGTTTGCAGCTTGGTCACCACCTGCGTGAAGGTTTGGGACTTGCGAAATCTGCCTATGTGCAGCATCTGGTGCAGCATATATTCCCATTCCTTGTCCTCCCAATGAAGACCTATCAAGACTACCACCAAGCACGAGATTTCGATTGGACCCCGCCACCTCTTCTGATCCAACAAAGCCGACGGGATTGGCAGGTAGCCGGTTAGATTCAGCTCTGTTCATCATCATTTTTCAACCACTAGCGTGAGCACGAGTCAGCATCACTACTTCAAGATCAAAGTGTTTGACAAGAATGCACACAGTGACTATCATGTTTCTGCCAGTGAGTTTTATCAGTGGTAGCATTCATAATCATCTAAACATATAATTCCTATCAAAAGAATCTTCATGTCCTGTGAAGCAAGACTCGACAAAACAAATGAAATTATGCTACACCTCATGCCTTAAGTTGACAAAGCTGCTTGCACTCCCGAACGATGCATGTATACCAATGCAGATAACTGAATTTGCAAAGTTAAATAATGTGCCCAAGCAGGTAATTTGTGTAAAAAACTCTATAAAGCGGGTTAGTAGCATACAGATTGAGATGAATAGTTAAGCTAATCACCAAAGTGTTCAACACTGTGGAGAAAAAGGTAAAAGAAATTGTAGAAGATGTACCAAAAAAATTGTCATGGAGAGATGAAATACAGAAGCAAACGGAAGACTTGAGTTTCTTACTTATTCTCGTTGCTTGTCCCACTTCCCGGAGAATCAGCCTCTGGAGCCGTCTTGTTCAGGTCAATTGACATCTGTTGCTCCTCTGCACCATGAAAGGAGGGTAAGAACAATTAAAACCTCACAAAGAGAGTGCTCAAAGTACGTCAACCAGAACCGTCTAATAGGAGGCAAAATTCATAGGCTGAACTTGGAGGTCTACTCAAAACGTCTTCAAGAAGCAAACAATCATAAGCAGAGGGCCATGCTTAGAAGAGCACTTGACGAGACCCAAGTTTTTACAGTCATCTTGAGAGCGCAACTAACTTTCGGATGTCGCGTAAGAACCGAATTCAGATGGGCTTTTTTCTTGTTCAGGAAGTTGACCTAAAGTATAATTGAACCCATATGCCATGAAGGATGGAAGCTATGCATTTGCAGGCGAACTTCTATATTAACGAAGTCTTTGGGAGAGCCTTACCAGGCACCGGAGGAACGTTCATGGCTCGAGCCTGTAGCTCGAGCAATTGATTGAACCTGTTGATCTGTTCTTTCAACTCTAGCATTGTGTAGTAATTTTGGAAAAACTCCCGATTACATTCCTCCAATCTGTCCCAAACTGGAATTTGAAGGACAAGGTCAGAAGCTTCGTATCAAGATATAATCCACACGAGACGGTGGGGGTAAACAGGACCGAATCTTTCAGAATAATCAACCGGACAAGTTCGCAGCATTAATCATTGATCAGACCAAAAAAAGATGATCTCTCACCGATACGTGCGAGCAGAGGTTCGATCCCGAGATGAGTTTCTATCGCAGTGACTGTTTGCTCACGGTCCTTGTACTGCTTAATGCACATCTCTATGAACCTGTGGACCTACGGAAAAAAGAACACGGGATGCGATTAAAGACTTCGAAGAAACTCGGTGATCTTGATGCAATGCAAAGCGAGAGACTAATTCGGAATATAATAAAACTTGTGCCTCACTCTGTCAATTGCATCATCAAGAGCTCTGTCAACTGCATCCTCAAGAGCTCCGTCGCCTGCCGCTTGCTGAGCGTTTGGATCCCGGGCCGCCATGATTCTACTGTGAAAACCACTTTCTGCAATCGAATGTAACAAAGGAATTGAAATAATGCATGATGATCTCACATGATAGCTATCGAATCAAGAACTTGCAGCAATGATATGTGAGAGGAGAGAGAAAGACCTGGAGAAGACGAAGTGACTGATGAGAGCAACCGAAAGTCGATTCTCGTTGCGGAGTTCGGAGATGGACTTGCAATCTGCTCAGACTGTCACCGCCTCTTTTTAACGACGCCAACTGTTTTTGCCCATTGCTCCCCGAACTTTGAAGTATTTCAGTTCGACCCCAAGCTTTCAAAACTTCTCAGTTCTACCCCCAGCAATTCTATAGGACTAGAGTTTAGTTTCGATCTTCGCCCTTCTTTTCCTCTTTCCCTCTGTCTATGTTTTTTTTTACTGCTAAAATATATGAAACCGGGTGAGAACGAAGTTAAGGTTACATTAATTTTACGGAAAATTAATGTTTTGAAAATTATTTTCCTAAAATTAATCACTTGTATCGTTTAAAATAGTTAGTTGATTTAAAATGTTTTTATTGTCCACAATAATTTATAGCTAAAAATTTCTACGGACAATGAAAATATTATATGTTAGTTCATTTTTGTAAGCAGTACAAGTAATATTTTTTGAAAAAATATTTTTCATGCGATTTATTTTCTGCGAAATATATGGAGTCTTGATTAAAAATTCTCCTAAACATTTCAATTGTACCCCTAGCAATTCGAACTTTTCAATGCTTCCTAGTAGTTCTATATTGCGCAACAGATTAGATAGGCGACAACTCGTAGATGAGGAATAAGAAGAAGAAAAAAATGAGTAATATTCATGGTTGAGTAAATGTGGTATTTGAAGTGTGTCGTGGATCAATTAAGGTAATATTGCATTGTTATAGCCGAGGCTCTTTGTATGGTTCAACTTTTTATAGTCGGTCTTGTGCTCTAGCTTTTATTTTTTATTTTTTATGTTTTTGGGTCGAAGTTCTTGTGCTCTAGTTAGTTAGCAAAAGATGTATCCTCGCATTACTATTTCAAAAGCTCTAAAAATAAAATATATCTTACGGATCCGTAATGCATAACCTCGAAAGCAAAGGGAACGCCGTTATTATCAGAAATTGATAATCATCACTTATGTTCTTTTTCATCCATGGAGAAGCTTATGCTCTTTTTTGATGGGCTTTAGACTTATCATACTTTAAATGAAGTTATGAGCTAATCACGATAGGTTGGTATATTTGTGCCTTAATCTAAATGAGATGGCCTACTTTTGCCCGTATCATAGTCACTATGTAACCTTTCCCTTTCTTTCTTTTCTTCCCTCGTTTTGGCTAGTGTCTTGCCTCTTATTTCTTATATAGCTAAATTCTATGTATTCGATGAACTTTAGGGTTAGATCAATGATTACGGTGGTGTTTTGTTAGTAAATTAATCAATTATCAATGTGGAAGTTTATAGTAGCATAGAAAAAACTTCTAATATAAGATTTTCTTTTGTCTTTTTTAAGCTCTTAAGTGTTTGATAGTGTTGGCCTATGAGGAAAAGAGGCCCCCTTTATAATTTTCCATTTTCTATTCGGGAAGGGAATCTTTACTTGAGACTTTTCAAGTTGTCTTTTCTTGTTTTTTTAACATTGATGGATATTTCTTCACACTAATTTTCACAAATTCCGTCAACTAGTGTGGATAAAAAGTTGAGGTTTAACCAAAAAAATTTGAAATTCTCAATGAAACTATACTTTTAAATTTCAAATATGCACTTTCTAAAAACCCCACATGATCATTGCGGATCCCTATTTATTTATAAGTAAAAAGAGTACCAAGTGTTGGCAAACTATATGTTACTTGATATGCAAGACTAAGCACGGCTCTAACATGAAATGCTCTTACATGAGAAAGTTCAGTCCGCCCAACTTTAATTAGCCCAGCCATGCCATATGTAAATTTTATATTGTGGGTGGGCTTGGGTAACATAGCCGTGACCCGGCTTGGGCCATTCAACATTCACCTTAAACCATAGGAAAATCTTGTTATTGTAATAAGATTGGATTTCTTTTCCTCCTCATACAAAAGACAGAAAAAGGGAGAATAACACTTCTGCACGAGAGTCCAAGATCAAGTTTCTTTTAGGCCAGCTATTCATTGGCATGTTTGGTCCCCAGAAAATCATTTCATTCTCTGTCTAAATCAATACTAGATAAATATATATATATATATATATAATATATTAATTGAGAGGGTCAAGGAATAGGCATTTTATGCAAATAAAGATAGCTTCAATTTTTATATTCCACAAATTCCCTTTCATTTTAAATAACGTTAAAAGCAAATCAATATCATCAAAGATTGATTTGTCTTTATTATTATTTATGGTAAATTATCATAACTTTATTGATATGTTTATATATTTATTTAACAATGTATAATAAGCATAAATGATACACTTTCATAATAATTGCCTGCACTGTTAATGACTTGATTAATGATTGAATGAGCGATTTGATGATTGGTGGGGTTGAATGATAGATTCGAACAATGAGTCGATGATTAATGTGATTAATTATTATAGTTTGATTTGATGATCTTCAGAATGATGATTTTTAGCATCCAAAACATACCTAGCAAATGATGACTATTGAAAAATTATTTCAAATGCCGAACATGCGCTTTTTAGACTCTCAAATGATGATTGTTAGTGTTTAATGTGTGCCTTTTAAACAATATTAAGTCATAAAGAAAAAGGCCAACAAAATTAAGGGCATGTCTGAAGAGACTTTTACTTTTCGATTAAACTAAGTTTAGCAACAACGTACTATGAATTTTTTTAACTTAAAATATCGAAAACTTTCATCATATATACATGTAATTCTTTTTCTAAAGATTCTAAAAATTGAGATAATATTTTAAAATTTCTGGTGGGATTACTTAATCCCGGACAAACATGACCTACATCTTATTCGGGAAGTCATTTGATCATGGGATGAGAAAATTTTGAAATTTAAATTTTTGTCACTTATAAGAAATTTGATGCTACTATTTGGAAATTATCTTAAGAATAGCTAGCTCTCCCCCACCCTAAACAAAGTCCAACAGCATATATTTAATGTCCTGAAATGTATACGGATTTGGTACTCCTACTGTCAGAATACCAAACAGAAGACCTCAAACGGATCTTGCAGACGTTTAGCAATATGATTCATGGAATCTAAAACATTCAAGCTTGGCCTTTGGGATTTTCCTGGAGCATTCGGTTTTCCGGGTACTAGATATTGATGTTCCGCTCTATTCGAGAGAATCCCCAATGCACAAGTGTGTATCACTATGGTTTCTGGTTTTACCCTTAATTAAAGTGCATTTATTTTACAGATAACATGATCTCGGCTAGTCCATATACATTGTGCCCGTGAAGCTATATTAGATTTCCACCACAACAACCGACAGAGACAAACTGGAATTGGCACGTCTTTCACATCGATCTTAAGGGTAAGACAGAAGATGATCATTTTCAAGTAACTTAATCATCCTCTCTACTTAATACGTCCCAAATTTGCACAGGACATCAGAGCATAAAACATGACGTACAATTATTGAAGCTCAATCCCTAAATGTAATGAGAATTTGTGTGTTCACTCAATGAAGAGACATGAGATGGTATCTTAAGCACCTCAGTTGTCGATATTATCCCCTCCACACGTCTTTCACTGGTATTGATGAAGGCACGCGTGACATCCACTTCACTTAGAGATCTGCCGACGGAGAGCCCTGATCTAATGCCAAATTAGCGAGGGCCTCCTGAGCAAAAGCTGCAACTGCAAAAAAAACTCTCCATCAGGACTAAGAGTACATGGAGAAGTAGCAAAAACAATGAACAAATTTCTGTGGTCGTTTCAATTGTTTTGGATGGATTTTAAGTACGCAGAAACAAATAATGGAGGAAGAACCTTCCTAGTACAATGTCGAAAATTGAAAGGCTTTCAATGACTCTAAATGAATATCAGTTTGGAGAACACGAAGGCGCTAACAAAAGCTTTACTTAAGAATGTCTCAATTCTGTAAATGGTAAACTGTGTATATAATAAGACAAGTACTAATGCATGTACATCATATTTACTAGCTTTTTATCAGATCTGATGCCCCATTAGTCAAATGCATTGATGGGCAAACGAACAAAACACCATGTCTACGCAAGCATGCTGACAAGTAGTATGCCCAACCAAACCTTTGCAGAAAAGATTCGCCAGTCAAAACTCCAAACCAAGTAGAAGTGATGACATGGATTATGTAGCTAAACAGAGTTAAATATCATGAATACCTTCAAGGTTTGAATCCACGCGGCTCAAGCTTTGAGCCATTGAAGAGGATGGTTGAAAAGGTCCCCTGAAGTTTCCAGCATGGTGGCCACCTGCGATAAGGTTTGGAACTTGCGAAATCGGCGTTTGTGCAGAGTCTAATGTAGCAGTTATTCTCGCTCCTTGTGCTTCCAGTGAAGAATGAGCAAGACTACTGCGAGGTACGGGATGTGGAACGGACCCTGCCACCTCTTCTGATCCAACACAGCCAGGTATCTTGTCAGACTCAGCCCTGCTCATCATCATTTTTCAACCACAAGCGCAACCACGAGTCAGCATCACGACTTGAAGTTGAAATCAAGGTGTTCGACAAGAACACAGAGTGTGACTATCCCGTTGTTCTTGCCGATTTACTTTATCAGTGGTAGCAATTACGATCAATTGAACATATAATTTCTATCAGAAGAATATTCATGTCCTCGGAAGCAAGACTTAACGAGGCAAATAAAGTTATGCCACACGTCATGCCATAAGCCGACAAAACCACTTGCACTCTGTAATGAATGTAAGTAAACTAGTGCAGATAACAGAACTTGCAAAGTCAGATAATGTGCACAAGCAGGTAATTTGAATAAAGAATTCTATGAAGTAGGTAAGTGTCTTCCAGATTGAGATGGCTAGTTAAGCTAATCGCTGGAGTGTTCAACACAATGGAGAAAAAGGTAAAAGAAATTCTGGAAGATGCAGCTAAAAGAATTGTCTCGGAGATACAAGGTACGGAAACATGGCAACAATGGAGTTGCTTACTCATTGTCAGGGTTCATCACGCTCACTGGAGAGTCGTTCTGTGGAGGAAAGTTCATGGCTCGATGCTGTTGCTCGAGCAATTGATTGAACTGGAGGATCTGTCGTTTCAATGCTACCCTTATGTAGTAATGTCGGAAAAACACCAGATTCTGTTCTTCCATTCTGTCCCAAACTGGAATTTTTAGGACAAGTTCAGTATCATCGCATAAAGACATGACCCATTACATGAAACCGTGGGTAAAACAGGACTATAATCATTCAGAATACTCAACCGGACTAGTTCTCAGCAATAATCATTGAAAGGATGATCTCTCACCCATCTGTGTGATCTGGCGGTCGATCCCGGTATGAATTTCTACAGCACAGGCTGTTTCGTTACGGTCCATGTACAGCTGCATGCACTTCTCTATCTAAAAGTATACTCGGACAAAAGAAAAAATACGCGACGGTTAGAGACCCCTTTAATTTGAAGAAACATGGCGATCTTGATGCAATGCAGTGTGAGAGACTAATTCAAAGGATGATAGAACTTGTGCATCACTCACTTCAATCGCCAGTTCTCTGCCGCTTTCTGTCGACCAAGCCATTGGGTCCGTGACTGCCATGATTTTACAGAAAGAACCTACTTTCTGCAATCGAACATCGCAAGAAAATTATAATAATTCATGATGATCGCCCTATCACGACTTTCTAGAGGTCAACCATGAGGGAGATTAATGGATGATTAAAAGGGTGCGAACAACCTAGATGTGATGGAAAATGGGCTAGTGCTTGTGCTTAAGCTCTTCCATATTCTATCGATCATAATTTGGTTTTCTTGTTAATCATGTCAATTGGATTTACATTGGAGCTGCCACAAACATATTATGGGTCGATTTTTATGAATGCGGGAACTTAATTACGCTAGATTTGTGACACTTAGCTACGGATGCCTTATCTCATTCATAGAAGGCCTTGCATGCAATCTTTCCCTTGTTATTAAGCCTCGATACAGTACCTAATCTAATAAATTAAAATTCCTTAATCTAAGTGACAGATAAATTCAAAACAAGATGAAACAAAAGTAATTTTAAATTAACTAATCCCCAAGATGCAATAATCACCTAAATGCAATAATTGTTTTTGCTTTCAATGTTTTTATACATAAACTAAATATATGCATGAGAAAAGAACTAGATATATACTTATAATAAAAACTTTAAGCTAAAACCAAGCCAGTTAAAACAATCGCGCCGGGGAGCAAATATCGGTAATATATTATTTCGATTTTCCACTATAGATACCTGCAAAACAGAGGATAGAAGAACACATCTGACAACCCTGTTGTAAATAAAATACGCGTAAACGACAGGATCTTACAATTTATGTCAACATGAAAATACTAGAGAAATAAACACGAGAAATAATAAGGACACCATAAATTTATGTGGTTTGGTCCGAATATCGGTACCTACATCCACACAGAGAGCCAGCAGCAAATAATTCACTATAATCGAATAATCAGAATTATAATTATTCACTCATGTGCTCGAGTGTTTTCCACACCTGATTTAAACCCAAACCCAAAGTAAACTCACGGCACAGCCAAGTGTTCAAGCCCCTGCAATTTGCTCACGTACATACCCTGCAATTTGCTCACGTACATACGAACGGCAACTGCAGCTTCTTGGCTTGACTTCTATTTATGTGCGGTGCTCTCTTCTCTATACGCTGAAGAAACCTTTGCCTTTATATATATATATGAACCAAGTACTATAGGTTTCTTTACCTATAGATAAAAGAGGAAACCTAGATAAAAGAGGAAACCCTCGTGCAAAAGTAATCCTAGTCAAATTTGGAATAATAAAAAAATCAATTTTGAATAGGATAGGAAATATTTTGATCAAATCAAAATCTTTCTATGGATCGAGTTCGTGAAAATTCAAACTTGAGGCATAATTTAACAAACCCAAATACTAAACACAACACATGCTCAGATTTAAGGGGAAGATATGAGGACAGCAGGCTGTTGGCCCTTTCTCGAACTCAAATTCAACCTCGAATCATCCCGACACATCCACGAGCCATGGGGACCAATAGAGGTCGGCCTAGGACGCCATGAGTGAGCCAAGCATGGCTTGTACACTCGCTAAAACAACCACACAGCGACCATGTATGAACGTAGAGCTAGACCAGTTTATGTAAAGGAAACGTGATATGGCGATGATACTCAAACTGAAACGACGACTAAAACAACGCGAAAAACGAACAAGGACCAATAGACTCATGATCAATAGGTCACACCTGCACATCTTACGTAAGAGACTCTATGCTGAGGCCGAAAACGAACAATATATCGGTCTAGGATAATGATTAAGAACGTGAACTCTACCGTGCGAACGATGGAAACAACAGCCTCGTAGCCGAGCAAAACGATCGAATTTGGTCGAGAAAGGAGCGTCGGTTCACCACGGTATAAAGGGTGTTTGCTGTTCCTTTTCAGTTCTTATCTTTGCAAGTGTTTGTTTGATTTCCAAAACAGATCGCTTTATCTCCTTTTCGATTTTCAGGATCTCTTGCTCCTCTGTATAAACTCCTCCGGTGGTCGGCCGAATCTGTTTGAAATTCACCCTCGGCCGCTATGTTCACGGCCCAAATCTCCCAACTCTGCCATCTCCAACCTCACGTGTTTCGTTATTTTGCATGGCGTTTGAAGAACAATAGTATGAAATTAGATGGAAATGTTTCCAGAAAAAAAATAATAATGATGAAGTGGGACGATTTGGCGCTGTATTAGGAAAATGAGTCCAATACCCTAAAAAAACTTCAATTTTAAGTCCAATCTAAGTTCTAAGTTCTAAGCTAAACTTTTTTTTAGTCTTATTAAAAACCACTAATTTTAGGTCCAATCTCAATTCTACTGTAGACTTATTTTTGTCTTATAAAAACCACCAACTTTTATTTGAGTCCCATATTCCATTGACACTTCGTTCAAAATCACTCATAGTGAAGTGGCATTTTACGTCATTGCTTAAATTTTTCTTCAAATTTAAGATCCAAGAAAACGGTTTTGGAGATAAATTTCCACATAGCCAAAACGACATTTTCTTGAATCTAAAATTTGGTTAAAAACTAGAGCAATTAGGGCTAGTCTTCTTCTGTTGTTCTTACTTTTGTAAAGTTTTCCTTCCTTCTTGCTAGGGGATCTTCAATATTGCGCTCAATATTCAATCTCCCATGCTAGAAATTCTTCCGTCTCTTGTGGTCGGAGAGCTTGCACGCGGGACACTTGAACAACTTGCAATTGGGAATTTTTTCATCTCTCAGTTGTCAAGAGAAATTTCGAACGAAAGATTGACTGGGGGCAGATTTGAGACTCAACTAAAAGTCGGTGATTTTTTATGAGACCAAAAAAAATTTATTATAGATTTGGGCTAGACTTAAAATTGGGGCTTTTATGAGACAATTAGGGCAGAATTGGAACAAGATCTAAAGTGGAAGATTTTTTAGATACAAAAAAAGAGAGTTTAAGATAGAATTGAGATTTGACTTAAAGTTGATGATTTATTTTTGTTTAGGTATTAGGCAAGGAGGCTGCCATAATAGAATAGTAACATACTAATTTTTCTTGAAATGCTTAATTATATAAATTAATCAATAAGGATATTATGCGCTTAAACGCATCAACTATTTTTGTGTAGTGTATTAGCATTAAAATTATAGATATTTTGATTTTAAAATTTAGAAAATATACAATAATTATGCCAATTGATATCTGATTAAATTACAATGATTTAATTCAAGAAAAAACCAGTTCAAAGAAAAGCAAATAAGCAGGCGTCGTGCATTGTATATCCCCCGAAACTAGTTACAATGACAATGATAAAGAGACGAAGTGCTGCACGTATACAGATTACTTCTTGTGAAATTGATTTCGCTCAGAATTTCATCAAGAGCCTTTGAATGATATAGGAGGAAAAGAAAACAGAGATGATCTCTCTCTCTCTCTCTCTCTCTCTCTCTCTCTCTCTCTCTCTCTCGGGTCAATTGCAATTAGAGTCGTCAAACTTACGTGGCATTTGCATGTAAGTCACGGCAATTTGATTTCAATCACCAAATACATTGATCATTCCTCTCTCTCTCTCTTTTTGGGGCAAGGCATTATGACTAAAAATAAGGCAAAAATGGATAGAGGGTTGCAGCATCTGCCGCCTCTAGTGGAAAACGTAATACGTGAACAGTTGTAATATAGGGATTAACACATCGATGGATTTCCTAGACTTTCTAAGTTCGAAACCCATCTCAAAAAAGCTATAAAAAAACCGGTTCTCCTTGGTCCCAATGTAAACCTGCTTGGTATTGGTCAAATAAGGCCAATTTGGTTCGGTTTCTAGATGGCAAAATTTTTCAAAAAATTTTAAACTTATTACACTTTCTCCAATTCAATTTCAAATATTTTAATTATGCCAATTGAATCATAAACATCTTCACATTTTATCAATTGAGTCCATCTAATTAATTTTAACCAGAAATTGCTTATGTGAATTACATGGCATGACCGGTACCAACATAGACATTTTTAATAATATTTTGATAATATTTTGAAATCATATGATTATTTTCCTTTTCTTTATTTATTATTTTATTTTATTTTGGAGTAAAGGGCGACGACCTCACATGGCCACTAGGTGAGGGTTGGGAGCCCTCACTATGGCTAGGTAATGGCCACAATGCCCTCACCTAGGGGCCAACAAGGGCCGTCCAGCCCTCACCTAGCCCAAATCTGGTGAGGGCGTCATTGCCCTTGCTAACGTCAAGCTCTTGCCGAATTTGGGCCAGAGTTAGGATGCCCTCATCGACCCTCACTCCAAAACCCAAAAGATACAACAAATTGAAGAAAAAAATGTAAAAATCTAAAAATAATTAAAATATTATTAAAAATGTTCACGTTAGACTGGTCGTCCAAGATGGTATGATCGGCGTCCACATCAGTAATTTTTTGTCAAAATTACCCGAATGGATTCAATTGGTAAAATGTTAAAATATTTAAGATTCAATGAAAAATAATCAAAGGTTTATGATTAAATTGGAAAAATTACAATAAATTTAGGATTTTTTTGAATAATTTTCCATTTCTAGATTACACCGCCCATTTGCTTACTACTCCTAGATTCGCAATTTTAGAAAATATAAAGTAGAGATTACAACGAAAGTTAACAAATTCGATTGCCACTTAACTCTGAATTGACAATTTAGACGATGGATTTAATAGGAGAAAGAAAAGTCAAGTCAACGTTTAACTTAGCAAAAAAGTAGATAATTAATTATTATTTTTTTATAACGAAGGCAGCTACTTTTATGGAAACGGCAACAAATTCTTTTCTTGCAATGTAGAGAAGGCAATTCTACCAAACTGTAATCCTAGATGGTACACTTAAGACGCTTGATTAAAAAGGACCATGTAATCACAACTCTTGAGCGGACTAAGATGTTGCTCAACGCAGTCACAACTCTGCCCTTGATTGTTAAATGGAAAATTCTGCTTTTTATTTGGACGAAGTGCAATTTAATTCTACCACCGTAGAATCACCGAGCTTTTTTTAAGCGTTAAAATTAAGATATTGTGGGAAGAATTGAACAAAGGGAACATAAGAAGGAATGTGTAGTAATCTTTTGGCGTTTGTATTTTTGTCTCTTCTTTGTACAATTACAGAGGCTCTACTTATAGACTTTCACAAGAAAACATATGTCTACAATTAAGGAGATTTTGAAAAGAAACATAATTCATCGATTGAGAATCGATGTAGTGATTTGTTGATGCTTGATTTGTGGGAATTTGGTTCTGTCAATTTGTTTCTTTCTTTGATGGAGATTGTGTCGTGGGTTTCCTTCCTTTGCTTGATTCTTCTAATCTTCCTTCTTCGGTGTTGCCATCTTTAGTGGAGCCAGAATATTGCTGATTGCTTGATTGTTGCAGATTTCGTGATTGTCGGTGATTGATTGATTCTCTCAACATTAACAAAAGAAATTTCACTTTTGCTTTACCAAAGAAACAGTTATTTATCAAATCTCAATTGCTATAATTCTTGCCACCGCTACTCTATCTCATAAAATTCGGGCCCCATGTAGAATTGATTTGTACATGACACAGGCTATCTAAAACTTTTGATTCAACAAAGTTTCATGGACGCACGCAAATCATCAATATCGAGTATGACTCCATTCAGAGAACAGTGGCTTTGCTGTTGTACTTAAGGTTCTAAACGGCAGATGGCGTGATCTAAAAATAGAATTTGCGGTATTTAAATCTAGTGCTTGAGAAAATGTTTTAAAATGAAAAAAATATAATCAATCGATTTTTCTATATTTTTTTGGCGTCAAGGACTTCAATCCTTGGTCCGGCCACTAGAATTCTAGTTTCATGTACTTGGTCCATTCATTATATCCCCCAAGTATAGAATTGGCACCTCGAGGATTAAGTATTGTCGGATGTCATAATTAGGTTCTCTAGATATATTTTATTCTTGTTAGGTGCCATAAAATTAAGTCATGTCCAACACTTTTGGCCCAACTACTAGCCCTAAACTAACACAGTATAGCATCGTCGGCTTTCTACCGCCATCGCAAAGGGCATGTCCTCGTATTAAGGGTGATTGGTTCCAGATCCTATCTAGCTCCACCTAGGAATCAGGAACTGGATCAAGAGAACCGATTCCAAGAAATTGGGAATTGGGAGACCAGATCGACCAGTCCAACGGAACTGGTGACTATAACGTTCTCCTTCCAAACAAAAGCACAATACGAAGCAGAAAAAGTCTAGATTGGAGAAGCTTTGCCATGCAAAAAGCAAACAGCAACAATTGCAACACTTAACACCGTGGCATTCGGCAGCAAAACAGGAAATCAATCAAAAAGGTTTGGTCATGTGCATCAAATCAAATAAAACAAAATATTAAAACCTGCATTCGGTGCAAACAACACAACAAAAGTCTGTAGAACAAGAAACCGAAAGATTAAGTTGAGGAATTACCCAAGGTGCGGTGTGAAAATAGGCCTAATAAAAGACAAGCCTAGCCCATGTTCTCAAAAACTTAGCCCATCTTCATTTTTCTTTCTCTAGATTACTCACGTTGAAGCATGAAGTGGCAGAAAGAACACAAGGACAAAAGAAGAAGCTCGCTCGTGGGAAGAGAGAAAAAGGGGGGAAAGGGGAAAATTCTCGCACATGATCAATGCAGACGCCTCGACAACCTGAATTCATTGAGAATTTCAATGTTGGGTAAGTATTCCTCTACTCAGAAGAATTATCGAAATTAGGGCTTGAGATTTGCATTTAGGTCAATTCTCCGTTTTGTTCAATTGAGAAATTGTCAAGCAATATCTATAATAGTTTAGGATATTGAAGTTATAGTATTTTATAGATCTCAATTTGAACCTACAATTTGCTCGAAACAAAATTTTAAAGTTGGCCGCACATGCTAGACAGATTACGAACAGTAACTTTGAGGCTGAATTTTAGCTATTCTTGTCTAAGTTTTGGGTTGGCCAAATTGTGGTTCTTGTAGTACATCTAAAGGCTTTATATGGATTATACGCTTACTTGAAATGGAGTTTTGTGGAGAAACTTATGGCATAAACAAGTTTAGTGCGCGAGCCACGCATAGTGGATAGCAATGGGTTTCCGCTATGGGTGAGCTTTTCATTAGCGCTTAGGTGTCGTTTTATCGATGAATAAGCATAGTGTAGTCAAGTCGCTTATTAAGATATTATTTTATTTAGTCTTTTGATATTGTTTTTCGATTTATTGTTAGAAATTCAATTGCGTCGACTCTACTAACTACCGTAAGTTGGTTTTCAGATTTCTCAAGTGAGTAATACTATCTCTGCTGCATATAACAAGATCGGACATTTGCTACTATTTTGTCTATTTGAAATAGGAAGTCATTGTTTGACTTCAGTTTGAACTGATTGCTTGTAAATGATTTGTGAAACCTTTTTGTGAAAGAATCACAACACGTTCATGATTTATGAATGTGGTTTTTGAAAGATGTTATGATTTATATCGAATAGTGAAAAGTTGTGATTTGATTACTAAACCTAAGTTGTGAGATGGTTTTTGATTTTTGTTATAGATTACTAAAAATTGAGGTTGATGGATTATGTTCAGTGTCTCAATGAACTCATTGAGGAGTATGTAAGTATGTGCATACTAGTCAAATATATCTTTATGGAATATGTGCATACTAGTCACATATATCTTTATGAGCCGAGCTATCGACGGTAGAGACCTAATTAATGAGGGAATCTAGGTCACTTTGTCACAGGCATTATGCATGACCATAGTTAGACACTTAGCATAAGTTTGGTCAATGGAATGGACAATTAACTTGTGTTTTGATGAAATTGATCAATGGGTTGGATTAGTGTTTACTTTGTTATTATCTTGAGTATTTCTACTATAAACATATTTTATTAAAGTAAGAAATATTGCACTTGGGTCTTGAAGTTTTGTTAAATTCTGGATATGGTGAAAATGAGTTTTGTTTGTACTTTAAATGTGCATAGTGATTGTTTAATCCTCTTAGAAAAAATGTATTGCTTATCGGGCCATAATAGCTCACTCATTTCAGCTTACTTGCTTTTTAGGCTCTTCAATGAGTCGCAAGTAGGATGCAAGCATTTCATTATCGGGGAGGACATTTTGATAGCATGGACATCTTTTTTATGAGTTGTGTATAGTTGACGAATTTGAGAATCAACTTCTGATGGAGGTGTATATTATGTTGATGGTTTATAGGAAACTTTGATATTGTAACTAATGACCTTTTTGTAATATATATATATGTGTGTGTGTGTGGATGTATATATGTTGATATCAAATTGAGTTTGGCCGTGCTCTTTGAAGAAAGAACGGCCGTGTCATGCCCCTATTCTTGTAGAATCAGGATGCGACATTTCTTGGTATTAGAACCGAGTTTTAATCTTTCTAGGTATAGATATGGGACATTGTGAGATTGTCTGATAGATTTTAATGTGTTGGTCTTTCATTAACTAAGATGTAGCTTTATTTTTGGATTCAAGTGATTTGTAAAAATAGTAGAGGCAACCAAATGGCTACCTCAATGCCAAAGAGATGCCTCAACGTTCTCGAGGTGTGACTTCAAAAAAGAGATTGGAGGATGAAGTCGGGAAAGAGTCCCAAGAGTTGCTTGCTCTAACTGATTTCATGTAGGTAATGATCGATTAATATTGTGAAGCGAAAGAATTATGTGGAGATGGAGTAACTAGCTCATGTACCTTTGCTCAATTCATAAAAGTGAAGCCATCCACTTATGAGTATAGTCATCAAAGCCTTTTTAAAAAGGCTGAAATCAGATTACCAACTAATTAATTTTCATCATATTAGTTCACACGTCGGTTTTTGTTTTAACAATGAATATGTCAAATTCTTTGTCACTAAGAAATTTTTTTAATGTCATATTTGAATTAATGATTTTTCTTTTCATAGTATTTTGTACTTTTAATTAATAAGCCCGTGAGGATATAAATATCTTCTAAATATACGAGAAAAGTTCCTTTATCTTGACACCGCTAAAGGCTATTTCCCTAGTCTAACGAGCCCATGATGGCATAAACTATCTTCCTCGCAGGGAAATTCCTTCATATTAATATGCTCAAAAGCTATG